>CM060305.1:156103625-156111125 GCA_030674185.1 Monoplex corrugatus
TATAAGCCTGATCAGGAAGTATCTCTCTGTTGAAACAACTGCAAAACTCGTTCTCTCCTTCATAATGTCTCGCATTGACTATTGCAATTCACTCCTGTCTGGTCTTCCTGCCTCCACCATCCACGTACCCTCCGCTCTGCCTCCGATCCTCTGACTTTTCGCTTTCCACGCACTAAGCTCAATACCTACGGTCCACGAGCCTTCTTGTTTCTGGTCCCTCTCTTGGACAACAAACTTCCTCTCTCAATCCGTCAGCAACCTACTTTTGTCTCCTTCAAGTCCGCTCTCAAAACTCACCTTTTCTCCTCTGCATGAAATCCTGACCTCACTCATCCCCCTCTGTAGCCTGTATCCGCTCGGAGTGGAATCACATTGTAATATATATTTGTATATAATATGCTCTCTATAATTTTCCATTGCTTTTATTCTTTTTCCCCATTTATAGCCATGTGTGAGTGTGTGTGTGTGTGTGTGTGCGCGCGTGCGTATGTGTATGTTCAGCGCTTAGATTTGATTTCTATCAAGATTTTGCGCTATATAAATATTGTAAATTATTATTATATTGTACTTATATAAGCTTACGCTGTATACCAAAGAACTGATGTAGGGTATGAAACCGAAGTAGAGAAATCGAAGCAGGATCTAAATATTTTGTAGACCACAGAAGTGAAAGCATGGTATAAATACATGTATTTTGTAAACCAGAGAAACTGAAGTCGGGCCTAACCGCTTACGTTGTAAACCAAAGAAATTGACGTAGGGCATAATTTTTTTTTCAACCAGAGAAACCGAAGAAGTGTTTAGTTACATTGTGGACCAGAGAAATCGAAGCAGTACATATACAATTTGTAAACCAGTTAGATTACTTTAAGACCTCAATCTTTCGTAAACCAGAGAAATTAAAGTAGAGTCTAAAACTTTGTAAACCACAGAAATTGAAGTAACATCTAAATACTTCGTAAACCGAGAAGTCGAAGCAGGGTATAAATGCTTTGTAAACCAGAGAAATTGAAGTCGAGCCTAAATAAACGTACATTGTAAAGCAAAGAAATTGACGTAGGGTATAAACACTTTTTTAAAAAGAAAAACTGAAGTAAACTTTAAATACATTGTAAACCAAAGAAACTGAAGTACGGCTTAAACAATTCATAAACCAGACAAATTGCTATAGGGCCTAAGTAATTTTGTAAACCAGAAAAAAAATTGGAGTAGGATTTACATACTTTGTAAACCACAGACGTTGAAGCAGGGTCTTAATACTTCGTAAACCAGCGAAAATAAGATTGGTTCAAAATACTGTGTGAACCAAAACCACTGAAAATAAATCCCTCCCTTTGTGAGTAGTAGGCCCACTTACAGTTAAAGAGCACCACACTGTCACTGTTTACGTCTTCCCATTGCCGCCTCGTCTTCATCAACAATTAAACAGCGCGCTACTTTGAGGACGTCGGTCGTCGTCGTCTGCTTGCCCACAGATTTCTACAGCCCACATTATCTCCCTTGACTATAATCCTACGTCATTAGTTTTCCTGCACACGCGATGCTATTCGCTCGGTCGATTCCGGCCCACTCTGTGCCACTTGTGGTGTCGGGGTAAAAGGACTGCACTCCAGACACTGCCTCTGGTTCTATTTGGTTTAGGTTTCTAGAACAAAAAAACAAAACAAAAACAAAAACAAAACAAAACAAAACAAAAACAAAAAAAAACAAAAAACAAAAAACCCACACACACGTATTTAATACAACCAGACAAGACAGGCACAAAGTTTTGGCCAACTGGCCTTTGTCAAGCGTAGGCGTAAGACCAACAAACACACACACACACACACACACACACACACACATACACACACACACACACACACACACACACACACACACACACACACACACACACACACACACACACACACACACACACACACAAATGCAAAACATGAGGAGAAAAAGACTTCACACTGGACGAAGCAGCAGGGAAGTTTCAGTCTTTTTCTCCTCATTTTTTGTATTTCGTGCTTGTTGGTTATGATCTTACGCCTACGCTTGACAAAGGCCAGTTGGCCAAAAATTTGCGCCTGTCTTGTCTGGTTGTATTAGATTCGCGTTCTGATTCTGTTTTCGTGTTGTTGTTTTTCTGGTTCCTGTTTGCTTGAACGCAGGCAGTGACACTTGTTTTGGATTAGGTTTCTAAGCACAAATGTTTCTTTCGTCATATATAGCCTGTCAGATCTGTTCATGTTTTGGTCATAGGCAGAGGTGTTTTCCAAAAATGAGAAATATGAGAAATGTAATGTAAGGTTATTACTTTCTCATAGCGCGAGCGCAAGCACTCACGTAGGCCACAAACACAACACACACCACATACACACACGCACACACACACACACATATCACAACACAGCACACCACACTACACATACACAAACCCCAACACAACACTACACACACACAATCACACACAAGACACACGCACACACAGACACACACAAACACACACACACACACGCGCGCGCGCGCGCCACACACACACACACACACACACACACAGAGTTATTAACCATCAGCCATATCACCCTGGATGGGTGCAGATTTACACACTTGATCACAGTACCCCACAATGTCATTGGCTTGTAGAGCAGCAACAAAAGTTCTCCATTCCTGTCTGTTCTGTGGGCAGACGATATACCTCACTTAAAAAGAAAAGAAAAGAGAGAAATAGATAGAGAGAAGAGAGAGAGGGGGGAGGGAGAGAGAGAGAGAAGAGAGAGGACAGACAGACAGACAGAGACAGAGACAGAAACAGATAGAGAGCGCGCGCGCACAGGAGAGAGAGAGAGAGAGAGAGAGAGAGAGAGAGAGAGGAGAGAGAGAGAGAAAGAGAGAGAGAGAGAGAGAAGGGTGAGAAAAAAAGAGTGAGAGAGAGCGAAAGACAGACAGAGGCAGACAGAGAGACAGACAGAGACAGAGAGCAAGAGAGCGAGAGAAAGAGAGAGAGAGAGAGAGAGAGAGAGAGAGAGAGAGAGAGAGAGAGAGAGAGAGAGAGAGAAATGAATAAGTACATAATCATAAAAAGCGACCTTAGTTTCCTTCAGAACAGTTGAGAGCAACTAATTGCATGCAAATACGCATACCTTTTGTCTAAATCTAGTCTTTGAGAATGTAGCGGATTCTTGAAAAAAAAACAACTAAACAAACACTTGGATGATCAAGAGAGGAGAGAGAGAGAGGAGAGAGAGAGAGAGAGAGAGAGAGAGAGAATGAGAGAAGCAAACAGACAGAGAGACAGGAGAGAGACAGAGAGAAAGAGAGAAAGAGAGAGAGAGAGATGGGGATAGAGAAACCGAGAGAGGGAGGGGGAGGAATAAACCAAGAGAAAGAGACAGACAGACAGACAGACAGACAGAGACAGAGACAAAGAGACGGAGAGGCAGAGAGGCAGACTGTTACTATTACTATTATTTTGTTAAAGCCCAGCCGACTGCCTAGAGCCATATCAGGGCTATAACCCGTTTTAAGATATTTAATCCAACAGGGAATAAAAAAAGAAAAAAAAGAAAATGAAGTACACACATCAATGCATTCGCTCACGTAATCTAAGGAAATGCCCTTGGCGTTGACCACTCCGTCCAATTTATCACACAGGGGATTTAAAAAAACATACCTGAATACAAATTTAAACACAACTAAGGACATTAAAGCATATATAAGAACGGGCCTAAATTACCTAAAATTGCTTCCGCATACCTTATTTCTTTAGAACTAAAAATGCACTCAAATACATGCACCCAATTATCAATCCCAAGAGAAAAGAAGACTTTATCGAACGCATACAGGTGATTGACCAGCAAGGCAGAAAATGATAGGAAGAAATGACAGAAAGCAAAGGAAGAAGGCAGAAACAGAGCGACAGAAAAGAGACAATTTCTAGCACACTATTTCCTAAAGGTGGGGATACTATTGATACTGAAAGAGCCCCCGGCATTCTCACGGGGGGAAGAGAGGCAGACAGACAGACAGACAAACAGAGACACAGACACAGATACAGACACAGACACAGACACAGACACAGACACAGACACAGACACAGACAGAAAGAAACAGAAACCAGAAGAACAAGCAAACCAAAAAAAAGGAAGCGTATTCAATACAACAAGACAAGACAAGCGCGAATCCCTGTTTATCCACTGGACGAGGCTGCAGGGAAGTTTTTAGTCCTTTTTTTTATTATCCGTTGGTTGGTGTCTGTTCGTGATCGTACATTCGCGCTTGACAAAGGCCGGTTGGCCGAAAATTTGCGCTTGTCTTGTCTTGTTGTAATGAATACGCGTCCTTTTTGGTTTGCTTGTTCTTCTGGTTCCTGTTTGCTTGGACGCTGGCAGTCGTACTTGTTTTGGATCTAGAAAGAAACAGAGACAGAGAGAAAACTGGTACCAAGAGTTCGAGATCTTCTTTAGAATTTTAACAATCGAAGCGTGGAAATTGTTCAAATACTTGCACGTTTACTCAGTACTGGACTGTGTCTGTTATATATTATAATTGGATTCTTCAGGCCACACGGTGGTGCCATCAGCATTGTGTTTGCAATGCTCATCGGTGTAGCTGTAGATTCCTTGAGAGTGTTCAAATGTTTGGTTGAACGATGAGTAAACGGGGCGGTTTAAAATGTAATGATTGGCTCTTGTGGTAATTATAAATTTTAGAAATTTTTCTTGTAAATGAAGAGTTTGGGTCTCTATGTCTCTGTCTCTGTCTTGTCTCTCTTCTCTGTCTGTCTGTTCTCTCTATCTTCTGTCTGTCTGTCTGTCTTCTGTCTCTCCTCTCTCGTCGTTTCCATTCTCTCATCTCTCTCTCTCTCTCTCTCTCACACACACACCACACACACACACTTTGTCTGTCTCTCTTTCTTTCCCATTGCCTCTCTTTCTTCTGTCTCTCTCTCTTTCATTCTCTCTCTCTCCATCACTCTCATTCATCACTCCTCAATCTTTCACTCTCTCTTTCTCTGTCTCTCTTTCTTTCCCTCTCTTTCACTCTCTCTCTGTTGTCTCTTTCTGTCTTTTTGTCTGTCTGTCTGTCTGTCCTCTCTCCCCTATCTCTTTGTCTCTCTGTCTCTATTTCTCTGTCTCTGTCTCTCTCTGTCTCTGTCTGTCTGTCTTTCTACTCGTCTCTCTCTCTTGCTGAACGCTTTCGCTTCCTCGCCTAACCATCACTTCTTGCATTTCAGCTATGTATAAAATAATAACTTAACCCTTTTCTCCCCTCATCCTTCTCTACATTGATGCGCTAATTTGAAAGAGAATAGACACAACGCCATTGAACTCCTCCCAACCCATAACATATACACAGACCTTTCGCTTGCCCATCTAACAATGCTCCGAAGGGTGAAGGATTGAAAGACTTCAGTTTTTGCGGCTAGTGTGAACATGATTAGGGAATTAAAGAGTTAACTTTTTGCAAACTGGTCGATATGATGAGGGGGGTAAAAGAGTTAAAGTTTTACTGCTGGTGGATAGAACGAGGACGTAAAAGAGTTAAGCTTTTGCAACTAATCTCCGGACAGGGTGAGGGATGAAAGAGTTAAATTTTGCGCCGTGGATAGGGTGAGGGAGTGAAAGGGTTAAAGATGCTTGATCCAGCGAGGTGAATAGAAACATAAAACAAATAAAACAAAAAAGAAACAATGTTCAAAATGATATGGTCAATATGTGAACGAGAGTACAAATAAATGGGGGTGCTATTTGTGGATTTTTACATGACGGATTTTGTGTCTCTCTGTGTGTGTGCCGTGATTTCCTGCCAGATCTACAGCATCACTGGAGCGAATGAAACCTAGTTGTGTGATGAACCCACCCGCTTGCCTACTTTCTGACCAACAGTGTATACTCAGTATTATAAGCTGTGCAAGCGTCAACTGGGGTTAAAACACACACACACACACACACACACAAACACACACCCCACACCCACACACACACACACACACAAAATCAAACAACACTACAAAAAATAAACAAGTAATAATAAATAAATGATAAATAAATTAATGAATAAATGAATCAATCAATAAAAATAATGAACAAATAAATAAATAACAAATAAATAAAACAACAAATAAATAATAAATAAATAAGATAAATAAATAAATAAATAAATAAATAAATAAATAAGACCAAACAAATGAAAAATGCAAAATAAAAAAGATGATCAAGTTATTCTAACAATCTCCTTCTTTTTATTTCAAATCTATTCTACACAATCCAGATTTCGTACTTTTGCAAGCGTGACATGAATAATACACTGGGAAGACGTTTCGGTTGAAATAAACTTGACGTGAAGTGAGGACAATGAATGACTGTCAAAGAGTTGAAACCGAATGTGTATAATATCCAAACAAGTGTGACTGCCCGCTTTCAAGTTAACAGGAACCAGAAAAAAAAAAAAAGAAAAAAAACACGAGAAAAAGAATAAGAACGCGAATTTATATGGTCGTATTAGAATTAAATACATGTTCTTATTTTTTTTTTCGTTTTTGTTTTTCTCGTTACCGAATAATGTTGGAAAAGTTTCTTGAAAAAAGTATTTCTACACATCTGCCTGAACAAAAAAAAGTACTAACTTTTGGCACTTTTTGTTTTGGTCCCCGTGACCTTGACCTTGGAACTTTTACTTTCTACATCTATGCTTTCGAGAGTCCTCAATAGTCGACGGCTTTGACTAAAATCCGGTCAAAATCTTTCCATTAACCCTTTGACTCCCGCTTCCTGTCCACCGGCATCCTGCATCGTCAGCCATGCTAGAAAATTAATCTTTTGATTCCCTCACCCAATCTGCGAGCTTAAATTTTTTTTACACCATAGCGTAGTAGAACTGTAGTTAGGTCCAAGGTTAGTTTCAGATGTGGATAGGAGGCGTCAAAGTTAAGTTTTCAGTTGGTGGATTCGAGTCTGAAGGTATAGGGAGCGTCAAAGGTTTAAGTTTTTGCAGTGGTGGATAGCTAAGCGTAAGGTTTAGTTTGCAGCTGGTGGATAGGGTAGGGCGTCAAAGGTTTAAGTTTTTGCAGCTGGTGGTAGGGACGTCAAAGTTTAAGTTTGCAGTTGGAGGATTGCATGGGAGTCAGAAGCTGGTGGATAGGTAGGTGTCCAAAGGTTAAGTGTTTGCAGCTGGTGGATAGCTGGGTCAGAGCTGTGAAAGGTAGGGGTCAAAAGGTTTAGTGTTTGCAGCTGGTGGATAGCGTGCGGGAGTCGGAGGGTTGACAGCTTATAAAACTTTGTTCACACATTTTTGGTCACAGACTAAAACAGGTACAGATAGACACAGACGCACTCACACACACACACACACACGCACACGCACACACACACACACACATACACACACACACACGCACAAACACACACACACACACACACGTATACAACTTAATATATATGTATGTATGCATATATATGATTATCATATATATATATATGTATATATACATATATATATATAATATAATAT
>CM060305.1:156118625-156121125 GCA_030674185.1 Monoplex corrugatus
TATCAACCTGTCTCAAGGTTGTGCCGTTTGCTGTTATTTTGCATGAGGGGATTTCATGTTTTTTACTAATCACCATGACTTCAGTCTTCCTGCTATTTAGTTCCAACCCCTTACCTTTGCTTTCTGTTTCTAGTATATTCACAAGGTTTTGTAGGTCTCTTTCATTTTCTGCAATTAGCACGTTGTCATCTGCGTATCGAATGTTGTTTATCATTTTTCCTCCAACCTTTAATCCAGGGTCTTCCTCTAGGTTTTTCATGATGTTTTCGCTGTAAAGTGAAAACAGATCTGGTGACAAAACACAACCCTGTCTGACTCCTCTTTTGACGTTTTGGAAAGAGCTTATATCGTTTTCTATTCTCATTGCAGCTGTTTGTTCCCGATACATATTTCTGATTATTCGTAGATCTTTGTCATCAATATTGAGTCTTTCTAGTTGATTGATCAATTCTTCATGTCTTACCCGATCGATAGCCTTGGTATAATCAACAAAGCATAAATATAAATCCTTATTCATCTCGATTGACCTCTCTATGATAGTTCTTAGGATATATATGGCATTAATAGTTCCTTTCCCTTCCACAAATCCACACTGTTCATCTGCTATTTCTCTTTTGATTCTATTCCTTTTCCTCATCATTATCTAATCCAATCTAATACAAACCACCCAACCCGACCAACACAACATAACCTAACCTGACCAGCACGACCCAATCCAAACTAACCCTACCCAACCCAACCCAACCCAAACCAACACAACACAACACAACACTACCAACCCAACCCAACCCAACTCAACCCAACCCAAACCAAACCAACACAACCCAACTCAACTCAACCCAACCCAACCCGACCCAACACAACCTAACACACCACAACACAACTCAACAGAACTCAAACCAAACCAACACAACTAATCCAACTCAACCCAATCCAACACAACCCAACCCAACCCAACCCAACCCAACCAAACCAAACCCATCCCAATCCCATCAAATCCCATTCCATCCCATCCAATCGAACCCGATCCAACCCCAGTCTAACCCATCCAACCCACCAAAAATTCAACCATCGTAACCCAACGCGATCCAGCACAATGCAACCCAACGTAATGCAACCCTATCTTACCCAACCCAACCCAACCCAACCCAACCCAACCCAACCCAATCCAACCCAACCCAACCCAACCCAACCCAACCCAGCCCAACCCAACCCAACCCAACCTAATCTGATCGTTGGTATTAGACTGACCATTCTAAAGAATTACAACCGAGCAGCATGTTCAATAAGTACTTTGTGGTGAGGTCGAACAATAGAGTGTATACGTGTCTGCACTGGAGTTGAAATCTTTTGCCTTCAGATCTAGAACAGGACAGCTTGTCCACATCTGTTTTACCAAGCTCAAACTGTGGTTTGGGATATCACCTTCAGGTGGAACATCGCCCGCAGGACGATTTTTGAAACGAAAAAAGAAATAAAAACAACAACAACAAATTCGTGTACTTTATGTCGTATTACAGAGGAGCAGTATTAAAGGGGACTGAACGAGATGCATTCCTCTTGAATGCAGTGAGTTGATGAAAAAGAAAACGATAATTTTGGCTAGAAAAAAAAAACGTCCACTACTGTAACTAAATAAAAACTTCGGCTACCATCCAACGACACGATAAAAGCATTGGAAATCACGCTGCCTTTCCATTTCTGTAAACTAAGTCAATTTGTGTTTGTTTCTCAAGACGACAAATCCATGCTGGGAACGAATTCCATATGCACTAACGTCACAGTTGCCATGTGCATAGTGATCATGGCATATGCCTTAATTAAGCTTGCTCATAAAGCCATGAGCTGGCCAGGTCCTGAGGCCCTACCTAGACTATGTTTTACCTAGTCTATATGTTGTACTGTTATTGTATCAGCCTATCACTGGAATAATCTTGGTTACATAAGAAATGACGCCTGCTAAAGGAAATGAAGGCGGATTCACGTAACGTCTTCCTATATCTGTAAAGTACATTAAGAAGGAGAAGTCATGAGTTGTCTGTCCATATCTGTTAAAGAGCAACACTCCGTGGAGGATCTATTGCGCTTGTGGGAGGGCTGGAAACTTGTGTAACGCTCAAGAGTGCGATCGTACCCATAGGCTGGAAGTACCTGTAAGTGCATCCAGAGTGCTACTGTACCTCGATAAAGTGTTGAGTAATACCGGTAGCATTGCAACATTCTGTAACTATGACTTAGAATTGTGAACATTGTTCAGATTTTATCTCGGAGCGTGACAGAAACCACCACCACTACTACCAGCACCACCACCAGCATCACCACCACCTCCGCTGCCGATAGCAACAGTAGCAGCAGCAGCAGCAACAACAACAACAACAACAAAAGTTAATGCGCACGTCAGGCAGTCGCTGCCGAGATTAACTACATCATTCGTCATCAATTAACCCTTTAATCCCGCACCCCATCCACCAATAGCAAATACTTAACCCTTTGAATCCCC
>CM060305.1:156126125-156136125 GCA_030674185.1 Monoplex corrugatus
TCAAAAAATGTAGCTAAAAGACTTTTTCTGCGGGCAAACTCTTTCTTGATGTGAGTGGTAAGTTTAACCAGGTGCTCAACTGTAGATCTCCCTTTTCTAAAACCAGCCTGATTTACTGGAATAACGTTATTTTTATCACAGTAATGTACAAGTCTGTTTAATACCAATTTTTCCAATAGTTTGCTCGTATGGGACGTTAAAGCAATAGGTCTGTAACTGTTTTTATTGTTTTTAGGCTTTCCTGCTTTTAATACTGGTATAACAACAGACGTTTGCCATAATTGTGGTATAGTTCCACCAGCCCAGCATTTCTGAAAAATTTTGTGTAAAAAAAAATATAGTTTTCTGGAAGATGTTTAATCATTTCAGTTGAAACTGCATCAACACCTACCGAACTCCTTTTGTTGCGCAGAGACAAGATAGTGTTTTTTAACTCTTCTAAGGTGATTGGAGAATTAAACCAGAGATCATTTTGAGGTATTGGATCAGTGTAGATAGGGTTGTTAGCTGCCATTTCCCTGTAGTGTTTGCAGGTAGGAGTCAAACCATCTACTTTACTATTTTGGGCAAAAAGTTCCACAAAAGTTTCAGCTTTGTCCATGTCGGAAAGAAATTTGTGACTTGTATCAATCATTATTGGACACCTAGGTAAGTTGGCTCCATTTTTCATTTGATTCATTTTTGTCCATACTTTATGGAAATCCTTGAAATCTGAAATTTCTTTTGTGCAGTATGATGCCCAGTAATTTTTCTTTGCTTCAGCGATGATTTTATTACACTGGGTGTTAGCTTTTTTCATTTCCATATGATCTTCAGGTTTCCTGCTTTTGATGTAGATTTTGTATTTCTCTTTTTTATACTGAACTGCTTGCTCACATACCTCCGTCCACCAAACATTACCCAAACGGTTATTAGACTTAAAAGTTTTGAGTTTCGGGATGGAAAGGTCTGCAGCAGCTAGAACTGACTCCTGGAATTTAGAAAACATAACGTCTACATTTTCACTTTCATAATGTGTGAAATCTCGAATAGAAAGAACAGTCTGAAACAAGGACCAATCAGCGCGTGTATAATTATATTTTGGTATAATATCAGGAATGCTGTCTTTCATCCTGATGTTTTCGTTAGTTAGTGTTATGAGGATAGGTAAGTGATCACTTCCTAAAGTATCTCTGTGAGTGTCCCAGGTACAGCAGGGTACTAATTCTGGTGAGATTAAAGACAGATCGATGGCTGTTGCCCGATGTTTGGAAATATCAGGAATTCTAGTGACACTCCCATCATTCAAAAGGTAAAGCGAACTGTCAACTATATTTTCTACTAAACGATTGCTTGTCACAGTACAGCAATCTTTTTCCCAAAACGGGGAGTGGGAATTAAAGTCTCCACCTATTAGCCATTTACCGTGCAGCAGATCCGGAATCGTGCGCAGCCATTCTGTGTTGTGGTCATTTGGACCTGTTGGCAGGTAGACTGACAAAACGTTCAGGATAAAAGAATTACTGAATTGTACTGTAGCGGCACAAGCGTGTAAGTCTTCAGTTGACGTTAAAACTGGGGAAGTAAATATGTGATATTGTAACTCTTTAAGTATGTATATCGCAGTGGCTACTTTCTTCCCGGGATTCCCATAGGCATACACTGGTGGATAATAGTAATTTTGGAAATTGGGAAGTTTGGTTGGTATAACATTAAGCGACTGCAGAATCAAGACTTCACACTGATTTGAGGCAAGGAAATGTTCCAGGTATGCTGAATTGGTGGAAATAGACCTACAATTCCACTGTAAAAAATTGATTTTCATAGTCGGCTAATCCCTTATTTTCAATTAACGGTGATTTGTTTGAAAATCACGTATATTTGGTTTTCCGTGTACGAGGAAAATGGGGAGGGGGGGGGGAATGATTACTTTTACTACAAAGTAAAGGTAGAAACAAAAAATGAGTAAAACTATGGAGAAAAGAAGTCCTACTAATCAAGATAAGACTTTTGATCTAGAACAGAAATAAATTATAAATAAATTAAATAATAGTATACACGCCTTCAAATGTACAGAGATTATAGTCTGAGTCCTGACTGACTAATTCCTAGCGTTTATACACTTTCACCAAGAGAACTGTCAGAGATGACGAGGAAAAAGTCCTGTGACATGAAACGTTGGTCACTGTAGATCTACTACTATTCATTCAAAACATGTTGTATGACAGCCACCACGGTTCATAGCTGTCAAAATAGGGGAACGGTCCTCGGGAGAATCTAGAGGCGTGTGGCCGTGAAGGTCGTGATCCTCCTGGTCTTCTAGGCGTCTCCCAAAATAGATCCCGAATGTGTCTTCCCAGGTTCCCCGCTATCACGCTGCTTCCTCTGGCGGTGGGGTGAATATTGTCCTGTAGAAACTGCTGGTTAGTTCGAAGGTTATCATGGGAGACAAATGAAAGATTTTTTATGTTAACAAGTTCAGCAGATAAAAAGGCGTTAAACAAATTCCGCCGAACTTCCATACGTGAATGTCGTACAGGGGCGACCTTGCTGATGACTATCTTTGTGTTTGGATATTTTTGTGTTATATGTTTGATGGAAGAAGCTAAATTTTGTGTTGTTGCTTTGAGATCTTTGCTATTCAGTTCGTGGACACCACAGTGTAAAACAATACAGTCTGCAGGACTGTCAAAGTTGGAAAGTGACTTGTCTAAAGATTTTTGTATGTCATGAATGTTATTCACAGTACTTGAGTCTCCTTCAAAACCATAAGATCGTCCCAGTCGTCTCGAGTGGACACCTTTCAACACTGAATCATGGATAGTCAGAACATAGGGAAGGTCGTGGTTTGTTTTACGTTGTTCTGAAATCTTTTTGGTGTGTGACGTTGCGTCCTTGAGCTGTGATGTGACGTCTTTAGCTTTTTTGATGTCATGGTGTTCTTTCCCGTCTTTGGTTTTCTTTTCAAGCTCTGTTTTCGCTCGAGTATTGCTGCTAGTTTTTGTTGTGTTTGATCGTTGTGCCTGTTGGACGTCCTGCCTGCGTGTGTGCTTTTGTTTTAGAACGTCTGCGTACGTGGGAGTTGTTGTGGAATTATCTGTCTGTGTATGACTGTTCCTGGTCGGTTTGATGGTGGCGGTTGCTGTCGACCGGGCCTCGATCTGCGCAAGCACAGTCCTTTCTAAGGTACTGACCTGGTTGCGCAGATCCAGTACGATGTTTTTTAGTTCAACGATCGTACTCACGAGTTCCGCAGAGCTTGGTATAGATGTGATGGATGTTGTCCCGCTCTGCGTGCCCGTGGAAACCGCGGTCGAAGCGCCATTTGAAGGGACAGTCTCTGCCTTTTTGATCCTGTCTCGCTTGTCGCTGGTCGACGGCCTCTCGTAGTCGGTCTTTTCCGCAGACGCAGCTTCTTGCCTCTGTTCAGCAAGGCGCCCCCGTCTTGTTCTGGTCATTTGAGACTATTTCCTGTTATCTCTGACTGCCGAAATTTTTATCCGTCAGGAGTCTCCGCCATTTTGAATGTGTGTATGTGTGTGTGTGTGTGTGTGTGTGTTCGTTCTTTGATTTAACGTCTTTTCACTGTAAGTGATATTAGACGGTGTATGTGTGTGTGTGTGTGTGTGTGTGTGTGTGTGTGCGCGTTGTGTGTGTGTGTTGTGTGTATGTGTGTGTGTGTATGTGTGTAGGTGTATGTGTGTGTATGTGTGCGAGTGTGTGTATATATATATATATATATATATATATATATATGTATATATATGTGGTGTGTGTGTGTGTGTGTGTGTGTGTGTGTGTGTGTGTGTGTGTAGGTGTATAATTAAATACACGTGTGTGTCTGTGTATGTGTTCGTTATTTCTTTTAACGTCTATTCACATGTGTGCTTTTAGACGCCATTGCTTTGAGAAGTTTGTAGCTTGTAAAGAAGTTTCTTAATTGGTAAACTTGCTAAGTTAAAAGTGGTGTGTGTGTGTGTGGTGTGTGTGTGTGTGTGTGTGTGTGTGTGTGTGTGTGTGTGTGTGTGTGTGTGTGTAGATGTCTGTGTGTAAGTGTATACATGTGTGGGTCTCTGCATGTGTGTGTGTGTGTGCAGGTGGATTTGTGCGTGTGGACATGTTTGTGTTTACTAGTATATTTAGTTTAAGTGAGTGTGCAGGTAAGTGTATGCGTGTGTATGTGTGTGTGTGTGTGTGTGTATACGTGTATGTGTCTGTCTGTGTGTGCGTACGTGAATGCGTGTGTGAATGTGTGTGTGTGTGTGTGTGTCTGTGTGCGTGTGTGTCTGTGTATATCAAGTGTATTTGTGTATATATATATATATGTTCATGTCTTCTTATAATATTGGTAGTGTTTGTTAAAGAAACGGACAGACACACAGACAGACACATAGACAGACAGACAAAGAGATGGAGGGGATTCAGTAGTAACTTCAGACTCCGTAATGCGCACCATAACCCCTTATGAACGATACGTAAACAATACCTTTCAATAATGATAATACGTTTATGATTCCACATATTCAATATTAATCCCACAAAATTGTAATTTCTCCAACTTTTAGTGCATTGTACGCGAACACACAAAAGTTATTTACAACACCACGTGTAACACGTCTTGCTGGCACCAACCTGAATCTACGGCAAGGATCAAGGGAGGTAGAGAGGACAAAGCAGGCGGAAGTTACGAGGAACATTTCTGCCAACAGTGTTTTTTCCTCCACAGTGATACCCCCCCAGGCCCGCTCATAACCAAAAGCGGCTTGTTTTTGAACACTTTTGGCTTTGAGTGAGAAAGTTATTAAGGTGCGGAGTTACCTGGTGGGTCTAACACGACATACACTTGAACTGTGTCGTTGATTGGCTTTTTTGTGTGTGGTTTGTGTGTGGTTTGTGTGTGAGTGTGTGTGTGTGTGTGTGTGGGGTGTGTGTGTATACCTGTGTGTGTATGTGAGTGTGTGTGTGTGTGTGTGTGTGTGTGTGTGTGTGTGTGTGTGTGTGTGTGTGTGTGTGCGTGTTACCTGTCGAGCATGATTATGGCTCAGATGGCCAGTCAGGTAGTTCCGGATAAAAACACAGATCTGCACCCACGCACAAACCCATCTTCACACAAACGCGCGCGAGCATGCACACACACACACACACATGCGCGCGCGCATCCACATACGCATACACTTATACGCGCATACACTTATACGCACACACACACACACACGCATGTACGCACGCACCTACATGAACCTGCACCTATACACACACCCCGACACGCATACACACACACACACTGTCTAATATCACTCATAGTGAAAAGACAAACACACACCACGCGCACGCACGCACTTGCATACATATACACATACACGCAAACACACACACACACACACACACAAACCACACAGGTTCGCGCACTCACTCACACACACACACACACGCGCGCGCGCGCACGCACACACGCAAACACATACATAAACACAAATACACACACACACGCGCGCGCACACACAAACACACACACTATCTATCTATCTATCTATCTCGCGCGCGCGCGCACACACACACACTCACACACACACACATACACACACACACACACACACACACACACACACACACACACACACACACACACACACACAGCACTTAACTAACCAAAGTCTATTAATTCAAGTAAAAAATGAAAACTTCATTAGAAACTACGATGTTCACAAGGCGATGGCGTATAGGCAGGCCACCGTTTCTCAGTGTTGACGATTTTAACACCCCATTATTCCACTACACACCATCAAGTCCTCTTTGTTGTCTTCTCTGAGCTGCTGTTCCACCTTTGTCCCATTTGTCCCCTGCTCACTTCTGTTCTTCCTGTTATTTACCGATTCTTTTCTGTTAAATCCCATCCGACTGTGTAGAGCCATATCAGGGCTGTAGCCGTTTCAAAACACACAATACTTCACCAAGCAAAAAAAAAAAAAAAAAAAAAAAAAGGTTAAGTACACAATCAATGCATTCGTGCACATAATCTAAGGAGATACCCCTGGCGTTGACCATTTCGTCCAATTTATCGCACAGGGAATTCAAAAAACATACATGAATACAAATCTAAACATAATGACATTAAAAACATACAAAAACGGGCCTAGATTAGCTATAATTGCTTACGCATATCTCATTTACCCAGAGCCAAAAATGCACTTAAAACCTGTACCCAATTATCAATCCTAAGAGAAAGTACGTAAGACTTTATCGAACACATACAGGTGAATGGACCAGCAAGGCAGAAAATGATAGGAAGAAATGACAGAAAGCAAAGGAACAAGGCAGAAACAAAGGGACTGACAGAAAAAAATGAAATTTCTAGCACAGAATTTTCAAGAGGCGGGGGACACTACGCGTACGACTTATACTGAAAGAGTCCCTGGCTTCCTCATAGGGGATTTTTTTTCTTCCTGTAAAGTGGGCAAAACTGTAGAATGTCTTGTGGAAGCTGTGCTCCTTCCTGGCGTAGATACGCATCTGTGTGAGACAGCCCTGCTTGACACATATATTGGAAGATCCAAAACAAGTGTGACTGCCCGCGCCCAAGCAAACAGGAACCAGAAGAACAAGAAAACCAATGTAAGCGCGTATCCAACAAAACAAGACAAAACAAGCGCAAATTTTCGGCCAATCAGCCTTTGTCAAGCGCGAACGCACAGTCCGCTTCTTACCCACTGGACGAGGCGGCAGGGAAGTTTTTAGTCCCGTTTTTATTATCCATTGTTTGGTGTCTGTGATCTGTTTGTGACCGTGCGTTCGCGCTTGACAAAGGCCGGTTGGCCGAAAATTTGCGCTTGTTTTGTCTTGTTTTGTTGGATACGCGCTTACATTGGTTTTCTTGTTCTTCTGGTTCCTTCTTACATATATTGGAGTAGGCGGTTAGCTTCCAATCACCAGTCGGAACATCGTTATGGGAGCAGTTCTGTAGTGTTCAGGATGGAAGTTACTTTTTAGGATAAGTTTTGCCTCTCTAAGGTAGATTGAATGAATACTCGATAAAGCTGATGGATAGGATGAGGGAGTCAAAGGGTTAATTTTTTGTTTTGCCAGCATGGTTGACAGTGCACTATGCTGATGGACAGGGTGCGTGAGTCAAAGGGGTTAACTAGGTATTTAGTAAAAAGACAGTACGTCACTTTGAAAGATCCATTAGAAACTTAACACTTTTTGTCTTACCACGGATTTTGTTAACTTTAATTAACAGTGACTGACCTGAGGGAGGGTTAGCATGTGGGAATGAGAGAGCATGAGCCAATTATCGAATGAATAAGTACAAGCTTTGCATGTCACTTCCACTGCCAATGTCATACCATCTGGTACTGCCTCTGGCTTTGACAGCCGACCTCGATCAATTAATCTAGTTCCAAGACCCGAACAACTTCTGCAGACCCTGCCGCACTAAGACCTAAATTCAGAACGGACATATGTATCGATAGATAGGCAAATTCAGTCAATTTGTGGCCTTCGAAATGCAATCTCCTCAAATCATGTGAGTAACGCAGTGGACTAATTACAAACATGTAGATTATTACACATATATATATATATATATATATATATATATATATATATATATATATATATATATATATATATATATATATGTGTGTGTGTGTGTGTGTGTGTGTGTGTGTGTGTGTGTGTGTGTATGACCTCCCACCACGAAATCAGTCTTAACTCGCAGTCAGTCGAACAGCACTAGGACCTGAAAAGGTGACTGAGGGTCTATCTGGGGTGTTTTGACTTTTTCTCAAAATTGATTTCTGTAGACTATGATCTATCCCCCACAGAATTTTTTTTCCTTGAAAAAATATCAGTCAATTTAAAATAGTATTTTAATGCACTGATCGCAGCAGAAAGAGCGCAATTTCCTACCAAAAGTACCTCTTTTTGTCTCTTATTATGAACGTAACCTGTACAGTACCCGCACATGTAATATACTGATGGAAAGCTCTTTGGTGCACCTTTCAGATAAGGACAGCGAAAATTACAAACGAAAAGGTCAAAGCCACCAAATAAAGAAATTTAAGGAAAATGTGTAGGAAAGCACACAAAAACTTTACAGGCCGTTTTTTCAAAATGGCCGTCATACAACTTAATGACTTAAAACATACATAACTTCATTTTTTTGAGTACAAGCTTCATTCAAGTACCAA
Organism: Monoplex corrugatus; assembly: GCA_030674185.1. Lineage (NCBI taxonomy): Eukaryota > Metazoa > Mollusca > Gastropoda > Littorinimorpha > Ranellidae > Monoplex > Monoplex corrugatus. The sequence goes on from CM060305.1 coordinate 156,134,294, forward strand.
AATAATCAGCAAAATGTACACTTTCCAGTGATATGTATATCTTAAAATGCCCAAAATGCTACTTAAGACTGATTTCGTGGTGGGAGGTCACATATGTATGTATGTATGTATGTATGTATGTATGTATATGTATATATAGTAATAGTAGGCCTCCCTAGTTCATGGCTGACCATGGACAAAGTACATCCGATTGGACGGATGTAAGCCTGGGCAGTGTAATATGGAAGACATGCAAGACATGCGGAAGACATGCCCATGCAACTTGTCCCCCCTCTCCACCTCGCTGACAGATCCAAAGGAACAGCAGGGCTGTTACGTTTTGGTGCCAACGCGGCCGCAGGAGCTGCCGGAAAGTGACAAAGTTTGCCATCCAACCACCTTAGGGGCCCCACACCGGATTTACTGTCAGGGTTTACTCCCTTAGCTAGATGGCCGCGGGTAGCTCTTCAGAGCTGGCGCCCTTTGATGGATCTAATTTATTTCCACCAGGGTTTCTAGCCGCCCTCCTCACCATCCTCCTGAGAGGACTGATGGGGGTGCTGGTTTAGTCGCCAGCAATTCGACCCTGTGACAGGTAGTACTGGGTTCCAGGTTACCAGTAGCGGATACATCTATCCGACCTGACCATCTATGTATATATATATATATATACATATATATAGATATATTTTATATATATATATATATATATATATATATATACCTTTCCCTAGATACATACATATATGTATATATATGTGTGTATATGTATATATTTATATAGAGATACATAGATACATGTAGATTGACAGACATATGCCAGTGCCCCGACACTCTCCGGACAATCACCTCCCAATCTCCCGACGTCACTCGATAGCCATTTCATCAAGCGAAAGTGGGGGTGGGGTGGGCTGGTGGGGTGGGCTGGTGGGGGGGATGGGGCTGTCCATGTGTTACATGACCCATTCGGACCCAGTCATCAGTTACAATGTTTACAAACCAAATGGCAATGTGGAGAGATGACAAACCCCGGGACACAGCCACACAACGCGCACCAACCAGGTCCAACCCAGTCTCCTGACAAAGGAGAGAATGGAAGAGACCTCTCTCACCTACCTCCATCCCTCTCCTCTCTCACCTCCAGGGCTCCCACTGAGGAAAAGCAAAAATCCCTGAAAAATCAGGGGGTCCGGAAAATTTTGATAAATTTACGTTTAAAATGGCGCAATCTGACACATATCTGAGCTTAATTTATAGTATGATAAAGATTTTTTTCGCGGAAAATTTTTTTTTTCGCGGATTCTCACTCGCGGAAATCCGCGAATTCGCGGAAAAGTGGGAGCCATGCACCTCTCTCTCTCTCTCCCCCCTCTCTCTCTCCCTTCTCTCTCTCCCCTCTCTTTCTCTCGTGCAGCCCGCCCTGCCACCAGCTCGCATAGCTGCCAGCTCCCTTCCCCGTACTATAATAATTATAGTCTCGACAGTTAATATTCGGAAGCTCCCAAAGTTGCCTTACTTCAATCAACCACAGGGGGTTGCTTGAACGGCTGCGAAAGTGGCCAGGCATGATGCTCCAGACACAGCCCATCTTGTTGTTCGTTAAGGTCTGACATGCCCTGAAAGGGATCCCAACTATATACATATTTTTGTTCTCCAAAATCTTACACCTTTACTAGATAATTTGTTAATTATGTGTAGACATCACCCAAAAAATCTCTCGGTCTTTGTCTCTGCCTCTATCTGTCTTTCTCTGTAAGTCTGTCTCTCTCTCTGCCTCTGTCTTTCTCTGTCTCTCACTCTCCCTCTCTCTGTCTAGTGCTCTTTCTCCATCCAGGTCCAGCCCAGAGAGAGAG
>CM060305.1:156151125-156158625 GCA_030674185.1 Monoplex corrugatus
TGCACATGATTACTGATTACCAAATCAGCAAAGAATATGGGGAGCAGACAATGGATTTCGTTAGGGAGAGACGCACATCAGTCACGGTTGACGTTAATGAGGTTGATGAGGTCTTGCTGCATACTACTGCTGTTGCTGCTGCTGCTGCTGCTACTGCACTGGTGTAGTTACGAAGACAAGAAGCCAATTTATCCATTTGCCTTATTTCCATCTACATCAAAGACGGAACGGGATGGACGCAGGTCTTTCGGTGCAGGGGCGTTGTTGGATAGAAAGGAAGAAGTTTTTGTGGTGTGGAAGTGTAAGTTGCACTAATGGGTTAGGTTGGGATGGATCGGTTTGGATCGTACTGGTTGATTTTTTGTTTGTTTGTTCTGTTTTGTTTTGTTTGGATTGGATTTTTAAGATCCGTTTAGTTGTGAAGAAAACGTGCGTTGTGTGACATCGCATGGCGATAGAGATGTTTTTTCCATATGTAAAGAAATGTGATGTGTCGTATTTTGCCGTACGTTATTAAACAATGTTTTTTTTGAAAGATAACAAGAACATTTAACCCCTTCACCGCCAGTGATTCTAGAACGTTAAAGTCCTCAGCGCCAGCTGTTTTACAGAAGAAAAAAAAACCAAGAAAAATGCACCTACCGATTTCAAATGACTGTAACTTTCTTATTTTTCAACCAAATAGAATTTTGTTTTTTTTAAAGAAAGAAGAATGATTGGAGTTTGGGATTATGCAAAATAAAGTATGTTTATGCAACGGACTGATTTAAGAGCGTAATTAAGAGCAGCAAGTGAGAGAGTAACGGACCCTATTGTTGTCGCATTTTGGCGACATCGGCGGTGAAAGGGCGCAAAGCTACGAGTTATTATTGATCTGCATATCTTTTGTGTCATCTGTACTATTACAAAAACCTAGTTCTGCTGATCAGTGTACGATCTCCTCCCATCCCCCCACCCCACCCCCGTTCTACCTCTCCAAGCGTATTATCATAGACAATGCGTCTTCCTCTCTAATGACCATGTCTTTGCACAGAGAAACAAGGAGAACAGAAAGCAGAACAAAGACAGATCATTAGCGATAATAGTAATCTGAACAGAGGGCTGACTGTCCGTTGTTCTACCACCACCCCACTCATCATCATCTCATCATCATCATCATTACCATCATCATCATCATCATCATCACCATCATCATCACCATCATCATCATCATCTCATCATCATCATCATCACACATCACTCATCATCATCATCATCATCATCATCACCATTCATCATCTCATCCCATCATCACCACATCACATCTCATCATATCATCATCATCTCATCATCCTTTTCTCATCATCTTCTTCTTCTTCACTCATCATCATCATCATCATCATCATCATCATCATCATCATCATCATCACCATCATATCCCACCATCTCATCATCATCATCACCTCATCATCATCATCATCATCACCATATCATCATCTCTCATCATCATTATCAGTGCTGCCGAGGGCGTTAGCGATCATGGACTTCCATCTGTTCATCTTGTGCTCAGGCATCTCTACACCCTCCTTGTCTTCAGCCACTCTGCAAGTCCGTCTAGTATCTTCTCCCTGGGTCTACCTGGTGCTCTCTTTCCCTCCAGCTTTCCCATTGTGACCAGGTGTTCCAATCCAAGTCCCCTTTCCTCATAAAATGGCCTATAAGTGTTGCCTGTCTTTTCCTAATCTTCCTTATGAATGATCTACTTGTGTTTGCCTCCATCAAGACTGTCTCGTTTGTTTTCTTTGCTGTCCGTGGAACTCACAACATTCTTCTTAGAAACCACATCTCGGCTGCCTCAATCTACCAACAGTCTGAAAAATAGCTTTCGCCAAATGACTTTCGCTAGTGGAAAATACAGTATAGTTGTCATTATTGTTCAAGTTTGTTATACAGGTATGTACACGTAGATATATGAAATACCTCTGCCGTCTACGACAACGCCTTAATCAAGAGAGAACGGAGGTGAAAACAAGGTTGGAACAAAGAGAAATCATTAGTAGTCTGAATCTAGGATAGAGTGTACGTACATACATGTACCTTGCCGACTATGTGAAACACACTTTTCAACAAATAACATTTGCTGTTGGGAAAAGAGAGCATTACCGCCATTACTGTTTGGACACTGTGCATGCATGTTATAGAATGCGCTCGAGTATGTAGACACAATGCCCTTTCCGTGTTTAACAGGAATGTCTTTAAAGAGAAAACGAGGCAAATCAAAACTTGAAACTTATGAGGTCGTTCGTGATAATTGTAACTTGAAGCAAGTCGACTCTCTGTTATTGTATAGATAATACGGAGAAAAGTCTGTTAGCCGACAACTTTAACCATTATGTTTTTTGTAATAGTACAGTTGACACAAAAGACACGCAGATCAATAATAACTCGTAGCTTTGCGCCCTTTCACCGCCGATGTCGCCGATTTACCCTTCGATAAATATACGCTGTTATCCGAACGTGTTCTTGCATACTGACCATGCTTCTTCCGTCTAACTAGAATGTCTTTAGAGAGGAATGAGACGAAACGAACGATGGAAGAGACGCAGAGTCGGTAGTATTAAATGAAACATGAAACGACAGGCGCGGTAATAGGATGAGAAAGACGTCAGATTTCTAATCGGAAGGTATGGAGTTACATAATCGCTGGGTACCTCATGTCTGATGGGTAAACGGTAGAGATTTTTCCCGATCTCCTTGATCAATATGTGTGCAGACCTGTTAGTGTCTGACTCCCCTACGTATGTTTCATATATGCGCTTTGTGAATAATGTCAATGTCTGGTGGTTTATGGAAATACGACAACACCCGGCAAGCATCCCCACTGAAGACAGATTATGCAGACTGTACCGCTGTAACATTCAGCTTGTATAGTGTCGGGCAACAACAATGTGCACACGCGTTTTCGAAAATAATCAGAACTTAAAATACTGAACGAAACCTAAGAAAATAAATAAATAAATAGAACAAAAAGATAAATAGAAAAAGAAATACCTGTATGAAAAGAAAAAATTTTTTTTTTAGACATACAAGTTTCACCATTGAAATATGAAGCACAGTTACCGCTACTGCTCAAGCAGTTAATGTTTTAAGGAAATATGTATGTCCAGTATTGTGTATGTCCAGTATTGTTTAAGAAGTATGACCCGCACCTTGTTATACAAATGTGTGGTGGTATATACGAACAGGCTGTTTTCGTCTGACGATGTCTTTCTTTTTATTTTTTTTGGGGGGGGGGGTGAGTAAGGGGTGGGGAGGAATGAACCTAAACAGTCTTGAAAATTGAGGCTGGTTGCCAAAGGTAATATAGTAATCTGAATCCAGACTGCATGGTGCCATTGTCCCCATGGCGTAAAAGAATAGTCTTCAGCACATTTTTGCAGGTGGAAAATCAAGCAAAACTGCCATCATCATTCGTCCGATATGTATGTATCTTGTTATACCAGTGCGTACTAGTATAAAGACAGCGCGCCGTCTTCCGTCTAATGAGAACGTCTTTAGAGCGAAACACGGCGAAACAATGTTGGGATAGAGGCAGGTCGTTAGTGCTTGATTGTAGCTTGGTTACGGCTACCCAGCGCTCACTATTGTGAGTCGAGCTTTCTGGATGTCTTGTCTTGTGTATTGTGTTAGTGTTATGTGTGTGTGTGTGTGTGTGTGTGTGTGTGTGTGTGTGTGTGTGTGTGTGTGTCTGTAGTGTGTGTGTATTCCATGTGTGTGTTGTGTTGTTGTGAATGTGTATGCTAATGTGTGTGTGTGTGTGTGCGTGTGTGCTGTAGTGTGTGGTGTGTGCATCATGTGTCTCTATGTGAATGTGTGTGTGTGTATGTATGTATATGTGCGTGTGTGTACGTATATATATCTTTTTCTCTCTCTCTCTCTCTCTTCTCTCTCTTCTCTCTGTGTGTGTTGTCACAATGGCTTTATCGTGTGAAAATGGGGTTGGTTAAGTTTTGTTTGTTTGTTTGTCTGTCTGTCTGTCTGTTTGCTTGCTTGCTTGCATGTTTGCAGAATTTTACCAGGAACTCCTTCAGTGCAGTGACTTCTTTCAGATGCGCTAAGTGCGTGATGCACGCGGCATCTGGGTTCTTTTTATTGACTCCTCTGAGAGACTTGCTGGTTCTCCACGACTACAAATGTTTCTTCACGAAAACATGAATACCTACATCATTTCTTGGTTCTTTGTGTTTGACCACAGGTGATGAGCTGTCTTCACTGCACCAAACCGGCAGAGCGGGTCCAGGTGCCCAGAGCAGCAGACACAGACACAGGGGAGGAGGATGAGGAGGTGGAGGTGATCCTCTGTGACAAGTGTTTGCACCGGCAGCAGGAGAGGAAGGAGACTATCTATGAGATCATCGAGACGGAGATCAACTATGGCCGAGATCTGCGTATCCTCAAGGAGGTGAGTGAGCTGGTCTGTTTAGCTTTTGGTTTTAGTGATGTGTTGTGGTTTTAGATCTGATATACTGTCCGCGTTCAAGCAAACAGGAACCATAAAAAGACGGAAAAAAAGAATCAGAACGCGTATTTAATTAATACAACCAGACAAGACAGGCTCAAATTTTCAGCCAACTGGCCTTTGACAAGCGTAGTACGTAACAACGAACAAACACCAAATAGAAAAAAATTAGGATAAAAAGACTGAAACTTCCCTGCTGCTTCGTCCAGTGTGAGAAAAGGTCTAAAATAGCTAAATTTATCTCACTTCCGCTCTAAAGTCATATTTACTCACAAACACTTTATGTTACATTTTAGTCATTTTAGTCCTTTTCTCACACTAGACAATGCAGCAGGGAAGTTTCAGTCTTTTTCTCCTTATTTTTGTATTTGGTGTCTATTCGTTTGTGATCTTACATCTACACTTGACAAAGGCCAGTCGGCTGAAAATTTGCGCCTGTCTTGTCTGGTTGTATTAAATACGAGTTCTGATTCTTCTTTTTTCTGTCTTTATTCTGGTTCCTTCTTAGATTTGATTGTTTGTCTATCTGTCTAGATGTGATTTGTTTGTTTGTTTGTTTGTCTCTGTGTAGCTTCTGGTTGGTGATAAGTGTTTTGGTTTAGATTTCATTGTTGTTGTCTGTCTGTCTGGGTGATGTTTGTTTGTTTGTTGTTTGTTTGTTTGTCTCTATAACTTTTGGTTTTGTGAAAGTGTGGTGGTTTAAATTGGATTGAATGTTTGTCTGTGTGTGATTTGTTTGTTTGTTTGTCTCTCTGTAGTTTTGGTTTTGTGAGAGTGTTGTGGTTTAGATTTGATTGTTTGTTTGTCTCTGTGTGTGTGGTTTGTTTGTTTGTTTGTCTTCTTAGTTTTTGGTTGTGAGAGTGTTGTAGTTTAGATTTGATGTCATGTTTGTCTGTTGTCTGTGTGTTGTTTGTTTGTTTCTTTTCTTTTGTTTGGATGTGATTGGCTGGCTGGTTGGTTGGCTGGCTGGCTGTGGTTGGTTGGCTGTTGGTGTGGCTGGCTGGTTGTTTGTTGGTTGGTTGGTTGGTTGGTTGTGGCTGGTTGGTTGGTTGGTTGGTTGGTTGGTGCTGGTTGGTTGTTTGGTTGATTGGTTGGTGGTTGGTGAATTTTTTTGTTTGTTTTCATAGTCACATTAGACGACCTCGAATTTTACTACCATCGTCTGTTAAGTTTCATCGCCATCATAAAATTGAGAACCAATGACTGTATGTTGGTTGGTAGGAGTTTTTACGTGCCGATGCAGACGACAGGGCTGTTGACACAGGAGCAGCTGGACACGGTGTTCATCAACCTGGACGACTTGCTGACCGTCAACACCCAACTGACCGAAAAACTTAGGTCTGCCTTACATACTGCTGCCAAGTCCTGTGACCAGGTGAGTGCTAGTACGGAAAGAAAGAAGAGAGAGAGAGAGAGAGAGAGAGAGAGAGAGAGAGAATAGGAAAAGAAGAGAGAGAGGAAGAGAGAGAGGAAGAGAGAGAGAGAGAGAGAGGAGGAAGAGAGAGACAGAGACAGACGGAGACAGAGACAAAAAGAGAGAGAAAAGTCCACTCGGTCCAATTTTTAGGTCACAGAGACTAAACAGAAGAACCCCCCCCCTCCCCCCAAAGATTTCTCAGCTATTGTTGGACAAAAATTGTTCAAAAGTTTGATGACCAGAGGTTAAACAGAACAAGGAGCTGGAGATCTGGAATCTGAAGTTTGTTCAAGAGGGCATCATCGCATTCGGACAATTCCATGTATGTGGTCCACCCCAAACCTATCAACAGTTATCTGGCAGACAGACACCTTAAGCCTGCGCAAAAGACTATGCTCTGGCGAGATGTTAAAACAGGAAAGAGGACAGGATCTATGATACACTGATGCTACATGTACCAGAACCCTTTGACTCCGCCACCCTGTCCACCAGCATCTTGTATTGTCAACCACACTAGCAAAGCAAAAAACGTAACACTTTGTAACTCCTTCACCCTATCCACCAGCTTCCTGCAGGAAGTCGGAAGGTTATATTTTTGCAGTTTCGTGGAGATCGGGTGCAGGAGTCGAAGGGTTACGTTTTTGCTGTTAGTGAGGATAGTGTGTGGGGAGTCAAAGGGTTAAGTTTTGGCAGTTAGTGGGGATAGTGTGCGGGAGTCAAAGGGTTAAGTTTTGGCAGTTAGTGGGGATAGGGTGTGGGAGTCAAAGGGTTAAGTTTTGGCAGTTAGTGGGGATAGGGTGCGGGAGTCAAAGAGTTAATAGGATGGGCAGCCAACAAGCCAGCTTTTCTGTTTCAGGGTGAGACTGAACTCGAGACGATAAATACTGAATCCAGGGCTCAGTCAAAAGATACAACAAGCCCGCGTGAAAATAAAATGTGACCTCCCACCACGAAATCAGTCTAACTAGCATTTTGGGCATTTTGAGATATACATATCACTGGAAAGTGTACATTCTGCTGATTATTTTGGTACTTGAATAAAGCTTGTACTCAAAAAAAAAATGTAGAAGTTATGTATGTTTAAAATCATTAAGTTGTATGACGGCCATTTGAGAAAATGGCCTCTACAGTTTTTGTGTGCTCTCCTACACATTTTCCCTAAATTTCTTCATTTGGTGGCTTTGACCCAGTTTGTTTCTAATTTTCGCTGTCATTATCTGAAAGGTGCACCAAAGAGCTTTCCATCAGTATATTACATGTGCGGGTACTGTACAGGTTACGGTTCATAATAAGAGACACAAATAGGTACTTTTGGTAGGAAATTGCGTTCTTTCTGCTGCGATCAGTGCATTAAAATACCATTTTAAATTGATTAATAATATTTTTTTCAAGAAAAAAAAATTCCATGGGGGTTAGATTATAGTCTACAGAAATCAATTTTGAGAAAAAGTCAAAACACACCAGATAGACCCTCAGTCACCTTTTCAGCTCCTAGTGCTGTTCGACTGACTGCGAGTTAATACTGATTTCGTGGTGGGAGGTCACAAATAGTCCAATAAGAGACCACAATGTACACTTATTTTGA
>CM060305.1:156163625-156171125 GCA_030674185.1 Monoplex corrugatus
TTCTGATGGGACTGTGTTCCATAGGTCTCCTTTTCGCGTAGATACTGATCTCCTTAACATCAGGAAGAGAGTTCTTAAATGTTATATAGAACCGATAATGTTATACGGTTGTGAAGCGTGGACAGTCAACAAGCAAAGCCAGAACAAGATTGAGGCAATCGAGGTGTGGTTTCTAAGAAGAATGTTGAGAGTTCCATGGACAGTTAAGAAAACGAACGAGACAAGAAGAATGTTGAGAGTTCCATGGACAGCGAAGAAAACGAACGAGACAGTCTTGATGGAGGCAGACACAAGAAGATCATTCATAAGGAAGATTAGGAAAAGACAGGCAACATTTATAGGCCATTTCATGAGGAAAGGGGAATTAGAGCACCTGGTCACAACGGGAAAGTTGGAGGGAAGGAGAGCACCAGGTAGACCCAGGGAGAAAATACTGGACGGACTTGCAGGGTGGCTGAGGACGGAGAGGGTGGAAGATGTGCTTGCGGCAACAAGGCACAGATACATATGGAGAGCCATGATCGCCAACGCCATGTGGCAGGGCACTTGATGATGATGATGATGACTGATCTCTTCACTGTCCATCTTAATGCTTTTGCCATCCTGGTGGTCTCAGCTAAGTGTTTAAGACAGTCTACATTTCCGACCCCCCTCTCCCCGTCTTCTTTTCCATTTCTATACCTTGCCAGCGCATTGGGGTTTCATCAATCATATCATCAGGTGCCTTGCCGCATGGCGTTGGTGATCATGAACTTCCATCTGTCTCTATCACTTATTGCCTCAAGCATCTCTTCCACTCTCTTTGTCCTCAGCCACTCTGCAAGTCCGTCCAGTATCTTCTCCATGGGTCTACCTGGTGCTCACTTCCCCTCCAGTCACTGGGGTTTGCGTCAGCGCAAAAAGTTTGTCAAATAACAAATAGCAGGTTGTGTAAAGCGCATATGAACTTGTCCGAGTGCGAAGAATCCTTCTTGAATAAACTCCAAACTGTAAAATCTCAATTGCGTTCGTTACTGCCAGGAAAAACACCGCGAACGTTTTAACCTTTTTACTCCTTCATCCAATCATTTTAACCTTTTCACTATCTCTTTCAATCTGCTAGCTTCCACCAGTTTCCTGCAAGAAGCTGGTAGAAACTGATTATTATCACGGAGAGCGCTTAGATTTGATTTTATCAAGATTTGCGCTATATAAATATTGTAATTATTATTATTAGAGGGGTTGAAAGGGTTAAGAAATTTTCTTCTGCGCATCAGCTCTGAGCGTTTGGAAAAGTCCTTGACCTTGTTGACGATTAGCTTGAGCCAGAACAATGGCCAGTAATGATGCTAATCTTGGAAGTCGTATCATCTTGGGCTGCCTTCTGTACCTTCGTGTTTCTTGAAACCGCACCAAAGACACCGATGAATCGCTTGTTTCTTGCTATCCATCCAATCTCCCAAGTTTCGTGCTCCTGAGCTAATCAGCTTCAAAGCCATTGTTTTACCTGAACCTGCTGCGTTTGTGGTGAATAGAAACACAAAGAAAAGACAGGAAACGAGAGAGTCAAGCCATTCTGATGACACTCACAAAGTCAGAAGTAGGGGATGTATCTGCGAGACAACCAGAAGTAGAAGACTTCAACGTAGTAAACAGCCAGTAATATATATATATATATTTTTATTTTAAATATTTTTACGTTCAAATATTAGATAGCATAATAGCATATCAGGCATCAAACGAATCTAATCAAATTTGAATATTGTATCTTTGGCATATTTATCACAGTTTGTACAGTCATAAAAATACTTCAACGCAGAAAAGGCCTGAGTTCTAAACAGCATGGATTGATCTGAACTGAAGGTTAGTCCCTCTTGGTTATACGTACTTTTACTTGTAACTGCTGATAAAAACTGGTCCGTTTCTTTGAAAGTTACAGGGGGAAAAAAGCATTATTTTATCCTTAATACGTGACGCGTTTTCATGAAAACGTTTTCACCAACACCATAGACATATCTGCGTAATGGTTGGCTTTTTTTTTTCACATTTGAAGAAGATATATAGTTTAGTGTAGATGCGATACCTATTAAATAAATGATCGGTCTGGTAATCAAGTGGATAAGGCATCAGATTTCCCTGTATCTCTCGGGCCTGGTTGACGCCAGGATATATTTTGATAATAAGCGTAGAGTACAACTCTGTCACGCAGTCTTAGTCCTAGATGGAACACGCACGACAATCACACAAATACAATCACACACACACACACACACACACACACACACACACACACACACACACACACACACACACACACACACACACACACACATACACACACACACACACCAACACACCACACACACACACACACACACACACACACACACACACACACACACACACACACTCACTCACACATGCACATTCTGTGTTTATACAATTCCTGCTTTTTAAAAGAGTGAATGCGATGCCGTGGGGGGTGGAGTGGGTGGGTGGGTGTGTGTGTGTGTGTGGGGGGGGGGGGTTAGGGAGAAAATGGACAGAAAAAATAACGGGGACAAGAAAAAGAGTCAGAGTGGCGTATGATGACATATGTCTTCCTGTTAGGTTTGTAGTACCGATCCCATGACCGACTTTTGTGTTTAATGTTGATTGCTGAAGTACCAGTCATTCACCGTCTGGCGCTTTGCCCGCCACCCTCCCCCCCTCCCCCCACCTTCTGTGTCTGTCTGTCTGTCTCTCTTCTCTCTCTCTCTCTCTCTCTCTCTCTCTCTCTCTCTCTCGATCTCCGCTTTCTCTTCCTGTCTGCTTGTCCGTCTGTATCTGTCTGTCTGTCCGTCTCTCTCTCTCTCTCTCTCTCTCTTTTTTTTCACTGTCTGTCTGTCTATTTGTCTGCTGCAATCTGTCCGTCTGTCTCTTGTCTGTCTGTCTGTCTGTCTCTGTCTCTCTGTTTCTGTCTGTCTGTCTCTGTCTCTCTCTCTCTCTTTTTCACTGTCTGTCTATTTGTTTGCGGCAGTCTGTCTGTCTGTCTGTTTGTCTGTCTGTCTGTCTCTCTATCTCTCTTTCTCTCCCCCCTCTCTCTCCCTCTCTCGCAATCTCACCACCCTCTCTCTCCTTCTCTTCTTTCTCACTCTCCTCTTTCTCTTCCTGTCTTATCTGTCTGTCTCTTGTGTCTGTCTGTCTGTCTGTCTCGTTCTCTCTCTCTGTCCGTCCCTACCTACCTCCCTCCCCTCCCCCCCCCCTCTCTCTCTCCAGTGCGGGTTTCCTAAGTATGACGTAGGTTCTACTTGTTTTTTTCATTAGGTTGTTAGTGATCTGATTCCTACAAATCTTTGTAGAAGGGACAACACAGCCAGGCATGAAATGAACACTGAAATGAAAAGGGAGGGAAAGAAGTAGAAGGAAAGAAAGAATGAAAGGATAACAAAGGGAAAACAGAACAACAAGCAAAGACAGAAAATATCAAAGAAACAAACAAACGAAAACAAAGAAATCACGAAAAAAAAAAAAAAAAAAAAAAAAAAAAGGCCGAGCTTTCTTGACAATGTCCTTATCTTACCGAAAATAAATGCAAACCATTCACGCGAATTTCTCTTCTCGGCGCCTGTTGACTGATCTGTTGTGTCACACACACACGTACACACACACACGTACACACACGTACACACACAACACACACACACACACACACACACACACACACACACACACACACACACACCACACACACACACACACACACACACAACACACACAACACACAAAAATCGAACCAGAACGTGTACGTAATGTAACAAAGCAAGACAACGCAAAATATTCGGCCAACTGGCCTTTGTCATGCATAAAAAAAAAGACAAAAAAGAATGTATACATAATAAAAATTAGTAGCAAGACTTTTCTGAGCTTCTATAGAGCATGAGGAAATGGCAGTTATCTGGATAGCATTTTTTTTTTTTTTCTGAACCAGAAATCAGGGAAATCTTATGGTTTTTGTTTGTTTTTCTTTGTTTCTTTGTTTCTTTACTTGTTTACTTGTTTGTTTCTTTCGTGTTACTGTTGTTGTTTCTTCTTCGTTGTTTCCCATTAAGCTGTATTCATTCTTTGATGCGTTTTGCATACGTCTGACAAAGGTCAGCCGGCTGAAAATTTGCGCCTGTCTCTTTTTGTTTAGATATCGATTTTGTTGTATTAGATATGCGTTCTGATTTTATTTTTGTGTTTTCTGGTTCTTATTTGCTTGAACGCTTGCAGTCTCTTTGATTTAGATTTTTACCGTGTTTGCCACTGTCTTTACGCTGATGTCGTGTTTCATTTGCATACAAATATCACAGGTGAGAAATTGGACATTCAGATGATTACATCGTAAAAGGCATTGCCCTCTCCATCACGAGGTAGAGGAGATATAGAGACAGGAGGGGGGAAGAAGGAGAGAGGAGAGAGAGGAGGAGAGAGAGAGAGAGAGAGAGGGAAGGAGAGAGAGAGGGAGAGAGAGAAGAGAAGAGAGAGAGAGAGAGGGAAAGAGACAGACAGACAGACAGAAACAGACACAGACAGACAGAGACACAGAGAGAGAAAGAAAGAGAGAGATACAGAGACAGAGACAGAGATACACAGACAGAAAGATAGACATAGAGAAGAGAGAGAGAGAGAGACAGAGAGAGACAGACAGAGAGAACAGAGAGATAGACACACACACAGAGACAGAGAGAGAGAGAGACACACACACACACACACACACAACACACACACACACACACACACACACACACAAGACAGAGAGAGTAGGGGAAGAAGGAATAGAGAGGGCCAGGTCAGTGGGCTAATGAGAGAACGCCGCGAAAAAGAAAATGTGTTGTAAAAGGTCAGAGTTGTGTGGCTTAGACGTAATCCTGTTTGCATTTGCGGCCTTCGACCTACATGCTGGTAAAGAAAAGTAGAGGAACGTGCTGAGCGTGAGAAATGGGGGATTTTCAGATGTTTCCTTAAATCTGGTCATTTTTGTACTGTAAAAATGTCAAAATACAGAATCCAAAACAAGTGTGACTGCCTGCGTTCAAGCAAATAGGAACCGGAAAAACAAAACCACGTAAAAAGAATCAGAACGTGTATTTAATACAACTAGACAAGACAGGCGCAAGTTTTCGGCCATCTGGCCTTTGTCAAGCGTAAACGTAAGATCATAAACAAGTAAACACCAAATGCAAAAATTAGGAGAAAAAGACTGAAAGTTCCCTGCTGCTTCGTCCAGTTTAGTCCTTTTCTCACAACGGACGAAGCAGCAGGGAATTTTCAGTCTTTTTCTCCCAATTTTTGCATTTGGTGTTTCTTTGTTTGCTTGTGTTCTTACGCTTGACAAAGACCATTTGGCCGAAATTTTGCGCCTGTCTTGTCTGGTTGTATTAAATACGCGTTCTGATTCTTTTTTCGTGTTTTTTTCTGGTTCCTGTCAAAATACAAGTCGAAATATTTACTACCTTAGAAATGACTATTACCACAAAATGGTAATTTTACATTATGAAATGTACCAAGACTGAATTTGGTGTTTGTTGTGTCAGTGTCTATCTGGCAGATTCTTAAGCTGAAACTTATTTACATTTCACACATCACAGAAATGACAGTAGTACCTGAAATTTGAAAATAAATCGAACATTATAGTACTTCGTTCCAGAAGTGAAAGGTATAATTACAAGCACATTTCTAAATGTATTTTAACTTTGTGAATTTTTTTCTATTACTTGTGTTTTGTTGTTGTTGTTGTTGTTGTTTTTTTGTTGTTGTTTTCAGGATTTTTTTTATTCCTGTTTTTGTTGTTGTTTTATTTTCACATTTGTTTATTGTCTTCTTTTACTTGTGGTTTCAGACGGATCGTGTTATCATACCTCATTCTAACGCGACAGATTTCTGTAAACAAAACAATACAAGACACAGCCCTGTAAAATCTAAAATGGGGGCTCGACAGAAGAGAAAACATTTCTGTATCATACAGCTCAAACTTATCTTTGACAGATTTGTTGTTATTGTTTTTGTTGTTGTTGTTGTTGTTGACAAAATGAATTGTGTGATTTGTACACTTTTAAAAGTCATGTTGTCACAAAGAAGGGTTTTTATGACGCAGCTGACAAATGTTTCCGTGACACGTTTGAAAATCACAGAAAAAAATTCGCACTAAACGAAAGCGTGAACTCCCAAATCATTACCATCATCGTCATCATTATCGTCGTCGTCATCATCATCATCATCATCATCATCATCATGGGTTGGTGGTTCTACTGATGGAGCCGTGGACTCAAGATCTGGTATCTTGAGTTCAGTCCCAGCCTACAACATTAAAAACTGGCCTGTTTGCTGCCCATCTTATGTTTCTATCGTTTTGGTGCTATCAGCTTTAATGTTCCGGAAATCTCTTCTTTCAGCCCATCTCCATTTCAAAACCTGGCCGACGCATTGAATTTTTTGCGCAGGCTGAGGCACTCTGCGAGATAACTGCTAACAGATTTGGGTGAAGCGCTTGTGGAGTTGTCCGAGTATGATAAATTCTCATATACAAACTGAAGTCTAGGCCCTACATTTCTTCATTACCATCTCTTCGTCGTCGTGATCGTCGTAGTCATCATCGTCGTCCTGTCTTATTTGCTTCTTTTCGTGAAATGTTAGAGGCTTCGTTACAAAGACAAAAAAAAAAAAATCAGTTTCAGAGTCCGTTCTGTTCTGTTTTGTAGAGTTTAAAGTCCTACCATTCTCAGAGTATATGAGAACTAGCCATAAAATGCTGCTCAAAGAAGGTTGAAAACATTTCAGCAGTATTGTGATATTCCGATGCTATTGTCGGATTCTCCTAATACTCCATTTCCAAATCCCCCCCGTCCTCAAGGTGTACATAACCACGCTCCTTAAGCTAAACGTGATGGTAAAAATAGGACACACGTGACGACAAGAACCCACTGACGTTACAGCCACGTGATCTCTGCAAGGACCTATCAGTTTTTAGGAAGCGTGCGATTGACATCATATCCGCTAGCTATCCCCTGGGCAATCTCTGTATGCATGGCGGCAAAAGACGGAGACAGAAAACTCTGGCAGTGTCAAGAGAGTTCTCTATGGTAATGAGTCACGTTTTTGTGGAATAGGAGCAAAACAAACAAAAAAAGGGACAGAAGGAGAAATGATATGAAATGAATGCTTTTCCACTTTTGTTGTGCAAAACAGATCTGCTTTTCTTGTTTATAAAACCAATATAGTGATGTAGATTTTTACTGAGCGGAAGAGCGAGTGAGAGAGAGACGGAGATAGATAGATAGATAGATAGATAGAGAGAGAGAGAGATAGATAGATAGATAGATAGATAGATAGATAGATAGATAGATAGATAACAGGCAGACAGGCAGACATACATACAGAAGATAGATAGATAGATAGATAGATAGAGAGAAAAGATAGATATATAGACAGCAGACAGACAGACAGAGAGAGAAAGAGACAGACAGACAGAGACAACAGACAGACAGACAGAGAGACAGA
>CM060305.1:156188625-156191125 GCA_030674185.1 Monoplex corrugatus
TTGGTTGATTGGTTGGTTTGGTTGGTTGGTTGGTTTGGTTTGGTTGGTTGGTTGGTTGGTTGATTGGTTGGTTTGGTTGGTTTGGTTTGGTTGGTTTGGTTGGTTTGGTTTGGGGTTGGTTGGTTGGTTGGTTGATTGGTTGGTTTGGTTGGTTTGGTTTGGTTGTGGTTTGGTTTGGTTTGGGTTGGTTGGTTGGTTGGTTGGTTGGTTGGTTGGTTGGTTAGTTAGTTAGTTGGTTGGTTGTTTGGTTAGTTGGTTGGTTGGTTGGATGGTTGGTGGTTGGTTGGTGATCAGTTGACTTGTTGGTTGGTTAGTATAGTGGTTGGCTGGTTAACTGGTATGGTTGGTTGGTTGGTTGGTTGATGATCAGTTGACTTGTTAGTTGGTTAGTATAGTGGTTGGCTGGTTGACTGGTCAACTGATATGGTTGGTTAGTTGGATGGCTAGTTGGTTGGCTGGTTAGTTGGTTGGCTGGCTGTTGGTTGGTTGGTTGACTTGGTTGCCTTTTGGTTGCTTGGTTACTTGCTTCCTTAGCTTACTGTTCGATTGCTTGTTTGCTTATTGGCTTGTTTTGGCTAGTTAATTGGTATGGTTGGCTGATTGGCTGGCTGGCTGGTTTGTTGGTTGGTGACTTGGGCTGCTTGGTAACTTGCTATCTTGATTTATTGATCGATTGCTTGGCTGCATATTTGCATGGTTGCCGGTTTGATTATTACTCGGATGGTTGTTTGCTTGCTTGCTCGCTAGTTGTTGTTTTTTGTTAACGGGTTCATTATTCATTGTACTTTGGAGCATATGTATCGTGTATGATATACATTTGTGCGTTAAGTATCTCTTAATGCTCTCAGGTAGACATTTTGTTTATTACAACTTGATAAGACGTTGGTGCACAAAAAAAAAGGAAAGGAGAAAAAAGACCGCATGTGGCTTGAGAAAGTGATATAAAAAGAAGTGTACTGTGTTCGATTCAGACTGGAACAGTGTTCCCACTAACACGGGCGTAACGAAATACCTTTGGGTTCGTCTTCAATTCGGTACAAAGAGACAGACAGACAGACAGACAGACAGACAGACAGAAACACACACACACACACACCACACACACACACCACACACCACACAAACACACACATACATACAACACACACACGCTCTCTCTCAAATAAACAAAGAAACACACGTATACACACACACAGACACACAGACACAGACCAGACACACAGACACAGACCACACACACACACACACACACACACACACAGACACACAAAGAGAGACACAAAGACACACACACACACGAACACATACTCACACACAGACACACACAGACACACCACACACACACACACACACACACCACACACACACACACACACACACACACACACACACACACACACACACACACACACACACACACACACACACACACACACACACAACAAAAACAGAAAAACTCAAAACCAAATGTAAATACATTTACAAGACACACGAACATATTTATGTAAGTCGTGCAATCAAGCAGAAAAAAAGGGTGGACATAATTTTCGTCCGTTTGAAATGTAGGATCAACTTTTCTTTTCTTTTTCTTTTTTTTTTTTTTTTTTTTCCCTCAAAAACTGGGACAAAGTTTCCAGTTCAGTAAGGCTTTCAACTATGAAGGGTTTAGAAAACTTTTCCGGAGAGAGTTTTGTTCTGTTTATTGTTGCTTTTGGGTTGTGGTTTTTCTTTTTCTTTTTTTTTTTTTTTAGCTTAAAAATCTAGGATCAGCATGTTCTGAAGTTTTGGGAAAGCCCAATGGATATAGGCCATTTTTACGTCTTGTCTATGGCCTTGTGCTCTGAAAGGGTATAAAACCTGTCGCTCATTAACAGCACATAAAACCCCCTTGGGGAAAAACGTTCCATTACTCATACACAGACACACATACACGCCCACGTGCACGCGCACACGCATACACCCACGCACACGCACACACACAGAGATAGATAGATAGATAGATAGATAGATAGATAGATAGATAGATAGATAGACACAGACAGACAGATAGTTAGATAGATAGACAACAGACAGATAGATAGATAGAGAGAGGGATGGAGGAATGGACGGACAAACAGATAGATAGATAGAAATAGACAAACAGACAGACAGACAGATAGATAGACAGACAGACAGACAGATAGATAGATAGATAGAGAGATAG
This sequence comes from Monoplex corrugatus, assembly GCA_030674185.1. Lineage (NCBI taxonomy): Eukaryota > Metazoa > Mollusca > Gastropoda > Littorinimorpha > Ranellidae > Monoplex > Monoplex corrugatus. The sequence continues at coordinate 156,190,829 of CM060305.1, forward strand.
ATAGATAACAGATAGACAGATAGACAGATAGACAGACAGATAGATAGATAGATAGATAGATAGATAGACAAACACAACACAACACACACACAACACACACAAACACACACACACACACACCACACACACACAAACACACACCACGTCACACACACAACACACCACACACAACACTACACACACGACACACACTACACACAGACACAACACACCTTCCAAAACATAGAGAGAAGACAGATGCTCCCTGCCACTAAACCACTACAGTATGATCTCCAACCCCACCACACCCCCGTTATG
>CM060305.1:156196125-156203625 GCA_030674185.1 Monoplex corrugatus
ACACATACACACATGCGCCAGCTAGACAGGATGAAAGAAGAAGAGGAAAGTAGGATGGGGGGAGTGTATCTGAGAGATACGAAAAAGGAAAGTTCAGTATTTAGTACAAAAATGGAAGGTTCAGTATTCAGTACGAAAAAGGAAAGTTCAGTATTTAGTACAAAAATGGAAGGTTCAGTATTCAGTACGAAAAAGGAAATTCAGAATTTAGTACGAAAAAGGAAAGTTCAGTTTCAGTACGAAAAAGGAAATTTCAGAATTTAGTACGAAAAAGGAAAGTTCAGTATTTTAGTACGAAAAAGAAGGTTCTGAATTTAGTACGAAAAAGACAGTTTCAGAATTTAGTACGAAAAAAGAAGGTTCAATATTTAGTACGAAAAAGGAATGTTCAGTATTTAGCACGAAAAAGGAAAGTTCACAATTCAGGCAATACTGTAGCGATTAATTGCGGGGAAATCCCATGGAAGTATGGCATCAGAAAAAAACCAAAACAAAACAAAAAACACAAACAAAACAAAACAAACAAACAAACAAAAAAACGTAGGGCCGTGATAATGATGCACGCTGAATTTGAAAGGCAGTAATGGAATGAAGAAAAGAAAAGAAAAGAAAAGCGGCGGGGAAAAGCTTTAGCGGAGAGAGAGAGAAACGAGAAAACAAAAATGTTTACCTGTGTAAAAACAAAACAAACAAAAAAAGAAATTAAAAGAAAAAAAGAAGAAAAAGAGCTTTCTCGTTGTTCACAGCACTTACTTGTGTCGTTCATCTCCGTCTGACTCAGTTTCTTTGTCTGTCTGTCTGTCTGTCTGTCTCTGTTTCTCTGTCTGTCTGTCTGTCTGTCTGTCTCTGTTTCTCTGTCTGTCTGTCTGTCTGTCTGTCTCTGTTTCTCTGTCTGTCTGTCTGCCTGTTTTTCTGTCTGTCTGTCTGTCTGTCTGTTTGTTTCTCTGTTTCTGTCTCTGTTTGTCTGTCTGTCTCTTTTTTTCTCTCTCTCTGTTGATGGTGGCAGTGATGGTAATAGTGATGATGGTGATGATGATGGTGATGATGATGACGGCGATGGTGACGATAATGACTGAGGAGGAGGAGGATAGTAATAATGATAACAACAACGAATACAACAGCGACAGCAAGAAGAACAACAAAAGACATTGACGTTTTGAGAAAAAAAAAATGATGATGATTATGAGAAAGAAGAGGAAGAGATGGGGAACTGTGACAACAGCAACAACAACGAGAACATCAATGACACCAAGAAGAAGAAGAAAACAACAACAACAAAAAGACTGAGTTTAAAAATGTTGGTGATGATGACGAAGCTGCTGCTGCTGCTGCTGCTGATGCTGATGATGACGACGACGATGACGAGATGATGATGAGATGATGATGATGATGATGATGATGATGACGAGATGATGATATGATAGACGACGATGACGATGATACTGATGTTAACGACGACGATGTTGATTTCGACGACAACGACAACGACGATGACAATGAAAACACCACACCACCAACGATGACAAAAAGGATGGTGGTGGTGGTGGGGGTGATGATGATGATGATGATGACGATGATGATAATGATGATGATGACGACGATGACAATGATTTCAGGTGGCCATGGACGTGTTGGGTTGGAGCCAAAAGGAGGTGGTGGAGCTGATCACCAGCAAGATGTGGTACGCCCAGCCCTCGGACAACACCTGGGCCAGCAAGAGATGCCGCAACATCAAGTTCACCGTTGTCCACGCCGTCCTCCTTACCACTTCTCAGGTGAGGCTTTTTGTATAGTGTGTGTGTGTGTGTGTGTGTGTGTGTGTGTGTGTGTGTGTGTGTGTGTGTGTGTGTGTGTGTGTGTGTGTGTGTGTTGTGTGTGTGTGTGTGTGTGTGTGTGTGTGTGTGTGTGTGTGTCTGTGTGTGTGTGTGACTCTCTCGCTCTCTCTCTCTCTCTCTCTCTCTTATATATAAAATATATATATATATATATAATATATATATATGTATGATTGTCTCTTCTGTTTATCTGTCTGTCTCTGTCTGTCTGTCTCTGTCTCTGTCTGTCTGTCTGTCTTTCTGTTAATGGTTGCACGCATGCTTTGTGTGTGTATGTTTTTACGTGTGTCTGTGTGTACGCGTCTGTTTCTATATAAAATGCCTACACATCTAGGTGGGTGCATGGGTGGGTGCGTGCGCGCGCGCGCGCGCGGGCGTGTGTGTGTGTGTGTGTGTACAAAACTTGTGTGTGTGTGTGTACAAACTTGTGTGTGTGTGTGTGTGTGTGTGTGTGTCTGTGTGTCTGTGTGTACGAACTTGTGTGTGTGTGTGTGTATGTGTATGTGTGTATGTGTGTGTGTGTGTACGAGCTTGTGTGTGTATGTGGGTGTGTGTGTGTGTGTGTGTGTGGCTTTAAACTTCAGAGAGAGAGAGAGAGAAGAGAGAGAGAGATCGTGCTCTTGCCTTTTTACATAGGCTTGTTTGTGTATGTATATGCTGTTTTGGAGGAATTTTTCTCCTTTTTCTTCCTTTTACATTCATCGGAGTCTATCTTTCAAAGCCGTTCAAGGCACAGGAATAGAATATGTATCACTGCTGTTACCCTTGTAAAGAAAGTGTTGACTGTCATGTCATGATGTTGGAATTTTGTTTTTGTGTTTGTCCTCAGAATCAGAACAATAACAACAACAATAACAACATCGTGCTGGGACAACAAGCTGCGATGGTGCTGGTCAGGGAGAAGAGCGGCAAATATCAACCTGTTCGGGTAAGTCCATAACCGCTCGCTCGTCCCCGACTATCATTATCGCCTCTTTAAAGCGTAGAAAATACCGAACCTTGCGTCATTCGAAGCGTATTGGTTGTGCTCTTTTTCTGCCTTCTTCTTCTTCTTTTTGTTCTTTTTGTTCTTCTTGTTCTTGTTGTTCTTGGTCTTCTTCTTCTTCTTCGTTCTTCTTTCTTTTTCTTCTTCTTTCTCCCTCTTCTTCTTCTTCCTTCTCCTCTTCCTCTTTCTGCTCTTTCTTTTTCATTTTCTTCTCTTCTCTCTCTCTCTCTTTCTCTCTGTCTCTGTCTCTTTCCCTTTCCCTCCTCTCTCTCTCTCTCTCTTTCTTTCTGTCCTTCTGTCTCTCTAACCTTCTCTCTTTCTTTCTTTCTCTCTTTCTGTCTTACTTTTTCTCTGTCTCTCTGTTCATCTGTCCCTGTCTGTCTTCTGTCTGTCTGTCTTGTCTGTGTCTGTGTCTGTGTCTGTGTCTGTCTGTCTGTCTGTCTGTCTGTCTGTTCTCTCTCTCTCTCTCTCTCTCTCTCTCTCCCGTATCTTTGTCTTTCTCTGGCTCTCTGATTCTCTGCCTCTCTGTCTCCCCCTCTCTCTACCTCTCTCTATCTCATTACTTGCCCCCCCCCCCACCACTCCCTCTCTCTCTCTCTCATTCATCAAAACCCTGAGCAGTAACCTGAATGTTTACTTAAGTATACAATTAAAAAAACAAACAACACAAGCTTTCTCGCGCGAAAAAGAGCCAACGGGCAACAAAGACATCATCATCCTTGACTGAATTCTGTAGGGAAGGAAGAAAAAAACAATTCTCTATAGGAAATAAGAAACCTAGCTTGGTTGGTAAACAACTGAGACGGTAAAACAAGTAAATAAACCAACATCCAGCAGCTTTCAGCACTTGGGCGCAGGTCAAAGAACGGAGAACCAGTTCCCTGACCACAGAGGCATCGATCTGACAGCACAACACAACACCGTGTCCCTCGGGGGGGGGGGAGGGGGGGGGGGACACGGGCTGAATGAACGAAGTTGTAAACAAACGGGAAACACAGAACAAAGAGGGAAGAGAGTTGGCGCTTTGGCTTTTCATGCTCTGTCTCTACAACGTATGGAGAGCAGCCTTTAGTTTGCAAATGCGTTTGTCTTCTTGTGGACGGTACGAGCAACGTAATTAAAATTGATGGGAGTGGGGGGGGGGGGGGGGGGCTGCGCGTCGTGGTGTCTGTGTGTGTGTGTGTGTGTTTCTATGGTCTGGTCGTGTTCATTGTTGATGCAGTGTTGATGTTCGTCTTTGATTCTTTCTTCTTCTTCTTTTGTTCTTTTTGTTCTTCTTGTTTTTCTTCTTCTTCTTTTCATTCTTCTTGTTCTTGTTCTTCTTGTTCTTCTTCTTCTTCTTCTTTCTCTTCCTCCTTCTTCTTATTCTCTTTCATTTTCCTTTCTTTTTTTTCTCCTCCTTCTCTTCTCTTTCTTTTCCTCATTCTTTTGTTTTACTTCTCTTCTCTTCTCTCTCTCTTCTCTCTGTCTGTCTGTCTGTCTGTCTGTCTCTCTCTCTCTCTTCTTTTTGCATTTTCATTTTCATTTTCTTCTTATTCTTCTACTTCTTCTCCTCCTCCTTCTTCTTTTTCTTCTTCTTTTCTTCTTCTTCTTCTTCTTTCTCTTTCTTCTCCTCATTCTTTTGTTTTACTTCTCTTCTCTTCTCTTGTCTCTTCCCCTCTCTCTCTCTCTCTCTCTCTCTCTCTCTCTCTCTCTCTCTCTCTTATTTCTTCTTCTTCTTCATTTTCATTTTCATTTTCTTGTTCTTGTTCTTGTTTTTGTTCTCTTCTTCTTCGTTCGTCTTCTTCTTCTTCTCTTTCTCTTCTTCTTCTACTTTTTCTTCTTCTTTTCTTCTTCTTCGTCTTGTTTCTTCTACATGAAGTGCCAACTATGTTGACAGGACCCCTTCCTGCTAGAGAAGAGCGTGGTGACGGTAGATCCAGACTGTGACGAGGTCTTTGAACTACAGGAGTGGGGCCGGGAAGCGTACATCTTCAAGGTCAGTATTTTGAAAAGGTCGTGTATAGCGTCACTCATGGCTGTATGGCCTTTGTGTCATCCACTCTCTGTGGTACTTCGTTGAGCAAGTTAATTAAAAAAAAACTGACAAGGAAACAAAGAAGTGGATTTGTTTTTTTTTGTTTTGTGTTTTGTGTTTTGTTTTTTGTTTTTGTTTTTTTTTTGTTGTTGTTGTTGTTCTCTTCTATTCTGTCTTCTAGTTTGTTTAGTTTTGCTTTGTTCTTGGATTGTAACTCTCATGTGAGATTGAATGTACGACAGTAAGCTTTTGGAAGTATGGTTGCGTGGGTTTGTTGTTGTTGTTGTTGTTGTTGTTAGTGGTGGTTTTGGTTGTGGTGGTGGTGGTGGTTTTGTGTGTGTTTGTTTTGTTTGTTTGTTTGTTTGTTTGTTTGTTTGTGCGACAGCATTGTGGAACGTAGTCAGCTCGCCAAACAGCTTGAGTGCTCCGTAATTCACTAAAAAAAAAATCTGATTATGTGCCATGCACAGTGAGGCCAGTTGGCGGAAAACGTTTTAGCCTGTCTTTTGTGTGGGTGTGGGGGATGGGGGTGTATGTGTATGTGGTATCTATGTATCAACATCTGAAAATATATCTACACATCTATACATGCGATTAAATCAATATCTACACATGTGTCTGTATATCTCTATTTACGTATTGTGACTGTGACTGTGACAGGCCGAAGACGGCAGCGAGACACGTCAGTGGGTCCAGCATCTCCGTCAGCAGACCCACAACCTGGGCCAGTGGCGACGGCGGCGAAACGCTATGCCCAACATCATGCTGAAGAACAAATGAACGGACAGACAGATAAACGCCCCGGAATCAACTTCTCTGTCTCTTTGTTCCGCTGTTTGTCAGCTTGCATTGAGATGCTGATTGGTGGAGACGTCCTCTGTCTCCGTGACGACGCTTGAGAAATCTCGTCCCATTGGACGAGCGTTTGGAGCCTGGCTTTGTCGTCATGGCATCAGTTTGTTGCACCATGGCAACCCTTTTTCTATGCGGGTCCTGACCATATCGTCAGGTTCACTGCAACCGCTTTTTGTCTTGGCCTTACTCGGAGACGAGGAAAGGTATGTGGGGAAGTTTCCAGAGTCCAGCGTTTGGTAGCAGATGAGGACTTTTATGAATTTGTTGATACTGACAGAAACTGTGTGGATCTTTGTGAAACTGTGTGGATCTTTGTTGTAAAGAGTTTACATCTTAGGCTACATAAGCTTAGTTACCAACGTAAAGAGATGACAAAACTGAAAGGTGAATGTGTAAGCTAAATGTTTGCTTTCCTGCCTTGGCTTTGGATCATGTCCTAACAGTATCACGCACATTAGGTCTCTCTGTTCTCCAAACGAACACTTTTTTTGTTTCGTTTGTTGAGCAGTACGCTTGGTGGCCTTCCACAGAGTTTGGACAAAGGTTCACATGTTGGCTGGGTGTTTTGCTTTCAGGTGCTAACCTGTTGTAGGCTGTTGATTTGAATCATTTTCCCCTTTTGAAAATTGTAAATATCAGACCGGGTTTTACGTCAATGTCAGACTTAGAAGGGAGATGTAAGCACTGATTATGGAAAAGAGAGAGGTCCAGTTGTTGTTATTCATTTTGGTTATCAAAGAAATCACCCCTTGGCAAAGTTTTCTTTAAAGCACAAGTGTGTGGTCGTTTTTAGAGAGAAACTGTGGTCCCTATGAGCACTTCTAATGTTGTTATTTGGGGGAATTGTTGAGAAAGCATGTGAAGACTTTGATTTTGGTGTATGGCTGTACATTTTAGGTTTGTTGTATTTAGAATTACCTGGAAGTGCTAAACAGTTGTTGTCACCTTAGAAACACCGACGCACATTTCATGTTTCGTATTGTGTGGGACCAAACTGGTAATTTTTCCCCTCAGAGTTCTATTTTCTATACAGCAAATCACTGTACCAGTCACCTCTGCCTTCCATAATGGAGCAGCTTGCCACATATCGAATAAACCTTTGGTATACAATGTTTTTGGTCAAAATCGTTTCTGTCATTTATCGCTGTTTTCGTCACTATCATTCCCATGAGAAAAAAATGTTTTGATGACTGCAAATCTGTTTGTTACTGTTATTTACCAGGTTAATGGCTACAATATATTGTCACCATAATTCCTGTACTTTATGAGCTTTGTTACTATCATTCCTATGGAAAACTATTTTTTTAGTAATTTCAAATCCGTTTGTTTATGTCGTTTACCAAGCAAATGACTGATAACAAGCATGAATGGTCGACGACATGTGAATGTAGACAAAATGCTGTCACTATCATTTCATGGGTTTACATTGGTCACGACCATCCCTGTCGATTGCAGACTTTTCTCTTTTTTGTCTTTTTTTTTGTCGCTATCATTCCATTCATTACTGAAGTTTGCAAGCTCTTTGCACACATGGCACTCTTTGTTTCACTGCCCTTTCTGCTCGTGTTGGTATTGCCAGAGATTCTGGCTGTGTCCTGATGTTCTAACCAGCCTTGTGCTAGGCAGCTGTCAGGGAGGCACGATAAAGCGCATATGGATTACCGCGGTTTTTTTTTTTAATCTTGCTAAATTGTAAATAGGTTAGGGTTTATGTTGTGTTGATAGGTGTACGGTTATTTTAGTGTCGGAGAACCCTTCAACCAAGTCAGTCCTAACATTTTTGTGGTCAGCGGTTTGTGAAGTCATTT
>CM060305.1:156223625-156228625 GCA_030674185.1 Monoplex corrugatus
TTTTTTCTCTCTTTCTCTTCTCTCTCTCTTTCTACTTCTCTCTCTCTCTTCTCTTTCTCTCTCCTCTCTTCTCTTCTCTCTCTCTCTCTTTCTTCTCTCTCTGTCTCTCTTCCCTTTCTCTCTCTCTTGTCCTCTTTCTCTTCTCCCTCTCTCTCTCTCTCTCTCCTGCCCTTTCCTCTCTTCTCTCTCTGTGTGCGCGTGCGCGTATTTGCGTGTGCGCATGTGTTGGAAAATATAAGGCAGAAAGAGACAGAGAAGTTATACCAACAACATCAACGATGGTCAGCTTGTTGCAAGTCGAAGTCATTAACGGGGACCGTCTGGCTAGATTTTCCAGCATCACGTCGTGGTAACAACACAGTGTGCGCTCAATCAATCACTCAATCGGTCAATCAATCAATCAAGCAAGTGAGTCAGCAAGCAATCCAGCAAGCAAACACTCAAGGAGCAAGTATTTTAGTGAGACAGGGAAAGGGGCTGAGTGGCCTTAAATGTGTTCTGTTTCTATCCATGTGGACTTTTTCATTCTTGGGTCGTCAGTCAGTTGTTTTGTTGTGTGATGTGTCAAACTGAGGTGTCTCTGTCCGATTTTTTCTCTTTGATCGTTTTGTTTCTCTGTTTGTTTGTTTGTTGGTTGGTTGTTGGTTGGTTGGCTTGCTTGCTTGCTTGCTTGGTTTGCTTGTTTGTTTGACACTCTCTCTTTCTCTCTCTATCTGTCTGTCTGTCTGTCTGTCTCTCTCTTTCTCATTCACTCTTTGCCTCTCCCTCTTTGCCTCTCTGTCTGTCTGTCTGTCTCTCTCTTTGTGTCTCTGTCTCTGTCTCTCTCTCTTTCTTTGCCTCTCTCTCTGTCTCTCTGTCTCTGTATCTGTCTCTCTCTCTGTCTCTGTCTATCTCTCTCGCTGTCTCTCTCTGTCTCTCTCTCTGTCTCTCTGTGTGTCTCTGGGTCTCTCTGTCTCTGTCTCTGTCTCTCTCTCCTTCTCTCTGTCTATGTCAGTCTCTCTCTGTCTCTCTGTCTCTGTCTCTCTGTCTCTCTCTCTCTCTCTCACACACACACAAATATATATATATATATATAAAAATATAATATGTATGTATACATGTGTTGTATATGTATATAAATACACATATAGATTTAGATATAGATATCTTTGCAAGCAATATATATGAAAACATCATTCACAGATACACTCGTATTACTCACTATTTTCTATTTTTAACATAGATCTCTTCTTCCAGCTCTGCCAATCGACAGCAAATGCTATGAGTGTTCGATTTTTTTTTTATATATTCTGTTTTAAAGTATTGATTTATCGATGTATTCATCTTCTGCATTTTTAGTTCTGGGCAAATGTATGCGTTAGGACCAAAAGTTTAAGAAAGATATTCTAGTCAATAATTGTCACCTTTGGAGAGAAAAAAACCCAAAAACTAAAAACTATTAATGTCATGGTCATTCCCTTATCCTTGTGTGTGATGCATTATCCTGTATAGTCAGTGCCCATCAAATCTTGTTGGCTGGTTGGTTGGTTGGTTGGTTGGTTGGTTAGTTGGTTGGTTGGTTGGTTGGTTGGTTGGTTGGTTGGTTGTATTATTGTTTGCTTCTTTGTTTAAATCTCCCCCTCTCTCTTCTCTCTGTCTCTCTGTCTCTGTCTGTCTCTATCTCTGTCTGTCTGTCTGTCTGTGTGTATGTCTGTGTGTCTATGTCTGTGTGTCTCTGTCTGTCTGTCTGTCTGTCTGTCTCTCTCTCTTTCACTCTCTCGCTGTCTCTGTCTGTGTCTCTCTCTGTCTGTCTGTCTCTCCTTTCTCTCTTGCTCTCTCTCTCTCTCTCTTGGTCTCTCTCTCTCTCTCTCTCTCTCTCTATATATATATATATATATATATATATATATCTCCTCTCTCTGTCTCTATCTCTCTCTGTCTCTGTCCCTTTGTCTGTCTCTCTCTGTGTCTCTCTTTCTCTCTCTCTCTCTCTCTCTCTCTCTCTCTCTTTCTTTTTCGCTCTCTCTCCCTCTCTCTTTCGCCCTCTCTCTCTCTTTCTCGCTCTCTCTCTCTCTCTCTCTCTCTCTCTCTTTTGATTTCTCTCTGTCTCGGATGTAACAGTGCGAATCCGTTCCTGTGTGGATTTGATTGCAACTTCTGTAAGTCCTAATTTATGTGTGAAATATAAATGTCGCCGTACAATTATATACGTATGTACTTATACTGCGTTTTCATTTAGTTTTCTATTAGGTTATTTATTATTTGTTATTTTTCTCTCTTTGTCTTTAACACACACACACACACACACACACACACACACACACACACACACACACACACACACACACACACACACACTCACACACATACACACACACATACACATACATACATACACACACACACATAACCACGCGTGCGCGCGCACACACACGCACACACACGCACACACACATACACACGCGCGCACACAAACACATACACACACACAATTACACACACACACTCACACACACATACCACACACACATATGCTGTCTCTGTCTCTGTCTCTCTGTCTCTCTCTGTGTACTTCTGTCTGTCTGTCTGTTTCTCTCTCTCTTTCTCTGTCTCTCTCCCTCTCTCTCTCTCATACTCTCTGTCTCTCTCTCTATCTCTCTCTCTCTTCTTTTCTCACTCTCTCTCTGTCTCTCTCCCTCTCTTTCTCCCCCTCCCTCTCTCACTCTCTGAGGAACTGTTGCATGATACCATAGTTCCTCTCCAATCAATCTCAAGACACGCAACAACAGAAAAATCAACTTCTCTATAATCTAAAAACCAACCTCTTTGATTCCGGACCACTTCATTTCCATCTGACCAGAACACAGCATCACAAACCACTGGAGACTTCCAGTTTTACAGTTTTCGGAAAGCGTGGTTTGCTTGTCTTGTGCATCATCTGGCAATCCGACCTGTCCCCAAAGACTATTGGAATTACGTGATTCCTTTTTTTTTTTTCTTTTTTTTTTTTGGGTGGGGGGGGGGGGGGTGGATGGGTGAGGGATCGTTGCACTGAGGTGGTTTCTTTAGCGCTTACATTTTGTTTTTGTTTGTTTGTTGTTGTTTTTTGGGTTGGGGTCTCGATTTTCTTTTTTTTTTTCTTTTTCTTTTCTTCTTCTTTTTCTTTTTTTAAAAATTTTATTTTATACGCCATGTTAATGGCCACAGCAGCTGGGACAGTTTTTACAATGTTATGATGATGATGACGATGGGGAAGATTATTGTGATGCTATGGTGTTCCATCTAGGATTGAGAACTGCGTGACAGGGCTGTGCTCTACACTGATTATCAAAATATATCCTGGCGTCAACCGGGCCCGAGAGATACATACACCTGCAGTGTTGGTCAGAAGATTTAAGCGACACCGTTAATGACGCATCAGTGAAGTGGGTGAGACACGATTGTATGGTCTGTTGTTTTTTTTTCCAATGGCCACATGACAGGCTTAACTCTGAGTAGGAGCGGGTTCAAGCCGAGAAATCTTTTAGTGATATTGAAAGTACTGATTGGGACTCCTACCCACAACCTTCCACACATGCTGATGCCATGTCAGGTGACTTGGCTTTTCTGAGAGAGATAACTCCGTGACTCTCAAGAGTTATGTTGCTTAGTTAATATTTAAAATTCTCCCTGCTTCCCTCTTATTTCCTTTGGTGTTATATAGTATGCCTTGGAAGCAACCCTGTATATGTTCTGTCTTGTCTATATGTGTGTGTTTGGTCAATTCAAGAATAAAAGACTGTGTCAATCTAGAACATGAGACCAATATGTCATATGAATTCCTCTCCTCCCTCGTGGTTGTGTATGGGTGTAGTTGCAGGGTATAGGGGCAGACTTTGGCATTCTTTTTCTTGAGGAATGTTCTAAGCTTGCAATTCTGTGCCTTGTGGCTGCGTCTGTGCCTGCTGAATGGGTAGCGCAAGCTGAGTTGGATTTGAGAAATTCTACATGGGAGATAACTCCGTGACTCTCAAGAGTTATGTTGCTTATTTAATATTTAAAATTCTCTCTGCTTCCCTCTTACTTCCTTTTCTGAGAGGCCAAAGTTTCATTGTTCTAACTCAGTAGAACAGTACGTGTCTTGTTCGCTTTTCTCACTGTTGGTAGGATCAACAGACTTTGAGATGAGTAGACAATCAGCAGACTGGGAGAACATGTAGTTTTAGATAGTAGCTGTGTTTGTTCTCTGCCGATGCAGAAAGACAGATAAGACATGAAAAGGTGACCAGTATGTATGTTGATGTCATTTGTTTAGATGTAGAGGTGTGATTCATATTAACTAAAGAAGCCAGCAGGTTTACTACTTTGTGATGATCGAGGCAGGTTGTAGTGGTGCCATTGAAATATCATGAAAAACGAAAGTGAAGAAAGATCAACGAAGCTTCATTAAGCCTGCAGACAAATTTTGGTTGGTTGGTTGATTGGTTGGTTGGTTGGTTAGTTGGTTGGTCGGTCGGTCGGTTGGTTGGTTTGTCGATCGGTTGGTTGGTTGCTTGGTTGGTTGGTTGGCTGGCTGGCTGGCAGGCTGGTTAGTTGGTTGGTTGGTTGCTTGCTTTTGTTTGTTTCCGTGTTGTTGTTATTGTTTTTAACATTTTTATTCATTTTTTGCTTCACAACAAACGGACATCTAACATACAATGTGGCAACAAAGAATAACAACAACAACAACAACAAAGTGTACACGTATAAAAAACAACGTTGCTTGCTTGCTTGTTTGCTTGCTTGTTTGCTTGCTTGCTTGCTTGATTTTGTTTGTTTCCGTGTTGTTATTGTTTTTAACATTTTTATTCATTTTTTGCTTCACAAGAAAAGGGACATCTAACATACAATGTGGCAACGAAGAATGACAAAAACAACAACAAAGTTTACACATATGAAAAAAAAAACAATGTTGACACATGAACTCCACCACATTATACAGAATGTAAACAATGATATTGTTTGTTTCCTTGTTTGTTTGGGGATTTCTCTCTCTCTCTCTT
>CM060305.1:156241125-156263901 GCA_030674185.1 Monoplex corrugatus
CTTCCATGAGGCCACCAGATGCTGACATGACTCACACGATCTCTAACGTGTTTAGTTGATATTTTGTGTGCGTTCGCACTGACACCACCAGAAGGATCGAAGAATGGAGGAAGGGAGGGGAGGCAGGAAACAAGTCATCTTATCTTAGATAAAGGAAGAAAGGGACAGATATCAGTCGCCGTGGTGTAGTGGTTAACACAACGGACTACTGACCGGAAGGTTGTGGTTCGAATCCCCATCAGTACCTTCAAATATCATTTGTGGGATTTTTCGGCTCTAACCGGCTCCTACCAAGAGTAGGACGTACTATGGGGGCTCATTGGGAAGACTGGGACCACACAGTCGAGTCTCATCCGCTTCACGGATGCGTCATTGAGGGTGTTGCTCAAATCGTCTGACCAGCACCGCAGGTGTCTGTTTCTCTCGGGCCTGGTTGAAGCCAGGATATATTATAATAGTAAGCGTAGAATACAGCCCTGTCACGCAGTCTCAATCCTAGATGGAACTCCACAGCATCATGGTTATCATCCTCATCGACATCATCATCATCGCATTGTAAAAAAAAAAAAAAAAAAAAAACTGTGCCAGCTTCTGTGACCATTAAATTAAATTGCCACAAACAGTGGCATGAAAAAAAAAAAGGTGAGCGCAAAGGTAACCTCCCAGGGTGCGATGATCCTAAAAAAAAATTTTTTAAATGAAAGGGACAGATGGTAGGACAGAGGTTGGGGTGGGTTGGGGGATTGGAAGAGATGAATGGGTGTGTGTGGGTTCGGAGTTTGGGCCCTTGTTAAAATGTTCGGGGTACGTGGGAGGGAAATCACGCTCAAGGAAGAAACGGGACGTGCTTGCTGTGCCGTTCGTCGCTTCAGTCAATAGTGCGATTCTCCAAGTTTGACAGGGACAGAGACGTGCAGTTTTTACCCCCCCCCCCCCCCCCCCCCGCAACCCCATTTCCTGAGTGTTCCTCTCTCTCTGTGTCTCTCTGTCTGCCTCTGTCGCTGTATGTGTGTGTGTGTGTGTGTGTGTGTGTGTGTGTGTGTGTGTGTGTGTGTGTGTGTGTGTGTGTGTGTTCTCTTTTTTCTCTCTCTTTCTCTCTCTCTCTCTTTCTCTCTCCTGTCTTCTCTTTCTCACATCCTGCTCCACACACCCACTGTCTCTCTTTGTCTCTCCTTCTGTCTCTCTCTCTCTCACATTCTCTCTCTTTTCTCTTTCTTTCTTTCTGTCTCTTTCTTTCTTTCTCTCTCCTTCTGTCTGTCTGTCTCTTCTCTCTCTCCTTCTCTCTGTCTTTCTCCCTCTACTGTCTCCTCTCTGTCTTTCTCTCTCTCTCTCTCTCTTCTTTCTCTCTTTCCCCTTCTCTCGCCTCGCTCCCTCGCTCCTCCTCTCTCTCTTCTCTCTCCTCTCTCTCTCTCTCTCTTTCCCATTTGGGACAACTCCATGTGGAATATGTCTTGCTGGTCTTTGATGATGGGAAATCCCATCAGGGCTCGGTGTATGTTTTTAACCAAACAAACAAACAAACAAAAAAGGCTTTTGAACAAACACGTTTTTATTGATTGCAGACGCTTGTATTGACATAGTGACGTGTGGATGAATTCAATTAATGGAAAATCCTACATATCCACCCTCCTCAAAATTTCTGTTTGATGGACGTGATAGTTCAGTGGTCAAGAACGTTGGTCTTCTTTTGATTAGAACTTGGTTCGAACCTGCCAGGATGTGGCCTGGTGGTAAAGGGCGGTGATTTTTCTATTTTTTTTTTTTTTTTTGATCTCCCAGGTCATCATGTGTGCTGCTTGAATCCCTGTTTGTGTGTATTGGCACGCAGAACTTGAAAGACACACACACACACAGACAAGACATAAGGCACACTCTCATATACAGAACACACAGACACACACAGAAAACCAAACACACACCACACACACACACACACACACACATACACACAAACCACACACGCACACAAACACACACACAAACCACACACACACACACACACACACAGACACAAACCACACACACACACAAACACACACACACACACACCACAGCCATACACAACACTCACCACACACACACACACACACACACACACACACACTACACACACACACACACACACACACACACACACACATACACGCACTCACGTACGCACGACCACACACACACATACACACGCACGTGGGCACAGACGACAGATACACAAACACACGCGGGCGCGTGCTCGCACACGCACGCACACACATACAAACAGATACGCACACACATACATACACTTAAGCGCGCACACACACGCACACACAGACAGAACACACACACACACACACACACACACACACACACACAACACACACACACACACACACACACAGAGATCAAAAGCTTTAACCAAAAGGGTCAAAACGCCTAAGTAACTACCATCCAACTTTCGTAACAGCTATGGCCATTTTACTGCCTGTCTGTGATGTCTGAATCATCAATATCAATGATATTAGTAATGATGATAATGATAATGATAATAAGAAGAAGAAGAACAATAATGATGATATCAATCATGATAATAATGACAACGATAATGCCAACAAAAATCACAAAGTGATAGTAATAATGACGATGGTTATGATGTACGGACGGATGATGATGAAAACAATGACACTACTACTACTAATGATAATAATAATAATAATAATGTAACAATGATGATGATGATGATAATGATGATGATGATGATGATGATGATGATGGTGGTGATGGTGGTGGTGGTGGTGGTGGTGGTGATGATGATGATGATGATGATGATGATGATGATGATGATGATGATGATGATGATGATGACGCAAGGCGCTAAATCTTGATGTCTGCATCAAACCACAGCACACACTCTCATCCTTCACTCAAACATTCACTTATAATGACAACAACTTACGGGTACAAAGCGCATGCATACTGGAGAGAGGAAAACAGGACGGGAGTGGGACGAAAGAGTAGATGCGTGAAGGGGGAAATCACTGCTAGACAAGAAGTAGTGTCTTCAAATTGAACCTCAAAGAAGAAAGAGTTTGTGACTGTCGAGAAGACAGGGGAAGCTCATCCCAACTGTATGGACCAGACAATGCCCAAAGTTTATTCCACTGTACGGACCAGACAATGCCCAGAGCTCATTCCAACTGTATGGACCACACAATGCCCAAAGTTTATTCCAACTGTATGGACCACACAATGCCCAAATTTTATTCCAACTGTATGGACCAGACAATGCCCAAAGTTCATTCCAACTGTATGGACCAGACCAATGCCCAACAGCTCATTCCAAACTGTATGGACCAGACAATGCCCCACAAGCTCATTCTAGCTGTATGGACCAGAACAATGCCCAAAAGCTCATTCCGACTGTATGGACACCAGACACAGAAAATGAAATCAACCAAATGTCGAAACATCCGTATGGAGGAAACTTGTAAAATAGTTGTGTGTGTCAGAAGCAAAACAACCAAAAAGAAAACAGAGAGGTCGGTACATTCATTCTGGTGGTGCCATCGTAGGGTTTGATAGATCATTTTCCTACCTTCCGCATTTCAAGACCTTGCCTGTGCATAAGGGCTTAAAGCAGGCTTAAAGAGTCTGCCAGCTCATTGCTGACAAAGTGGAATGGAGCGCATACGGAATTATCCGAATGCCATGAATCCCTCTCCAAAAATTCCAAACTCCCGCAACAGTATTGACCATGTCTTGCCGAGCCTTACGTCAAGCCGGAGGATACTATTGATATTCTTTTGATTTCCACTCCCTTTCGATTCCTGCAGTGTCTGTAAGTGTATCGATTATTATTGATGGACTGGTCACCTTGACAGAGTTTCTTTGGGTTCTTTCTACACCGCTTATGGCTTTCAGTTCACTGCTTTTTTTCTGAGTCATTCAGAGTTTGAATCATTCCTTTGAACCGTCTTCACTCTCTTCCAACTTTTGTCTCTCTCTGTCTTTCTGTCTGTGTCTGTGTCTGTCTGTCTGTTTGTCTGTCTGTCTGTCTGTCTGTCTCTCTCACTTTCTTTCACATAAAATATACACATATACAGATTGCTCTCTCTCTCATTCACTCTTTCTCTGCCTGTATTTGTCTGTCTGCATGTCTGTTTGTCTGTCTATCTGTCTGTCTGTCTGTCTCTGTCTCTGTCTCTCCCTGTCTTGCTCCCTCCCTCTCTCTCTCTCTCCGTCTATTTGTGTGTGTGTGTGTCCTCTCTGTCTCTGTCTGTCTGTCTCGCTCCCCCTTCTCTCTCTCTTCTCTCTTTCTCTCTCTGTCTATGTCTGTCTCTGTCTCTCTGTCTCTCTTTCACTCTTTCTCTCTTTCTCACACTCTCTCAAAACACACACACACACACACACACACACCACACACACACACACACACACACACACACACACAAACACACACAAGCACACATATACACACACGCACAAAACAGGCACACGCACCACACCACACACACACACACACACACACACACACACACACACACACACCACACACACAAATCACAAACACATACTTCCCCACCTTTCCTTTGCTGATTTAAAACATTACATCTTTGTTGAAAAAGACCATTGAAATTAAAACAAAAAACAAAAAAAAACAGAAAGGCAGACCAGACAGTCAGACGAATTTTAATTTGACTTTATTCAAGAGTTTCTCGTGGTCGGAAATTCAGTACTCGCTGAGCCCAAATCCGCCCGCAATTACCTGATAGCAAACTCCTTGATCCTGTGCAAAAAACAAACAAACAAACAAACAAAACATTAGAAAGTTCATGAAATAATGAGGAGGGGAGGGTCAGGAGGATGGAACCCATCAAACACTGACGTAACAAAAATAACAGAAACATTCAGTACGCAGTGTAGAAACAAAACGTTTTATGTTGCGGAATGGGACTGAACTCGAGACGAACGATCTTGAGTCCATGGCCCCATGAAAAATAGTCAGCCAGCCCGTAAAAAATATTTTAAAAAAACCTTGAGGACAAGCCGTCTGTGTCTTCTGACAGTAAGACTATTGACCAAGCCAGTCGCCCTGGTGTAGTGGTTAAAGGCAACGGACTACTGACGGAAGGTAGTGGGTTCGAATCCCCATCAGTCCCTTAAAAAATCATTGTAGGATTTTTCGGCTCTAACCGGCTCCTACCCAGAGCTGGGCGTGTTATGGGCTCATTGGGAAGACTGAGACCACACAGTCGAGTCTCATCCACTTCATGGATGCGTCATTGAGAGTGTTGCTCAAATCTTCTGACCAGCACCGCAGGTATCTGTATCTCTCGGGCCTGGTTGACGCCAGGATATATTATGATAGTAAGCGTAGAGTACAGCCCTGTCACGTAGTCTCAATCCTTGATGGAACTCCATAGCATTCATGATTATCATCCTCATCGACATCATTACCATCACGTTTGTAAAAAAATGCCCCAGCTTCTGTGGCCATTAAGGTGGCGTAGAAAATGGGGCGAAAAAAAAAGCACAAAGGTAGTCTCCCGAGTGCGATGATCCTTAAAATAAAAAAAATTTAAAAAGACTATTGATCACCTCTTCCCCAGACTCCACTGTCAATGTGCTAAGAACTCTCACTGTCCTTTACTTTACCTACAGTCTTAGTGTATTTTTGTGACTGTCGATGGAATCTCACCTTCTAAAAGTTGTTTCATTCTCTTTGACGTGTTTTTTGGTCACCTTTTTTTCACGTTGTAATTTTGTCTTGTCATTCAGCCTTTGTCTGAGTTAGTTCCCCACCCATGCCTTTCGTCGTCCATCTCTTTAGTCTTGGTCTGTCTCTTTTTTGTTGCTTTGTTCTTGTCTAAATTATTGAGGTTGTTTCTTTGGTAGTCTTTTGTGACGCTGAACAAGGCCAGGTACCGAAAATTTGCGTCTGTCTTGTTTCCGTTGACTTAATGCACGTATATGTTTCTGGTTTCTGTGTGTATGTCTGCCTTCTGTGTGTCTGTGTTTGCTGTATGTATTATTGTGTGTATGTATGTATGTTGTATTATGTTGTATGTATGTGTGTCATTTATGTATTAGTATGTATGTATGTATGTTGTTTGTGTATGTATTATATATGTATGTATGTGTGTACACTCACTCATACTTCTCTCCTCTCTCTCTTCTCTCTCTCTCCTCTTCTCCCTCCTTCTCTCTGCTTCTTTCTGTCTTTCTTTTTTATCTTCTTCTCTGTCATCTCTTTTCTCTCTCTCATCTCTCCTCTCTCTCTCTTTGTTTCCTCTTTATCTTCCTTCTTTCTTTCTTTTTATCATTCTTCTCTGTCTGTCTTTCTCTCTCTTCGCCTCCACCCATCTCTCTATTTTCTCTCCGTCTAATAATAATAATTACAATATATATATAGCGCAAAATCTGATAAAATCAAATCTAGCGCTGAACAGACCACCACACCCACGCACGCCACACCCGCACGCACGCACACGCACGCAGCACGCACACAAACAACACACTCGCGCGCGCGACCAACACACACACACGGCTATAAATGGGTAGAAAGAATAAAAGCAATGAATTATAGAGAGCCAGTTTCTGTCCATGAGGATGAATCATAGAGTTCATTTATTGCCATTCTGTCTTAACTCACAGGCCTTTAAAATGAGAACACTGACCAAAAATAAACAGACATTCTCTATGCGATTCTTTGCCTTGTGATGTCTTTGGTTCATCAGATCTGTGACATGATGGTTGTCAGATTCCAAGCCCTTCCTATGCCGATATCAATTTCATTTTTATTTTGTCTTTTCGAAAAAACACACAACTAATGAGCACGTAACATGTGATCTTCCCTCTGCCTCTCTCTTCAATCTCTATATCTCCTACTCCCTCTCTGTTTGCTACTTGTGTGCTGCGTGCTCCATGTGCGTGCTCGCATGTGTGTGCTTGTGTTGTTGTGTGTTGCATGTGTGTTGTGCTGTGTGTGTGTGTGTGTGTGTGCTACTGTGTATGTGGTCGTGTGTGTGAGTGTGTGTGTTGTGCATGCGTGTGTTCCATGTGCATTGTGTGTCTTTGATACTTAATTTATTCATATTATCTTCTTCTTCTTCTTCTTCTTCTTCTTCTCTTCTCTTCTTTTCTTCTTCTTCTTCTATGTTTAGTTCCTGCAAGTTTCAACGAGCATGTTTCTGGCATGCACTGTTGCGCTGTAAATGTCCATACGTATGGCTGACTTCATCTCTCTCTCTCTCTCTCTTTTCTCTCAATTCTCATCTTCTCATTCTTCATTCTCTTCCTCTCTCTCTGTCTTTCTCTGTCTCTCTCTGTTTCTCTCTCTATCTATTTATCTATCTATTGCTCTCTCTCTCTCTTCTTTCTTTCTTTCTTTCAATCTCTCAATCTCTCTCTCTCTCTCTCTCTCTCTCTCTCTCACACACACACACACACACACTCACACTTACACACACGCACACATACTCTCTCTCTCTTTCTCTCTCTGTGTCTTTCTTTCTGTATTGGTCTGTTTGTCTGTCTGCCTCTGTCTCTGTGTGTCTGTCACTCTGTCTGTCTG
Source organism: Monoplex corrugatus (assembly GCA_030674185.1). Lineage (NCBI taxonomy): Eukaryota > Metazoa > Mollusca > Gastropoda > Littorinimorpha > Ranellidae > Monoplex > Monoplex corrugatus. The sequence goes on from CM060305.1 coordinate 156,248,675, forward strand.
TCTGTCCCTAAAAATTCGTGATAGTTTGAAAAATCTATAGATAAATCACAAAATCTGTTTGGAGTAACTATTAACGGTAAGTGTGGTTTTTAACTGCTGTCTTATATCTAACGGGTTGTTGTTCTTGACGACGTGTTAGTCCTGATATAGCTCTTGTAGTCGGCTGGGCTATAAGCAATATGAACTTGAACCTGCGCATCTGACAAGGGTTTTGATGAAGGTATCTGATTCATCCCTTCCCATGTTTCGGCAACCCAGTTGATAAGACCTTGTCTCCTTCGCTACCTCAGAGTTGCCGGCTGTGGCCACAGGTCCTCATAAAAGATCTATTGCTGCAGCTAGAAAACTTGGCTTTGTCATTTCATCCAGTAGTCTCCGTCTTTGAATGTTTTTGAGACGCCGATGTTGATTGGTTGATCCAGAGAAGTGCAGCCACCAGGTACAAAAACTGGGTCGACACCCCGTGTGCGCAAAGCATCGTTGAATTTTGTTAAACTGTGAGCGCTGTAGTTGTCGAGGGCTAACAAACGATGTTGATTTGAGTGACTTTGGACTGGCTGGATCCATTGAGGAAGGCTTCTTTTATCATCTAGACATTCTCGGTTGCTGTCCCTCGCATGTTGTCTGGCTTTTCGAAGCTGCAGACAGATACGCTGTCGGAAATGCATCAGTTTTTTTCCCCCCAAAACGGTATTGCAGTCCGGGTGCAATTTACCGTACTTGGAAAGGAGACAGACACCCCTTTTTTCACTGTTTGCGTATTTTATTTTACTGTTTGTGTATTTCGTTCTCATAACATGACCAAAGCTGGACACTTTGTACCATCAGCAGCAGCGAGCAGAACTACAGTCATCATCATCATGTGTCCTGCCGCATGGCGTTGGCGTCATGGGTCCCCATTGAATCTATCCCTTGTTGCTGCAAGTACTTCACCCACTCTGTCTTCATCCACTGCCAAGTCTGTCCAGTATTTTGTCCCTTGGTCTATCTGGTGCTCTTTTTCCCTCCAGTTTCTGTTGTGACTAGGTGCTTTAATTTCTCTTGACTCCTAAAATGTCCTATAAATTTTGCTTGTCTTTTCCTAGTCTTCGTAATTAATATTATTTTTGTGTCTTCCTCCTTTAAAACTGTCTTGTTTGTTTTCTTTGCTGTCCATAGAACTCTTAACATTCTTCTTCTTCATCATTATCATCAAATGCCTTGCCATATGGCGTGGGCGATCATGGTCTTCTATCTGTTTCTATCCCTTGTTGCCGTAAGCACATCTTCCACCCTCTCTGTCCTCAGCCACTCTGCAAGTCCGTCCAATATCTTCTCAATGGGTCTGCCTGGTGCTCTGTTTCCCTCCAGCTTTCCTGTTGTGACCAGGTGCTTTAATTCCCCTTTCCTCATAAAATGGCCTATAAATGTTGCCTGTCTTTATCTAATCTTCCTTATGAATGATCTTCTTGTGTCTGCCTCCATCAAGACTGTCTCGTTTGTTTTCTTTTTTTTTCTGTCCATGAAACTCTCAACATTCCTCTTACAAACTACATCTCAGCTGCCTCAATCTTGTTCTAGCTTTGCTTGTTGATTGTCCACACCTCACAACCGTATAACATTATCAGTTCTATATAACATTCAAGAACTCTCTTCCTGATGTTAATTGATAGGCATTTGTTGGCTAGAATGCTTTTCATCTTCTTGAATGCTGTTTTGGCATGGCCCATTCTGCTGGCTATTTCTGATGTGCATCTGCCGTCTGGTGAAATGATCGTTCCCAGGTATTTAAACTTATCAACCTGTCTCAAGGTTGTGCCGTTTGCTGTTATACGTTTGGTCCTAAAATACATTTGCATTACGATATGGAAGCTGACCCAGAACAGGCAGAAGTGGAGAACCTTTGTCCCTGCCCTATATGCCAATGGCATTACAGGCGGTACATAAGCATCCTCTAGGACTGGGCGTAAGAGGAGACCTTTCTACCTGCCAGTCTCACTGCAAGTTTGGCTTGAGAAAAACGTTGTGCGGTCGGCCTCCAGTGCACCCAACTGTGAATCCGAACCTAACCCTGCTCATTGCAGGAGAAAGTGATACAAAGAGGCAGAGGAGATGGGCACCGATCTCATATTGTATGATTCAAGAAAGTTTATCTCTGCTATTTCACTCAAGTTATTTCTGGGACAATACCTCTGTCTTATGACTTCGACAGTGGTCACTGTCATTTAAGTTAGCTGGTAAAACTCTGGACAGTGGTCACTGTCATCCAAGTTAGCTGGTAAACACTGTGGACAGTGGTCACTGTCATCTAAGTTAGCTGGTCCTGGACAGTGGTCACTGTCATCTAGGTTAGCTGGTAAACACTCTGGACAGTGGTCACTGTCATCTAGGTTAGCTGGTAAACACTCTGGACAGTGGTCACTGTCATCTAGGTTAGCTGGTAAACACTGTGGACAGTGGTCACTGTCATTTAAGTTAGCTGGTAAACACTGTGGACAGTGGTCACTATCATCTAAGTTATCTGGTAAACACTGTGGACAGTGGTCACTGTCATCTAAGTTATCTGGTAAACACCCTGGACAGTGGTCACTGTCATCTAAGTTAGCTGGTAAACACTCTGGACAGTGGTCACTGTCATCTAAGTTAGCTGGTAAAACTCTGGACAGTGGTCACTGTCATCTAAGTTAGCTGGTAAACACTCTGGATAGGTGGTCACTGTCATCTAAGTTAATTGATGAAGAATCTGGTTCCTGGCCAGCACTTCAGATAACAAATATGTTCATTTAGCGGGGTTTAAACCTGAACACAGGAAATAGATACATAACAACTATTAGCGATCTTAGTAGTAACACACAAAGCTGTCAGAGTGTGACCGGATGCTGTTGTGCGCACAAATACACACACACACACACGCGACACACACACACGCATATACACACACACACACAAACACACACACACACAAACACACACACAAACACACACACACACACACACACACACACACACACGCTTACATACACACTCACACACACACACACACATACATGCACACACGCGCGCGCACACGCACACATTTTCTCACTCTGTCTCTCTCTGTCTCCCCCTCCCCCCTCTCTGTCTTTCTCTCTGCCTGTCTCTCCCTCTGTTCACAAACAAACAAACAAACAAACAAACATTCAGAAGCATACCAAATGGCCTGAAAGTTAGACTTTAAAAATGTTTTGATCTGGCCTGTCATGTCATGAAGTATGGCTGCGAAGTCTGGACTCTGAGAAAAACTGATTGCAGAAGAATTATGGCAGAAGAGATGTGGTTTTATCGGATACTACCACGTGTCAAATGGACAGACAGGAAAACTAATGATGTGGATGAAAATCAGCTGTGTGTATCAAGTTTCCCACTGAAGACATAATACGCTCAACGCCTGGTAGGAGGCGGTTAGGGCAGATAAAAAATCCCACTAATCTTCCTTATCAATGATCTTCTTGTGTCTGCCTCCATCAAGACTGTCTCGTTTGTTTTCTTTGCTGTCCATGGAACTCTCAACATTCCTCTTAGAAACCACATCTCGGCTGCCTCAATATTGTTCTGGCTTTGCTTGTTGACTGTCCACGCCTCACAACTGTATAACATTATCGGTTCTATGTAACATTCAAGAACTCTCTTACTGAGATTAATTGGTAGGCATTTGTAGGTAAGAATGCTTTTCATCTTCTTGAATGCTGTTTTGGCTTGGCCGATTCTGCTGGCTATTTCTGATGTGCATCTGCCGTCTGGTGAGATGATTGTTCCCAGATATTTAAACTTATCAACCTGTCTCAAGGTTGTACCATTTGCTGTTATTTTGCATGACGAGATTTCATGTTTTTTTTTTTCTTTTTTTTTTTTTTTTACTGATTTCCATGACTTCAGTCTTCTTGCTGTTTAGCTCCAACCCCTTATCTTTGCTTTCTATTTCTAGCATATTCACAAGGTTTTGTAGGTCCCTTTCATTTTTTTGCAATTAGCACGATGTCATCTGCGTATCGAATGTTGTCTATCATTTTTCCTCCAACCTTTAATCCAGGGTGTTCTTCTAGGTTTCCCATGATGTTTTGGCTGTAAAATGAAAACTGATCTGGTGACAAAACACAAACTTGTCTGACTCATATTGATATTTTGGAAAGAGCTTTTATCGTGTTCTATTCTCATTGCAGCTGTTTGTTCCCAATACATATTTCTGATTATTCGCAGATCTTTTTCATCATTATTGAGTCTTTCTAGTTGGTTGATCAATTCTTCATGTCTTACCCGATTGAAAGCCTTGGTATAATTAACAAAGCATAAATACAAATCCTTATTCATCTCAATTGACCTCTCTATGATAGTTCTTAGGATGTATGTGGCATTAATAGTTCCTTTCCCTTCCACAAATCTACACTGTTCTTCTGCTATTTCTCTTTTGATTCTATTCCTTGTCTTCATCATGATTATTCTTAACAGGATTTTTGTTACATGGCTCATCAAACTGATTGTGCGATGGAGTTCGCATTCTATAGCCCCTGTCTTCTTTGGAAGTGCAATGAAAATTGATTTTGACATATCTTTGGGGTTTTTTCCAGTGTTGTAAATTTCATTTAGGAGGACTGTTAGTTTTTCTATGCCAAATTCCTCCAGGGCTTCAATGTTGTCTGGTCCTGGGGCTTTTCCTGGTTTCATCTTTTCCAGTGCTGCTTTAACTTCATCTTTCATTATGGGTGGTCCTTCAAAGTTCTTTTTTATAATGTGTTCTTCGTTTCTGTCCAGTATTTTGTCTGTTTCCATGATAAGCGTGCCATATTGCCTTAAACATGTGTTTAGGATATATGGAAACCTTGGTATCATATCTCATAGATTTCCAAATCTTGTTGAAACAACAGACTATCCACGCCAGTGTGAGGCTCAGGCATACCATTTTCGTCACTTGCTGATTCAACGGCAAATTATACATGCTGAATAGTGTCTTGCATGGAAACCAATCATTCATATATCAAAAAATCTTTGTACTTGCATATATATAAATGAAAAAAAAATGTGCATGGAACAACATTAAATCAAACGTGTTTTTGATCATATCCAAACAATAAAACTGCTTCAGTAAATTGCACTGAGGCACACAGCTGTCATATACGTACACGCTGCATTAATCACGAAGATGAACAGGACTGTGATAGAGTAACATGTCCTGGTTTCTACAGATGCCGAGCCTCCAGAGTGTGTGTACATGTTGATCACCTATGTGATGGGTGGGGTCAGTGTCCACATCGCGATGATGAATGGTTGTGTGACATGATTTGTCCTTTGGGATGTCACTGTCAAGGTCTCTCTTTTGTGTGCCATCAGCTGTTTCCTGTTCACCTCTTTCCTCAGCTTCGCTATTTAAACGCGGTCGGCACAAGGATGACACTGTCTGATCAGAGATGCGTAACTGAGGATGTTAGTTCAAATTTCCTAACCAGCATGACAGATGTCTGTATTTTAGGCCTGGTTCACGCCATGATATGTGTTGAAACAAATCACAGAGTAAACCCCTGTCATGCAGTCTCAGTCCATGATGGAACTCTGTAGCATCAGTCATGCATCGTCATAGCATTATGACAAATTGTTCAAGAGCCTGTCACCAATGAAGTGGCGCTGATTAAGACAGGAAAAAAAACCAACAACAAAAAACAAACAAACAAAAAACGAACCAAGGCGAACAAAACTCCAAACTAAACCAATCGAAAGATAAAATTGAACATTGCAGAGAACAGAAGCACGCACGCACACACATACACACACACACACACACACACACACACACACACACACACACACACACACACACACACACACACACACACACACACACACACACACACACACACACACACACACCTGTCGGCGTCATCGGGTTCGGTGTTGGCCGCTGCACACCAGGACATCACCACCTCAGTCCAGGCTGCTCTGTCTTGACTTCTGTGGACAATTTCTTGAATATTTAGGCCATTCATGTTGGTTATGTTTTCGATGTATGAGATTGGAGGTCTGCCTTTCTTCTTTGTTGCCTCTGTTTCTTCTTGAAAGATGGTTGCCATGAGGTCCGCCGAGTTCTTGCTGCGTGACACTTGGCCAGTGTATTTTATAGTCTTCTCTTGTTGATGTTTGCTAGTAGTTTTCTGATGGTATCAAGTTCTTCCATGACACTTTCATTAGTTCTCCTGTCTGTCCATTTGACACGTGATAGTCTCCGATAAAACCACATCTCTTCTGCCTTAATTCTTCTGCAATCAGTTTTTCTCAGAGTCCAGGCTTCGCAGCCATTATTCATGACAGGCCAGATCAAAACATTTTAAAAGTCTAACTTTCAGGCCATTTGGTATGCTTCTGTATGTTTCTTTGTTTGTTGGTTTGTTTGTTTGATTGTGAGCAAAGGGAGAGACAGGCAGAGAGAAAGAGAGGGGGGGAGGAGACAGAGAGAGACAGAGTGAGAAAATGTGTACATGTGCGCGCGCGTGTGTGCATGTATGTGTGTGTGAGTGTGTGTGTGTGTGTGTGTGTGTGTGTGTGTGTGTGTGTGTGTGTGTGTGTGTGTGTGTGTGCGTGTGCGTGTTTCAATAATATTGATGCTTTGTACTCGATTTTACATCTTGTACTTCACTGACCTAGTGTCGTCTTTTATTTTTTGTTTCAGTCCCTTTCTATAAAGATAATTATTCATTATGCTTATCCAATTTTTTTCAGTACTAAAGCTGGGGTTTTTTCCTATTGTATCTCTCTCTCTCTTTCTCTCTCTGTCTCTCTCTGTGTCTCATTCTCTGTCTCTCTCTCTCTCTGTCAGTCTGTCTCTCTCTCTCAGTCTCTATCTCTCTGACTCTCTCTCTCTCTCTATTTCTCACTCCCTCTATGTCTCTGTCTCTCTGTCTCTCTGTCTGTCTGTCTGTCTGTCTGCCTGTCTCTCTCTCTCTTCTCTTCTATTCTCTCCTCTTCTCTTCTATTCTGTCTCTCCTTTCTTGTGACCGGATATGCCGCAAGGCAGCAGAGGTTTTAGGTCGGAGTTTTCCATTTCCTAGATGAGCTGCCATTCAAAGCTACGAGCCCCATGCACCCAATGAAGCAGGTTGTACTGGGTTACATTTTACCTGTGGTAGAGAAACATTGAACTGACATTTGGTAAATAAATAAATATCTACAATTAAACGACATGATTTATATGGCGTATCAGGTATAAAAAAATCCCATAGCGTTTTTCACTTTTGTGTTTTTAAAAAAAATATTTTCTTTAAGCTGAATGTCGTTTGTTCTTATCTGAAATTCATAATTCTTGGTCACGATCTTCGTCAGTGACTTTATTCTCGCCGCCATTAATTTAGTTCGCGAAGACTTTTAAGTTTTAATATTCTTACAACTCATTTTTTTAAACGAAAGATCTGAATCAGTGTGTCTCTGTATCTCTGACCACATGCTGAGGCTGGAAGAATTATAATTGTAGACTGGAATGGTTATTGGGTAAACATGTTTTCAAAATCGATACACCCACAGGCTGGAAAGTGTTTTTGGCAGGCACAGTAAGTAGGTTTGAATTACGACTTCGCAGATTAAAGAGTTGATCACGCTCAGTTCAGGGTATGTGTGTATGCGTGCGTGTGTGCGTGTGTGTGCGTGCGGGCGGGCGTGTGTGTGTGTGTGTGTGTTTGTGTGTGTGTGTGCGTGTGTGTGCGTACGTGTGTGTGTGTATATGCGTGTGTGTGTGTGTGTGTGTGTATTTTTGTTTTGTTTTGTTGTGTGTGTGCGTGTGTATGTGTGTGTGTGTGTATGTGTGTGTGTGTGTGTATGTTTTGTGTGTGTAAGTGTGTGTGTCAACAAAGCATAAATACAAATTCTTATTCATCTCAATTGACCTCTCTATGATAGCTCTTAGAGTGTATATGGCATTAATAGTTCCTTTCCCCTCCACAAATCCACACTGTTCTTCTGCTATTTCTCTTTTGATTCTATTCCTTGTCCTGATCATGATTATTCTTAACAGGATTTTTGTTACATGACTCATCAAACTGATTGTGCGATGGAGTTCGCATTCTACAGCCCCTGTCTTCTTTGGAAGTGCAATGAAAATTGATTTTGACATATCTTTGGGGATTTTTCCAGTGTCATAAATTTCATTTAGGAGGACTGTTATTTTTCTATGCCAAATTCCTCCAGGGCTTCAATCATCTCTGTAGTAATGTTGTCTGGTCCTGGGGCTTTTCCTGGTTTCATCTTTTTCAGTGCTGCTCTAACTTCATCTTTCATTATGGGTGGTCCTTCAAAGTTCTTTTTTATAATGTGTTCTTCGTTTCTGTCATCCTCAAAAAATATTTTGTCTTTTTCCATGATAAGCGTGCCATCTTTCGATTTTAAGCAACCAGTTGATGTGCATGTATTTTTCCTGTGGACAGTTTCTTCAATTCGTCTGTACAAACCCTGAGGATCCATTTTGTGTCGTTCTTCTATCTCTTTGCATTTTGTGTTCAGCCAAGCTTCCTTAGCTTCATTGCACCTATACCTGATTTCTTTGTTTATCTTCCTGTATATCTCCTCGTTTCTCTTTGCCTTCCTCCTTTCCTCCATCAGGCCCGAAATTTCATTAATCATCCAACTCTTTTTTGCTTTTCTATTTGCCTTAGGGATTTCTTCACAAGCTTTATTTATAGAACTTCTCAACTTTGTCCATTGTTCCTCACTGTCACCAACGTCTTCCAGAGCACTGAATTTGTTTTGAACATGTACATTAAATTTTTGACGTATCATTTCATCTGTCTTTAAGAGTCCAAGGTTTAGTTTGATGTTGCTTTTGATCTGTTTCCTTTTCCTCAATTTCAGCCTAAACCTTCCCACTACCGGATTGTGGTCACTGTTGCAGTCTGCGCCTGGTAGTGTTTTTGCTGATAGTAAAGAATTTCTAAATCTTTTGTTGATCAGGATGTAGTCAATTTGATTTTTGGTATTATCTCCTGGACTCATCCAAGTCCATTTTCTTCTGTTAGGCTGCTCAAACCATATTGTCATATTGGCAGATGTGATGCGTCTAGTGTGTCGGCTTCGGCCTGCATCGCTGGATAGCACTGCTGTGCCAAAAGAAGAGCAAGGCGTAAGTCTCTTCCTGTCAGTACATAGCCTCTTCATCAGCAAGCCCTACGCTGTGCCTCCTCGTGGCGACAGGCGGTAACTGAGCACCTCACGGACTCAGGCTGAATCTCGTAGGACTCGGAGGAGGTCTGGCCCCCAGACGTGAGGTATGCAGGCCCACCGGCGTGTGGACACGCCCTGGTGCCCACGAACCAGATCCCCAAGCTATGGGTAAATAGCTCCACTGCCTTGTGGACATCTCGGGAGAGAGTAAGGCTAAGGGAGTTAACCCTAAAAAAAGATGGAAGGCAAGGGGAAACCACCATCGTAGTTTTTCCCCAGGAAAACCATGGACAGGAGAAAGAGAAAGAAGAAAGTTAACGACGTCAATGCGTGCTCCTTCGTCCGGTAGGGACTGTCATGCGGCACAGGTGACACCAGACCGTCAGCCAGCTACAGCGACCAAAATTAAATTCAACACCAAAATAGCAACATGGAATATAAGAACAATGCTGCAGAAAGGTAAATTAGACAACATCAAAATGGAGATGGAAAGGCTTAACATTAGTATTTTAGGACTGGGGGAAATGAGATGGAAGGGGGCAGGCATGATAACATCAGGGAATATACAGTGATATACTCTGGTGGTAATTCACATGAAAGAGGAGTAGGCATCATAATGGACAAAGACAAATCAAAAGCAGTTAAGGGATACTGGGCAGTGTCCGACAGAGTTTTACTGGTCAAATTCGGATGCAAACCTTTTGATATTAACATCATACAGGTGTATGCACCAACATCCGCAAGTACTCAGGAAGACATCGACAACTTCTACGAAGTTTTAGAGATGGCCAAGGTCCAATGTAAATCACAAGAATTTACAGTCATAATGGCAGATTTTAATGCTAAAGTGGGACAGGATAGGGTGGAGGATATAGTTGGACCTCATGGCCTTGGTACACAAAATGAAAGAGTGGGGAAGCTTGTAGAATGGGCACAGATGAATGAGTTCATAGTAGGAAACACCTGGTTTGAGCAGCCTATTTATGCTTTGTTGACTATACCAAGGCTTTCGATCGGGTACGACATGATGAATTGATCAACCAACTGGAGAGACTCAATGTCGATGGAAAAGATCTACGAATAATCAGGAATATGTACTGGGAACAAACAGCTGCAATGAGAATAGAAAACAATATAAGCTCTTTTCAAAACATCAAAAGAGGAGTCAGACAGGATTGTGTTTTGTCACCAGATCTGTTTTCACTATATAGCGAAAACATCATGAGAAACCTAGAAGAAGATCCTGGATTAAAGGTTGGAGGGAAAATGATAAACAACATTCGGTACGCAGATGACACCGTGCTAATTGCAAAAAATGAAAGGGACCTACAAAACCTTGTGAATATACTAGAAACAGAAAGCAAAGGTAAGGGGTTGGAACTAAACAGCAGGAAGACTGAAGTCATGGTGATCAGTAAAAAACATGAAATCCCCTCCTGCAAAATAACAGCACAACCTTGACACAGGTTAATAAGTTCAAATACCTGGGAACGGTCATTTCATCAGACGGCAGATGCACATTGGAAATAGCTGGCGGAATCGGCCAAGCCAAAATAGCATTCAAGAAGATGACAAGCATTCTTACCAACAAATGCCTATCAATTAACATCAGAAAGAGAGTCCTTGAATGTTATATAGAACCAATACTGTTGTACGGATGCAAGGCGTGGACAGTCAGCCAGTAAAGCCAGAGCAGGATCGAGGCAGCCGAGATGTGGTTTCTCAGAAGAATGTTGAGAGTTGCATGGACAGCAAAGAAAACAAACGAGACAGTCTTGATGGATGCAGACACAAGTAGATCACTCATAAGGAAGATTAGGAAAAGACAAGCAACATTTATAGGCCATTGTATGAGGAAGGGGGATTTGGAGCACCTGGTCACAATGGGAAAGCTGGAGGGAAAGAGAGTACCAGGTAGACCCAGGGAGAGAATGCTGGACGGACTTGCAGAGTGGCTGTGGATGAAGAGGGTGGGGGAGATGCTGGAGGCAACGAGAGATAGAGATGGTTGGAAGTCCATGTCGCCAACGCCATGCGGCAGGGCACCTGATGATGATGATGATGATGAAGTATGTGTGTGTGTGTGTGTGAGCGTATCAGTGTGTGCATGTGAAAGTGTGTCTGTGTGTTTTGGTTCATTGTTTTCTTGTTGTGTGTGTGTGTGTGTGTGTGTGTGTGTGTGTATGTGTGTGTGTGTGTGTGTGTGTGTGTGTGTGTGTATGTGTGTATGTGTGTATATATGTGAGTGTGTCTGTGTGAGAGAGATGAGAGAGACAGAGACAGAGAGAGACTGAAAGTGAGAGAAAGAGAGAGAGAGTGGGGGAGAGAGAGAGAGAGAGAGAGAAAGAGATTTCACATAGAGTAATAAAGACAAAAATTAACCAAAAAGAATAATGCTGGAAAAAGAAGGAGGAATGAAAAGAAGAAGAAAGACAAACAGAAGGAAGAAAGAAAAGAAAGAAAGAAAGAAAGAAAGAAGGAAACAATGAAGGAAAAGGGAACATGTGTCACGTACCTGGCAGGGACAGACTTTCCTTTCCGTTCTGCCATTGATTTCTGTCTGCTTGTCTTGATGGAAACTCCTGTGTTTGTATCCCGTCCCAAAATAGCACATACACGATGAATCATTCATGTGACTGTCTTGCCACTCTGCTGCAGATAACACTAAATTGACCAGCTAAAACTATTCACCTTGGGGTACAGGGATTGGGTGGGTTAAAAAGTTGTGCGTAATATGTGTTGGGGTGTGTGTGGGTGTGTGTGTGTGTTGTAGTGTGGTGTGTGTGTGTGTGTGTGTTGTGTGTGTGTTTTGTGTTTGTTGTGTGTTGGTGTGTGTGTGTGTTTGTGTTGATTGTTTTGTTGTTGTTTGTTGGTGTGTGTGTGTTGTGTGTGTGTGTGTGTGTTGTGTGTGTGTTTGTGTGTGTGTATGTGTGTGTGTGTGTGCGTTGTGTGTGTTGTGTGTTGTGTGTGTTTGGTGTTTTGTTTGTGTTGTGTTGTTGTATGTTGTTGTTGTTGTTTGTGTGTGTTTTTATGTGTTTTGTTGTGTGTGTGTAGTGTGTATGTGTGTGTGTGTGTGTGTGTGTGTGTGTGTGTGTGTGTGTGTGTGGTGTGTTGTGTTTGTGGTGTGTTTGTTGTTGTGTGTGTTTGTGTGTGTTGTGTGTGTGTGTGTGTGTGTGTGTGTGTTTGATCTTTTTTGTGTGTATACGTGTGTGTTGTTTTTTGTTTTTATTTTATTTTGCTCTCTCTCTCTCTCTGCTCCGTGTGTGTGTGTGTGTGTGTGTGTGTGTGTGTGTGTGTGTGTGTGTGTGTGTGTGTGTGTGTGTGTGTGTGTGTGTGTGCTGTATGTGTAAGTGTGTGTGTGTGTGCTGTATGTGTAAGTGTGTGTGTGTGAGCGTATGTGTGTGTGCATGTGAAAGTGTGTGTTTTGGTTCATTCCTTGTTTGTGTGTGTGTGTGTGTATGGGTGAGTGTGAGTGTGTGTGTGTGTGTGTGTGTGTGTGTGTGTGTGTGTGTGTGTGTGTGTGTGTGTGTGTGTGTGTGTGTGTGTGTGTGTGTGTTTTTTCGTACTGTGTGTTTATGAGTGTGTGTGTGTGTGTGCGTGTGTATGTGTGTATGTATGTGAGTGTATGTGTGTGAGAGAGATGAGAGAGAGAGAGAGCACAGATACCATTTCACATAGAGTAATAAAGACAGAAATTAAACAAAAAAGTATAATGTGAGAAACAGAAAGCAAATGAGAAGAAGAAGAAAGGCAAAAAGAAAGAAAGAAAGAAAGAAGGAAACAATGAAGGAAAAGGGAACATGTGTCACGTACCTGGCAGGGACAGACTTTCCTTTCCGTTCTGCCATTGATTTCTGTCTGCTTGTCTTGATGGAAACGTCCTGTGTTCGTATCCCCCGTCCCCCAAAATAGCACATACACAATGAATCATTCATGTGACTGTCTTGCCACTCTGCTGCAGTAACGCTAAATTTGACCAGCTTAAAGTATTCACCTTGGGGTACAGGGATGGGGTGGGGGTTAAGAAGTGTGCGTGTGTGTGTGTGTGTGGTGTGTGTGTGTGTGGTGTGTGTGTGTGTTGTGTGTGTGTGTGTTGTTTTGTGTGTGTGTTGTGTGTGTGTGTGTTGTGTGTGTGTTTTGTGTGTGTGTGTGTGTGTGTGTTGTGTGTGTTGTGTGTGTGTGTTGTGTTGTGTGTGTTTGTGTGTGTTGTGTGTGTGTGCGTTGTGTGTGGTGTTGTGTGTGTGTGTGTTGTGTGTTGTGTGGTGTGTTGTGTTGTGTGTTTGTGCGTGTTTGTGGTGTGTGTGTGTGTGTGTGTGTGTGTGTGTGTGTGTGTGTGTGTGTGTGGCATGTGTTGTGGTGTGTGTGTGTTGTGTTGCGTGTGTGTGTATGTGTGTGTGTGAGGTAGTTTGAGTGTATGTTTTGCAGTGCGTGTGGTGTGTGTACGTGTGTGTGTGTGTGCGTTTCGTTTTGCTTTGGTTTGCTTTCCTTGTGTGTGTGTGTGTGTGTGTGTGTGTGTGTGTGTGTGTGGTGTGTGTGTGTGTGTGTGTGTGTGTGCGTGCGTGCGTCTGTGTGTTTGTGTGTGTTTCTCTCTCTTTATTTCTCTCCCCCCCCCCTCTCTCTCTCTCTTTCTCTCTCTGTATTTCTGTGTCTATGTATGTGCATATCTCTTTCATTCCCGGAAACCGGTTTTCCGGTTTACGTAGTCAGTACCCTTCATTCCTGCAGCACGGAAAACCGTTCCCAAGAAAGTAGCTCCTTTCCTTCCTGCAGCCCGGAAAACCGGGATGCGCTGTGACCACTTTGAAGTTCGCGCGAGTCGCGTCATCAATGTACGTCATCTGTCCTTGACCGGATCACTCGCTGGGCACTGGTTATGAATTAAATGAGTGCCAGACTCCCGCTAACCGTGGGAAAGGGGTCAGTTTCTCTCTTTGGTCAGTGTGCTGCTGTCTGTGTGGCGCTAGTCACTGTAAATGTGTACTGCGAAAATAGAAGCTGGCCAGAATTCCGACTCTGATCAATTTTCTGACGACGATTTCTGCACTGCCCTTACGGATGAAGATTTTGATTTACTACAATTGACCGAAGAGGAGAGAGCCGAGTTATTGGCAGTAGTAAATTGGGAAGAAAATGATGAGAGTGGAGATGAATTAGATGATGAAACCCTGCCAGTTTTACACTCAGCCAAGCTTCGAGTGGACAAGCGGAAATTATGTGCCACCTGTCGGTAAGATAAGAACCAAGTACGAGAGCAGACCTAGGCCTGTGCGTGTACTTGATACATCTATGACGGCGCTGGAGTATTTTCAGTTATATTATTTGGACACAGTTCTGCTAAAACTTGTTCAGTTTACTGAGAAGTGTTGGGTGTATCTGTGCAGCAACCAGCACGACTGTTTCAAGGTGTACCACACAGTGTCACCTATGTGTGACAAATGACACAGTGACAGAACACTGATTCCATATGTACATATCTAGGACAAACGGTGAAGGGTTGTGTGTGTGTGTGTGTGTGTATGTAGCTGTGCAAAACATTGTGTGCTTACTGTGTGACTGTTTGTGACAAGAAAAGAAAAAAGAGATGTAAGGCTGTTGATACACCTGGATTGTATATATTTGTGATAAACGATAGCTGTGACAATTATGACATGGCTATTACAACAACAGTGCCTCAGCTTGAATGGAAGGATGTTACTATGTGAGTACAAGCATGCAGAGGACACCCTGCACGCAAAACAAAGCCATGCATGCATATGATATTAATATTGCTCTAAAATTTTACTGAAAATTACCTGTTTAACACCTGCATGTCACTTGATATGTCACATAAAGTGTCAACTTAGTCACAGACAATTTCTCACGTCATTTTTGTACACAACGGTATATAACATTCTGGGTGTACAGCAATGAGTGCTGTCAGTATGTACAGTCTAAATAAGTACCCTGATTTTTAGTTTCTCACTTTCTGCTAAAGCCGGGAATGAAGGGAATAGAAGAGTTCAGGAAGTCAGGAACAAGGGGAAGTAATGTCAAGGAAGCCGGGAATGAAAGAGATATAATATAGATTATTGTGGAAG
>CM060305.1:156264001-156278937 GCA_030674185.1 Monoplex corrugatus
TACTGCAAACATATGTGGTTATGGGAGTGGATTTCACGAAAACTTATTGTCATGAAAATGAGTACATTGCTTTCAAAAATAGCAGAGTTTGGCGTAGCCTACTGTCACACTCTGTCTTGTGCCACTGTGAAGTCAGCTGAAATAACTATAGTCGAGCAGGCATCCATAAACTTTCAGACATGTTAAGTCAAAGAAGCACCAAATGAGGCAGAAAACTGCAAAGAATCTTGAAGCTGTTCAGTCTAGGTTGTTTAATGTTTGGTAGAGCATACGTTAGACAAATACCAAATTATTTTTCTTGAAATCTGACACCAGTGTGTATGAATTATTTGCTTCAATACAAAGGATCATATAACAAGCCCAAATTTGTGCCAGATTGCCCCAGAGTGCACTATTCTGCATCTGTATTCAAAACAATTTTCTGGGGAAGCATGCCCCCAGATCCTCCTAGATCTAGATTTTCAGAGATTTTTTCCTTTGTCATTGGGAGGCCTGATAAACATTTGGTGCTTTTTTTTTCTCCTTTTCTGGATATACTCTGCATTTGTGACAATATATACAATCTATCAGATTTTGAAACAATTTCCATAAATGCTTCAGCTTTTCCCGCTATGCGAGTAAATTTATTATTTTCTATTGAAATTAGAAAATCTTCTTTCATTTTTTCATGAAATCTAATTGTTCCATACTTTCTGAATTACTTGATACTTTTGTGATTGGAATTGTTAGCATTGCAATGTTTTGCCCAGTGGGTTTGCTTGGTTTAGTCTGTTGATGTACTTCTTTAATTTTCGCATATTTCATCGCTTAATAAGATTCTGGCGTAACATGTCTGATATATTCCTTGTGTATTAGTATTCAACGTATCTAAGCCTTCGACTTATTTGTAGCAAAACAAAACAAAAATCCTTTGATTTTCTCCCTCTGTCCACCAACTTTCAGCAGGTCACCTTCCAGGAAACTGGTGGATAGGATGAGAGATTCAAAATGTTAAGTTTGTGTCGCTGGTGGATAGGGTGGGGGAGTCGAAGGGTTACAATGTTGTTTAATCTGCTTTGTGGTAGTCAGTGGTCCAGTAAGATCACTCGGTTAGAGCACGATGTTCTTAAGACAACTTCAGGATTATGAGTTCAAATTCTTCAATTCTCGGATGCGTTATAGTTTTTGTTTTTAGTTCACGGGTTTATTGTTTTCAGTGTCTGAAAACATAAAGCCATGAGTGAAAAACAATCATGAGATCTTAATTAACAAAGTTCCTTTACAAAATGTTAAGGATTTCAAATATCTTGGTTTTGTAAAAACTGATGATGGAACCTGCTCCCAAGACATCAAGATAAGAACTGGAATGGCAAAATGAAAAATGGTTCAACTCAACAACATCTGAAAAGACAGAGACATACCAAATGGCCTGAAAGTTATTTTTAAAATGTTTGATCTGGCCAGTCATGATTTGTGGCTGCGAAGCCTTGACTCTGGAAAAACTGATTTCATAAGAATTGAGGCAGCAGAGTTGTGGTTTTACATGAGACTACTACGTGTCAAATGGACAGATAGAAGTGCAAATCAAAGTGTCCTGGAAGTACATGATACCACCAGAAAATACTAGCAGACATGAACAAGAGAAGACTAAAATACAATGGACCTAGCCAGGTCATGGGTTTATGTGCAGGCTTAAGGCTTGTGCCGTGATCATTCTGCATCTTCTCTGTCACATGGCGCCTGTGGTGTTAGTGTGTATAGAATTCATTCTGAGCGCGGAGACGTCATCTTGAGAAATTGACATTTAAACTGAAACTGAAACTAAGCAAGATGTTTTTTGTCTGTCTTTATTGGTTTCATTCAATCTTGTGACCGCTGTTTTGTCCATGCGATCCAGGAAAGAACTTAGGTTTGAACCTTTCATCTTTGCCACCATGTATTTGAAGCGGTGTCTGCTCTGTCTCCACCCGCTGCTTTCAGACCCTGATGTCAGTGCTGGTAAGATGGATGCTGTTGTTTTTGTCAGCTTGGTCTTCTTGGCACTTCTGAGATGCTTCTTCTCTTTCCTCTGGAACCTGTTTGTTCTTCAGCAGTGATAGTTTCTGCATGGGGCTTCAGTCTCTTTGGTCAAATCTTCAACATGATTTTGCATGGGTGACTGATAAGACTAATCATGTGACAGTTCTGGTACAGCTGAAAGTTGCCTTTTGATGGTAAGCTAATGACCAGGGACCGTGTCAGTGACGTTTGTCATTCCCCACCCAGATCTTGTTGAAGGTTGTTGAGGCAGGTATTCGTATTTTGTCAAAGGCGTATGTGATGCGTCTAGTGTGTCGGCTAGTGACTGCGTGCTTGTCACCTCACTTTCACAGCCTGCACCGCTGGCTAGCACTGCTGCTTGCAGATGTGCGAAAAGAAGAGCAGTATGCGTGTCTCTTTCTGTCAGTACATAGCCTCTCCATCAGCAAGCCCTACGTTGTGCCTCCTCCTGGCGACAGGCGGTAACTGAGTACCTCACGGACTCAAGCTAAATCTCGTGGGACTCGGAGGAGGTCTGGCCCCCAGACGTGCGGCACGCAGGCCTACCGGCGTGTGGATATGCCCTGGTGCCCACGAACCAGATCCCCAAGCTATGGGTAAATAGCTCCACTGTCTTGTGAACATCTCGGGAGACAATAAGGCTAAGGGAGTTAATCCTAACAGAAAATCACCCTACTGCCTTGTAGGTTATCGTGGGAATGACAAAGGCTAGCGGAGAGACCGTAAAGAAACCGATGGAAGCCAACGGGAAACCACCATCGTAATTTCCTCAGGATACTCATGGATGAATAAACAAAAGGAAAATGAAGATAACGACGTAAATAGGTGCTCATGTGGAGCACCTTCGTCCGGTAGGGACCGTCATGCGACACAGGTGACACCAGACCGTCAGCCAGCTACTACGACCAAAGTCAGACTCCAAATTAAATATTAAAATAGGAACATGGAACATCAGAACACTGTTGCAGAAGGGAAAATTAGACAACATCAAAATGGAGATGGAAATGCTTAACATTAGTATTTTAGGACAAGGGGAAGTGGGATGGAAGGGGGCAGGCATGATAACATCAGGAGAATACACAGTGATATACTCTGGTGGTAATTCACATTAAAGAGGAGTAGGCATCATAATGGACAAAGACAAATCAAAAGCAGTTAAGGGATACTGGGCTGTGTCTGACAGAGTTTTGCTGGTCAAATTGGGAGGCAAATCATTTGATATCAACATCATTCAAGTGTATGCACCAACATCTGCAAGTACTCAGGAAGACATCGACAACTTCTACGAAGTATTAGAGATGGCTCTGGTCCAATATAAATCACAAGAAGTTACAGTCATAATGGGAAATTTAAATGCTGAACTGGGACAGGATAGGGTGGAGGATATAGTTGGACCTCATGGCCTTGGTACACAAAATGAAAGGGGAGGGAAATTTGTAGAATGGGCACAGGTGAATGAGTTCATGTAGGAAACACCTGGTTTAAGCAGCCTAATAGAAGAAAATGGACTTGTATGAGTCCAGGAAATAATACCAAAAATCAAATTGACTACATCCTGATCAACAAAACATTTAGAATTTCTTTACTGTCAGCAAAAACACTACCAGGCGCAGACTGCAACAGTGACCGCAATCCTGTAATGGGGAAGGTTTAGGCTGAAATTAAGGAAAAGGAAACAAACAAAATGCAACATCAAACTAAACTTTGGACTCTTAAAGACAGATGAAATGATACGTCAAAAATTTAATGTACATGTTCAAAACAAATTCAGTGCTCTGGAAGACGTTGGTGACAGTAAGGAACAATGGACAAAATTGAGAAATTCGATAAATGAAGCTTGTGAAGAAATCCCTAAGATAGATAGAAAAGCAAAAAAGAGCTGGATGACTAATGAAATTTTGGGCTTGATGGAGGAAAGGAGAAAGACAAAGAGAAACGAGGAGATATACAGGAAGATAAACAAAAAAATCAGGAATAGGTGAAATAAAGCTAAAGAAGCTTGGCTGAAAACAAAGTGCAAAGAAATAGAAGACCGACACAGAATGGATCCTCAGGGTATGTACAGACGAATTGAAGAAATTGTCCACAGGAAAAATACATGCACATCAACTGGTTGCTTAAAATAGAACGATGGCACGCTTATCATGGAAAAAGACAAAATATTGGACAGATGGGGAGAGTAAGCCTACATTAAAGACCTTTTTGAGTATGACAAAAACGAAGAACACATTATAAAAAAGAACTTTGAAGGACCACCCATAATGAAAGATGAAGTTAGAGCAACTCTGAAAAAGATGAAACCAGGGAAAGCCCCAGGACCAGACAACATTACTACAGAGATGATTGAAGCCCCGGAGCAATTTGGCATGGAAAAAATGAAATTTACGACACTGGAAAAATCCCCAAAGATATGTCAAAATCAATTTTCATTGCACTTCCAAAGAAGACAGGGGCTATATAATGCGAACTCCATCGCACAATCAGTTTGATGAGTCATGTAACAAAAATCCTCTTTAGAATAATCATGATGAGGACAAGGAATAGAATCAAAAGAGAAATAGTAGAAGAACAGTGTGGATTTGTGGAAGGGAAAAGAACTATTAATGCCATATACATCCTAAGAACTATCATAGGGAGGTCAACTGAGATGAATAAGAATTTGTATTTATGCTTCGTTGACTATACCGAGGCTTTCGATCGGATAAGACATGAAGAATTGATCAACCAACTGGAGAGACTCAATGTTGATGGAAAAGATCTACGAATAATCAGAAATATGTACTGGGAACAAACAGCTGCGATGAGAATAGAAAACAATATAAGCTCTTTTCAAAACATCAAACGAGGAGTCAGACAGGGTTGTGTTTTGTCACCAGATCTGTTTTCACTTTACAGCGAAAACATCATGAGAAACCTAGAAGAAGACCCTGGATTAAAGATTGGAGGGAAAATGATAAGCAACATTCGATACGCAGATGACACCGTGCTAACTGCAGAAAATGAAAGGGACCTACAAACCTTGTGAATATACTAGAAACAGAAAGCAAAGGTAAGGGGTTGGAACTAAACAGCAGGAACACTGAAGTCATGGTGATCATAAAAAACATGAAATCCCCTCATGCAAAATAACAGCAAATGGCACAATCTTGACACAGGTTAATAAGTTTAAATACCTGGGAACGATCATTTTATCAGACGGCAGATGCACATCAGAAATAACGGGCAGAATCGGCCAAGCCAAAACAGCATTCAAGAAGATGACAAGCATTCTTACCAACAAATGCCTATCAATTAACATCAGGAAGAGAGTTCTTGAATGTTATATAGAATCAATACTGTTGTACGGATGTGAGGCGTGGACAATCACCAAGCAAAGCCAGAACAAGATTGAGGCAGCCGAGATGTGGTTTCTAAAAAGAATGTTGCGAGTTCCATGGACAGCAAAGAAAACAAACGAGACAGTCTTGACGGAGGTAGACACAAGTAGATCATTCATAAGAAAGATTAGGAAAAGACAGGCAACATTTACTGGCTATTTTATGAGGAAGGGGGATTTGGAGTACCTGGTCACAACGAAAAGGCTGGAGGGAAAGAGAGCACCAGGTAGACCCAGGGAGAAAATGCTAGACGGACTTGCGGAGTGGCTGAAGGAGGAGGAGATGCTTTGGGCAACAAGAGATAGAGACAGATGGAAGTCCATGATCGCCAACGCCATGCGGCAGGGCACCTGATAATGATTCGTATTTTGTAGTATAAACGTTCTATGATGACGATGATAGCATTGTTATATTACCATCATTATTATTATTGTTGTTGTTGCCATTGATATTATCATTACTATTATTTTATCATTATCGTTATTATAACTGTTGTTATTATTATTATTAATAATATTATTCTTATTCTTATTATTTGTAATTGTATTATTATCATTATCATCATCATCATCGTTGTTGTTGTTGTTGTTGTTGTTATAACTGACATTGCCAAAGCTTTGTTGAAGACCTAACTACATGTACAAACAGATTTTCAGCCTGGCAGCTTTCACTGTATCATTGGACCACCAGATTGTCTTACATGTTTGTGTGTGCTGATTGCGCATACATCTGTTTTCTCTTTAACTTTTCAGGTCTCTGTGTTACAGAGAGTACGCTGTATCAAATAGCAAATAGCCAATTTCTTATTATATGTGTATTTTAATTCCATCAAAGACTAAGGAGAATTTCAAAAGTTTGAGACAAGTTACTGCACATCACACAATGTTTCCATCTTTCCCACACTTGTTCGAGTTTACAGTGATTTCCTTCATTGTGACAGCATACAGTGGGATGGATGTGAATAAAACCAGTGCACAGAACAATGACAGCAAAAGCAAATATAACGACAACATTGTTCATAACAAAAGCAGCAATAAAGTCAACAGCATCGACGAGAGCAACAAAAACAGCACGACCGACAACAACAACAGCAGCGCTATCAGTAACAACCTGGTGAACAGTGGCAATACCAACAATAACAGCGGTAAACATAACACCAATAACGCTGACAACGATAACAACAACAACAACAATAGCAACAACGGCGGCAGCAGCAGTGACAACAATGACATTAGCAGCAACAACGAGAATGTTATCCCTAAACTCAACAACAAAAACAACAGCAGAAGCGATGACTGCAACAAAAGCTGCAACAACGTCAGTACTGACAACAGCAGCACCAATCACAGTCGTAGGATTAACACCCACAACAGCAACGTTAACAGCAACAACACCACTACCGCCACCAACAGCAGCAACAGCAACAAGGAATGCCATCCTGAACTTGACACCCTCTGTCCAGGGATAGACTATTTCACTGAGCAGTCTGACTCAGAAATGGTGTTTTATGATAACATCACAGACTGTGACAACATAACACTGGGCTTTACATCGGGCCAGGGAGTGGTGTATGGCAGGTGTCATGATCTTAGAACTTTCTGTCACATGCATATACAGGTATCACAGGACAGGACTGTACAGATGAACTTAAATCTGACAAGAACCAAATGTATATATTCACATGGCAGCATGTACGTATATGACAGCATGCCGCCTTCTCTCCTGCCCAGTCCTATTTCTGCAGACGTTTCAATAACGTATCTCACTGCGTATTTGTATTCTGGTGAAAATATGTTTTCCAGTACGAATCACTTATACATGTTACAGTACAATCCGCCTGAGGTTAAGATAAGTTTTCAGGAAATTGAACTAAGGTTTTTGTTTTTACATAACACTTCATACCAATCTGGATACGTGAAATGTCTTATTCCGGAAGGTGTCATTTTGGGATACTTGGACGGTTGGAAAGACGTGAATAACCTCTAAGATATGTAGTCACAATTCGAGTTAAGAAAATCACTTACACAGACATGTGTCAGGCTTATGTTTACGTCTATCACACAGATCAGTGGAGAGTTCCTAGTATGTTTATAACTGTATGCCAAAATCAAGACGTACCCGTTAAAGTATTTAAAACAACACGTATACGAATCAATGTAAGAGTCCCACCGAGCTTTTCTTATGGTCAGAATCAAGTCTTTCTGCTGTTCACACATCATTTTGAAAACGAAGATCTTCCAGATGTAGTTCCTTGCTTATTCAACTGTTCTGAGGAAGCTGACTTCGAATCTTATGAACATAAGCATTACTGTGTGGAAGAGGTGTATTGTGGAAGAGATCAGAATATAGAGAAACAGTGTCCGCTCAGCACTGGTAGCTGTGTAAAGTTGATGGAGTCCTATAACAAATGTGTGCAACTTACAATATTTCACTCGGCTATATCAGCAAGACAAGGACAGGAATTTTGTCAGCAGTCTAATTGGAACCTTGTCTCATTCAAAACCAAAGACGAGTGGGCAGACATAGGGGCATTAGTCAGATTAGTACAAACTTTTATTGGTGATACAAAAGTGTTGATAGGTCTTACGTGTGGTTGGCATCCAATGCCTTTCATGTACAGTAAGTTTTGTAAATGGTCAGACAACACCATAGTTTACTACAGAGATCCCAGCTATTTCCCTGAGAGAGAAAAGTTTTAGCAGAATACATCATCATGCGTCAATGTCAATGGACCTACACATAAGATTATCCAAACATACATGGTATGCCAGCATTGTCTGTGAGTATGATATCCCACAATTAAATATTTCTGAACCAGTTGTTTTTCCACTTTTGCAGCACGCATTGTCACAGCTTGGAGAAAGGCAACTAACCCTAAGTATTTGTCCATGTGGTCATTTTGCACACAGCTTTCTGTTGTACGATCTTCAAAGCCACTGTGGGCAATTTGGATCTGCTTTTGATTGTAAGATATTGAATACTAACAAACGTGATGACCAACGGCATAAGTCTCGAGATACATCTGTAGACAAAGTGGACATGTTTCCCTGTGATGATGACCTTACAACAATACCATACACTTTAGTGTGTGACTTTAGACGGGACTGTCCAGATAACAGTGATGAATCATTCTGTGACCATCCTGTCTGTGACGGTTTTCAATGCACCAACGGTCAATGCGTGTTGATTGATAAACGTTGCAATCAGTATTCTGACTGTATGGACGATTCTGATGAAGTTGACTGTCACTACGAATATACATATTTACCAACCATGCCAAAAGAAATGCAGCCAGCCCTCATTAGTCTGGATGGCACGGTTACTTTACTCATCAGAAGATGGAGACTAACATGTCCTGTCCTGACACACACTATCGTTGTACAAGTGAGTGGCGCTACTGTCTGCCTGTCTATACTTTGTGTAATGGATTGCATGACTGCATTAATCACGAAGATGAACAGGACTGTGATAGAGTAACATGTCCTGGTTTCTACAGATGCCGAGCCTCCAGAGTGTGTGTACATGTGGATCACCAATGTGATGGGTGGGGTCAGTGTCCACAGCGCGATGATGAATGGTTGTGTGACATGATTTGTCCTTTGGGATGTCACTGTCAAGGTCTCTCTTTTGTGTGCCATCAGCTGTTTCCTGTTCACCTCTTTCCTCAGCTTCGCTATTTAAACGCGGTCGGCACAAGGATGACACTGTCTGATCTTAATATACACACCTATCTTGTTCATCTCAGTCTTTCCGAGTGCTCGCTTGTATCTTTGTCTGCTATTTCACTTCCCAATCTGCAGTTCCTTGATCTGAGCAATAACATGTTTACAAGCATCACTGTCAATGTTTTCATTCGCCTGCTAAATCTGCGAGTTCTCCTCTTAGCAGGTAACCCCTTAACGACTCTCACAAAGGAAACAACTAACATAACGCAAAATGCCTTGAAGAAAATTGATCTGTCGAAAACCTGTCTTACAATATTTGACGGTGAAAGTCCTCGTATATTTTCCACAAATTACATCTCTAAACATTTCCTTATCTACAATCAAAAAGATAGAATCTGGGGGCTTTCAGAAAACCCCTCGACTAACAGAATTGGACATGAGAGGAAATGAAGTTAACACGTTCCCTTTCGATCTGTTTTTGGGACTTAATGAGCTATCTACCGTATTTTCTTTGAATTACAGAATATGCTGCCGTAAAATTACCTCTGTTCTTTTAAGTATACCATTTTGTGTTGCACCAGAAGCTGTCGTGTCTTCATGCGAACATTTGTTAGGGTCAGAATTGTATAGACTAATGCTTTGGTGTGTTAGTGCACTGGCAGTATTTGGGAATAGTTCGTGTTTTGTCTGTCAGTGTGTTGCGAAAACGAATTTGTGGGAAAGTAGTTTTAAAATGTTTATTTTTAATTTGCAATGCACAAACATATGTGTGGGAATCTATGCTATTATTATTAGCGTAGCTAACAGCTTGTACCATGGAAATTACCTCCTTCATGAAAACGCATGGACAAACAGTGTGACATGCAAGATGGCTGGATTTTTCTCTCTTTTGTCTTCAGAGGTGTCCATTCTCATCGTCTGGTTCATAACATTAGATCACATGATTGTCTTCTGTCTTCCTTCCCATACTTTGAGGTTGAATGAAAAGTCAGTGGCAATAACCTGTGGGATTATCTGGTTGTTTGGATTGGTGTTAGCATCATTGCCTTTTCTTCCTGGCATGTCGCACTTGGCCATTCATAATCAAACTGGTTTATGTCATCTCTTGCTGGTTGATAAATCGTACTATCAGCGAGAATCTAGTTTTGTTCAAATTGTCTTCGTATTCAATTTTATGCTGTGCTTGACTATAGGTGGTGGTCAAATCTTCATCTACAGAGCAACTCCAAAATACAGAATCATTGCTGATTTTACAAAAAAGTCTGTATATTCTTCACAACACCTCCTACTGAATGTTGGTGTAACATCTGCAGTTTCTTGGTCGTCAGTCGCCATCACCGGTCTGATTACCATAGCCGGTGTTGATGTGTCAGACAAAGTGAACGTGGTCATGGCTGTCTTCGTGTTACCTCTCAGCTCTGCACTTTACCCAGTCTTCTATTGGTGGAGTAGGGTTCATAACAAACGTCAGCAAGAGAAGGAACAACGCTTACTACAGACATTGAAATCACGAATCGCTTCGTCAAGAATAAATGTAGCATAATTTCATCAGCTAGAAATTAGAATTTTCTCTCTCTCTCTCTCTCTCTCTCTCTCTCTCTCTCTCCTCTCTCTCTCTCTCTCTCTCTCTCTCCTCTCTCTCTCTCTCTCTCTCTCTCTCTCCTCTCTCTCTCTCTCTCTCTCTCTCTCTCTCCTCTCTCCCTTCCTCTCTGTGTGTTTGTGATGTGTGTGTTCGTTCGTTCTTTGATTTAATGTCTTTTCACTATAAGTGATATTAGATGGATGTGTGTGTGTTGTGTGTGTGTGTGTGTGTGTGTGTGTGTGTGTGTGTGTGTGTGTGTGTGTGTGTGTGTGTTTTCAGAAACACAAAATTATACAGTTCTGTTATCAATAGCAAATTATAAGGATGAATAGAAGAAAACAATAAGGGTGAGTCCTAAGCAGGGTTTAAGTAAAACTTCTCTACAACTAACCTTGTATTAACATTGTTAGCTATACAGAAATAATTTAGACTGTATTAAACGCTTGCTTAACGTAGCATTTATTGACTTTGGAATTTCAAAAATATGATGTGGTAGGTCCTCGCAAGATCAGTGGAATCAAGGGTAAGTTATTTCGCTGCATTAAGTGCATACATGTGGAGCAAAATTTAGTGGTTGTATTAAGCGCACTGATAGGGTGAAACACGATGATGTTTTGAGTCCTGCTCTGTATCAAATCAACAAACTGCATTAGGAAACGAATGATTTTAATTTTAGGCCCAGTTAAAGCTCATGATTGCACCTGTACTAAAGACATCAAAATAAGAGTATGAATAGCAAAGCAGGAAATGATTCAGCCCATTAACATTTGGAAAGACAAAAGTGTACTAACAATCATTAAAATCAAAATTCTAAATGTCTGCTCTGGCCAGTAATGTTATATGGCTGTGAAACCTGAACATGCAGACAAGCAGGTGAAAAATAACCTGTGAAAATCACAAACTAGAAATGAATGAAAAATATACTGTGTGCTAACACCTCTTATACCTGTAAAAATATAATGAAAATAAAACCATAGTATGGTTAAAATAGTAAAAACTACAAATTGATACACAGACCAGAAATTATCAAATATACTAGTGCAAGATCACAAAACATAAACTGTGGAGGGAGCAAATAATTTTGAAATAAAAGTTCAAATTGTGAAGTGAAATCAAAATATTGACAACTTGGTGAGATGTGATGTGGGACTAAGAAACTGAATAGGGGAAATAATTAATATTGTTGGCTGAGACAGTGGGAGTTTATGCTGGTACCTGGGAAAACTTAATGCATACACTGAATGACAGTTTTTATTTAGATACCAGGGACACCACTCACTGGCTGCTCCGATATTTGATTACTTGATTTGTTTACTTATCTATATTTATATAAGGAACTATCAATGCCATATACATCCTAAGAATTATCATAGAGAGGTCAATCGAGTTGAATAAGGATTTATATTTATGCTTTGTTGATTATACCAAGGCTTTTGATCGGATAAGACATGAAGAATTGATCAACCAACTAGAAAGACTCAATATTGATGGAAAAGATCTATGAATAATCAGAAATATGTATTGGGAGCAAACAGCTGCAATGAGAATAGAAAACGATATAAGCTCTTTCCAAAATATCAAGAGTAGTCAGAAAAGGTTGTAGTTTGTCACCAGATCTGTTTTCACTTTACAGCGAAAACATCATGAGAAACCTAGAAGAATACCCTGGATTAAAGGTTGGAGGAAAAATGATAAACATTATTCGATACACAGATGACACCGTGTTAAAACAGAAAATGAAAGGGACCTACAAAACCGTGTGAATACAATAAAAATAGAAAACAAAAATAAAGGGTTGGAGCTAAATAGCACGAAGACTGAAGTCATGGTAAACAGTAAAAAAAACACATGAAATCCCCTCTTGCAAAATAACAGCAAACGGCACAACCTTGACACAGGTTGATAAGTTTAAATATCTGGGAACGATCATCTCACCAGACGGCAGAAAGAGCCAGTAGATGGAGGTAGACATAAGAAGATCATTCATAAGGAAGATTAGGAAAAGACAGGCAACATTTACTGGCCATTTTATGAGGAAAGGGGAATGGAGCACCAGGTCACAACAGGAAAGCTGGTCGGAAAGACAGCACCATTTAATCGCAGGGAAAAAATATTGGACAGACTTGAAGAGTGGCTGAAGACAGAGAGGATGGAAGATGTGCTTCTGCCAACAATGGATAGATACATATGGGAGGCCATGATTGCCAACGCCATGTGGCAAGGCACTTCATGATGATGATGTATTTCTCAGAAAATCTTGCTTCCTTATCTCATTTTCTTATTATTGGTGTCACTTAGACCTTTCTTTGATTCTGTCTTGCAGCTTGGCAGGACACATTTGCTTGGCCGGACTGTCACGTTGTCTTTCGTAGTGTTTAATTTTGAAACAACCCATGCAGTGTGCGTAGGTGTTCCTCCCAGGTGAGTCCAGCAGAGGATGTTATCCCAGTAGTAACCCATGTTTTTCATGTGAGCTAACATTTCCCACCTACTTTTCTTTAATGTATCTCCATTGTTAACCATATTGAAAGGCATTTTTAAGAATTCAGAGTTCCTGTTTCCTGTAACAAAGGCTATCTTCAGCATGTTATCTTCAATTGTGGGTGTCTGCCATTGTCTGCTGAGGTCGACCTTTGAATGAAAACTGCTTGTCTTCAGTCAGTTTCTGGAAAAGTTCTCCAACTGTTGACATGGATTTATGGCTTAACTCCTTATGTCTTTGCACACACACAAACAAATATACGCACAGCACAACACACACACGCACGCACACATTCACACTCACACAGATCTATATATATATAATATATATATATATATATATATATATATATATATATGTATATGTGTGTGTGTGTGTGTGTGTGTGTGTGTGTGTGTGTGTGTTTTGAGTGTGTGTATACATATATATACACAGAGAGAGATAGACAGACAGATAGATAGATAGATAGATAGATAGAAGATAGATAGATAGATAGATAGATAGATAGATAGATAGATAGATAGATAGATAGATAGATAGATAGATAGATAGATAGATAGATAGATAGATAAAGAGGGGGAGTGGAATCAGTAAGTAATTCTGATCATGTTCACTGTGTTCAATAAGTTGAGCCCAAAATGTAAAGATGGACAGACTAAAACCGAAGACTGTCCACACGGCAATTCTACTTGTCAGGGTTGTTTTGTCATTCGCCACA
The DNA here is from genome assembly GCA_030674185.1 of Monoplex corrugatus. NCBI lineage: Eukaryota > Metazoa > Mollusca > Gastropoda > Littorinimorpha > Ranellidae > Monoplex > Monoplex corrugatus. Next base: position 156,277,845 of record CM060305.1, read on the forward strand.
CATGCTACAAATTTGTCAACAGTGACACCTTACACACGTTTGACAGTAACGCTCAAAGTCCCTTCAAGAAAGCAAAAGAGTACTGTCACTTCCTGGGTGGGGTCTTAGCAGCACCAAAACGTGACAACGACTTAGAGAAGATACTGAAAACAATTGTCAGATCAAATGTAAACAACGTCACCAAGACATTCATTGGCGTCTACTGGGGAGACTTATCTTTACCAAACATGTACAGAACAAGTGTCACAGCTGATGACAAGACCGTTATGTACAGTAAACTTCCAGTTGTTGGGAAATCACTTCATAAAGAACAAAAATCATGTTTGCTTTATCGACAGTCAAAGGAGATGTCAGTTTATCATCTGGATTGGGAAAAAAGTTGCATGCGTGGCCCTATGAGCGCTAAGTCTTCATCCAAAGTGTGGGATATCAATACAGTGTGTGAGTTCACTAAGAAGCAGAATGGGGAAAAGCAAAACAAATCACTTGCTATACGTATGTTGACCGACAGAGTTTCCCCTTCCAGAGACCATTTGGCACGTTGTGAGAATGGTCACTTAACACATACCTCTCTGGCGTGTGGGTCTCAAAGTGTGTGTGGTCAAACGCACATAATCCCTTGTACCTTTACTAACGTAGGGTTCAAAGACAGCACTAAACGTTTAGTTGATGGCCTCGCAACTTCAGTCGTATGGTTTAACTGCGATGGTGGCGACACAGAATTATCATACTCTCTATTGTGTGACTTCAGATATAACTGCCAGGATAAGACCGATGAGTCTTTCTGTAAACATCCTGCATGTAATGCTTTTTCCTGCGCCAGTGGTCAATGTGTATCTTACAACAAGAGATGTGACAGGCGCTCTGACTGTTTAGACGGTACAGACGAAACAGACTGTGCTGACTACAGACTTTTTATGAAAACGATTTACGCTGTCCATGCACCTGTCCTCGTTAATTTCGATGGCATCGGTGAATTCATTGTAACAAAACTGAAAGCAGGTGAACCCTGTCCTGACACCCACTACCTTTGCCCTGGTGATGTCAAGAACTGTCTACCTGTCTACACACGATGCAATGGAGTGTATGATTG
>CM060305.1:156281537-156284037 GCA_030674185.1 Monoplex corrugatus
TTTGCTGAAAGAAAATATTTTTATTGAGGGTTTTTAGTTCTTTTCTTCTCTTTGGTTTTCTATAAATGATGAAAGCAATAGGCTTTTTAGTATGTTCTAATGAAACAGTCATGTTCTGAATTTTTTTCGTGCGTTATTTTGTTTTGTTTTGTTTTAGTTTATTTGATTACTTAAAATTATTTGTTTGTTTTGTTGTTTTGTTGTTTGGTTGGTTGGTTGGTTGGTTGACTGGTTGACTGGTATGTTGGTTGGTTGGTTGGTTGGTTGGTTGGTTGGTTGGTTGGCTGGTTGGTTGATTGGTTGACTGGTTGGTTGATTGATTGATTGGTTGACTGGTTGGCTGGTTGACTGGTTGGCTGGTATGTTGGTTGGTTGATTGGTTGGTTGGTTGACTGGTTGGCTGGTTGGTTGGTTGATTGGTTGACTGGTTGGTTGATTGGTTGGTTGGTTGGTTGGTTGACTGGTTGGCTGGTTGGATGGTTGATTGTTGGCTGGTTGCTTGCCTGCTTGCTTACTTTCATTTATTTGTTTATGTATTTATGTATGTATGTATGTATGTATTTATTTATTTATTTATTTATTTATGTCAGTAGTCTAGTTCCCAGTTGCTTGCATTTCACGATCTGTCAGATCAAAAGGTTCTTACTTTTTCCGTTTCACTGGCTCTCTGAACATCGCCCATACACGTGTGTTGTTGCTCTCGCTGTTGTGTGTCTTTGCCTTAGTTAGGTATCACTAACAACGTTTCTGCCTGATTTAGTTTTATGTATGGTCGGCCCTTTACTTCTCTATCTCTTTCTCGTCGAACTGATTTTTTGATCCCCCGTGAAAAAAAGGCTGTTTCGATAATGAAATGATGGACCTGCTGTCTGTGTGTGTGTTTGTGGGGGGGGGTTGTGTGTGTGTTTGTGTGTGTGTATGTAGGGGGAATCTCTGTGTGTGTGGAGGGGGTTGTGTGTGTGTGTGTGTGTGTGTGTGTGTGTGTGTGTGTGTGTGTGTGTGTGTGGTGTGTGTGTGTGTGTGTGTGTGTGTGTGTTCGTCCGTTCGTTCGATCGTTCGTCTGTTCATTGTTTCTTACAATATCTATTCATATGATGATATGTTCTTTTAGTTGCGGGGAAAAAGAGAGAGAGTGAGAAAGACAGTGCACACACACACACACACACACACACACACACACACACACACACACACACACACACACATACACACACACACGCGCGCGCGCGTGCTCTCTCTGTGTCTCTGTCTGTTCTCTCGTCTCTCTCTCTCTCTCTCTCTCTCTCCTCTCTCTCTCTCCCTCTCCTCTCCTCTCTCCCTCTCCTCTCCCCTCTCCTCCTCCCTCTCTCTCTCCCCTCCTCCCTCTTCCCTTCTTCCTCCCCCTCCCTCCCCTCCCTCCCTCTCTTTCTCTCTCTCTCTCTCTCTCTTCTCTCTGATGTTAAAAAAGCATTATTTTTCTTATGTCGCTACCCTCGAAAAATAAATGTTACTGTTCTCACCCCTACCACCACCCAACCCCTCCCTTGCTCCCCCCCCCCCCCCCCCCCCACACAACAACAAAAATCTAACTACAAGCAATCAAACTGTTCTATGGGAGGCGAGGTGTCTTGGGTATATGTCACGATCTCTAAGTTTAATGGAGCGGACAGCTGTGTACAGATCTGTAGAACCAATATCCTGGTAGAGTTGAACGTCAATTGAACTGTTTTTCTTGGTATTGGTACAGCGCGCTGTACGTTTTCAGTCTCTCTATTTAAACAAATAGAAGAAAAGAGGGTGGACTGATTCTTTTGTTTTGTTTTGTTTTGTTTTACCATACCGATCGGTGTGTGAATCTGTTTGTCTGACGTGTGCATGTATGTTTACCTATAATTATATGCTTTATAGTGTACGTACTTACGTACACATAGATGTATGGATGGATGGATGGTTAGATGGATGAGTCTATCTATCTATCTATCAGTCTATCTGTTTGTCTGTCTGTCTATCTATCTGTCCATTTATCTCTCTCTCTATCTATCTATCTATCTATCTGTCTGTCTGTCTTCTATTTATCTTTCTATCTATCTGTCTGTCTGCTCTCTATCTATCTATCTATCAATCTATCTATCTTTCTATTTATCTATCTATCTCTAATTATCTATCCATCTATCTACTATCTATCTATCTATCAGTCTATCTGTTTGTCTGTCTATCTATCTATCTATCTATCTGTCTATCTATCTGTCTGTCTGTCTGTCTTCTATCTATCTATCTATCTGTCTATCTACCTACCTATGTGTGTGTGTGTGAGTGTATGTATGTACGTATGTATGCATGTATGTGTGTATATATTATGTATGCATGCATGCATGCATGCATGTGTATGTATGTGTGTGTATGAATGTGTGTATGTATGTATGTATGTATGCATGTATGTATGTATGTATGTATGTATGTATGTATGTATGTATGTATGCATGTATGCGTGTATACATGCATGTATGTATTTATGTATGTA
>CM060305.1:156289037-156296537 GCA_030674185.1 Monoplex corrugatus
GAAATTAAGAAGGTGTAGACATTTGAAGTTTATTTTGGTTTGTTTGTTGGTTGTTTTTTTTGTTTTTGTTTTTTGTTTGTTTTTGTTTTTGTTTTGTTTTTTAGTAAAGGGGCCTGAATGTTTGAATAATGAGTATGTATTGTAGGTTTAATCGTAGATCTCCGACAATAGTCAGAGCCTTAACCAGAACGGCTGTTGTTAGTCAAGACACGATACCGATGTGTGTTAAAACTATAGTAATAATTCTGCTTACATAGCGCTAATAGTCCGTGTCAAATAAAGGTCGTTGACTTAACAAAAACAAACAAACAAATAAACAAATAAATAAATGGACAAACAAATAGACAAATACGTTAATACATAAAAATAAAGACATACATAAAGAATAAATAAAAGTCAAAAACAAATCAAATAAATAAACAAATAAAGAAAGAAACAAATAGATATGTAAATAGATAGATAAATAGATAAACAAATAAATAAATAACAAATAAATAAACAAATGAATGAATGAATGAATGAATGAATAAACGAATGAATGAATGAATAGGTAGATAGATAAATAAATAAATGAATAAATAATAAATAAATAAATAATAGATAGATTAATAAATAAATAAATAAGTAAATAAATAAAACGATGTTTGATTGAAAGTCATACACGAAACTGGAAAATGTCTTACGTGTAAATCAGAGAAGTGTTGCATTTGCACGTACGCCAAGCGAGGAAACTCTCCACTAAAAAGGACAGCTTAAAACTGTGATCATACGACAGCTTTATCGTGAAAACAACAGCAATAACGATTGTGCAAACATACCAGTAGACTGTTAATGTTCTCTAGGACGGAAGAAAATGAACTGAAAAATTACCGGCCTATCTCTAATCTCTCTTTCTTGTCAAAACTCCTTGAAAAAGTCGTCCTCAACCAGCTGAACTCTCACCTGTCTGCCAACAATCTCCTCAATCCTTTCCAGTCAGCCTACCGCCAGTGCCATAGCACTGAAACTGCCCTACTACACATTCTCAACAATCTCCTCCTTGCAACTGATACTGGCAAAGTCTCTCTCCTCACACTCCTTGATCTGTCTGCAGCCTTTGATACCATTGATCATGGTATTCTCCTTTCTAGACTTCATCATACTTTTGGCATCTCTGACATTGCTCTGTCTTGGTTCATTTCATACCTATCCAACAGAAAACAAACCGTTCTCATCAATGGCACTTACTCTCAACCTGCATACCTGACCTGTGGTGTTCCACAAGGATCTGTCCTTGGCCCTGTTCTTTTCACTCTTTAAAACCTCCCCCCTGTCCACCATCATCAACTCCCATTCTATAAAACACCACTTCTATGCTGATGACACCCAACTTCAAGACAGTGACTCACCTGATAATATACAGCGCCTGTTGACTCGCACCACTGAGTGTTACTCGGACATTAAGAACTGGATGACACACAATAGACTTCAGCTTAATGACGACAAAACAGAAGCTATCCTCATTGGCACCCGTCAGAAACTTTCTCAGCTGCCTCCTCTTTCTCTCCCATTATGTAACACATCAGTTCCAATTTCTGATTCAGCTAAAAACCTTGGTGTCTGCATTGACTCTACCCTCTCCATGAACAACTTTGTTTCTCAAACTGCCAGATCCTGCTACTATCATCTCCATCGTATAAGGCTGATCAGGAAGTATCTCTCTGTCGAAACAACTGCAAAACTCGTTCTCTCCTTCATAATGTCTCGCATTGACTATTGCAATTCACTCCTGTCTGGTCTTCCTGCCTCCACCATTCACATCCTACAGCGCATTCAAAACAATGCTGTACGCCTTGTACTCAAAAAGAAAAAAGCTGACCACATATCTCCTCTCCTGGCACAACTTCACTGGCTCCCTGTATCAAAGCGCATACAGTACAAACTAGACACCATGTGCTACAAAAGCCTCAATAACGCAGCCCCCGATTACCTGTCAAGCCTACTTGAGATCTATGTTCCCTCACGTACCCTCCGCTCTGCCTCCGATCCTCTGACTTTTCGCTTTCCACGCACTAAGCTCAATACCTATGGTCCACGAGCCTTCTCTGTTTCTGGTCCACTCTCCTGGAACAAACTTCCTCTCTCAGTCCGTCAACAACCTACTTTTGTCTCCTTCAAGTCCGCTCTCAAAACTCACCTTTTCTCCTCCGCATAAAATCCCAACCCCCCTCTGCAGCCTGTCTCCGCTCGGAGGGAATCACATGGTTATAATATATAATTGTATATGCTATGCTCTCTATAATTTTCCATTGCTTTTATTCTTGCTTTTATTGCTTTTATTCTTTCTCCCCATTTATAGCCATGCGTGTGTGTGTGTGTGTATGTGTGTGTGTGTGTGTGCGTGCGTGTGTGTGCGTGCGTGCGTGCGTGCGTGCTTGCGTGTGTGTCTGCTTCAGCGCTTAGATTTGATTTTATCAAGATTTTGCGCTATATAAATATTGTAATTATTATTTATTATTATTATAAGAAAAGAGAACCTTCTACGTAAGCTGAAAATCTTGCTAAGTGTCAGCACATATTTGTGCTGGTTGGTGGTGGTAGTAGTTAGTAGTAATTGTTGTGATTACAGAGGTAAAAGTAATTCTTGTTTGTAGTACCATTAGACGTGGTATTTGGTGATAGTGGTAGTGGCAGTGCCGACACTACAGTATTGCAATGTAGTTATTCTTTTTGTTGTTCTTGTCACTGCTGCCGCTACTTGTTATGTCTCTTTTTCGTTTGTTTTCCTTTTTTGTGTGTTTGTTTGTGTGTTTGGTGTGGTTGGTTGGTTGTTGGCTGGTTGGTTGGTTGGTTGGTTGGTTGGTTGTGTTGGTTGGTTGTGTTGGTTGGTTGGTTGGTTGGTTGGTTGGTTGGTTGGTTGGTTGGTTGGTTGGTTGGTTGGTTGGCTGGTTGGTTGGTTGTTTGGTTGGTTGGTTGTGTTGGTTGGTTGTGTTGGTTGGTTGGTTGGTTGGCTGGCTGGTTGGTTGGTTGGCTGGTTGGTTGGCTGATTGGTTGGTTGTTTGGTTGGTTGGTTGGTTGGTTGTTGTTGTTTTTCATTTTTCAAGCGTTCTGATGTTTTTTGGATGCCGATATGCACCTTATCTTACCTACACTGTGCAGGCACTATATTGCTGCACAGTCTGCATATTCCGTCTTCGATGAGCGTGCATACTGAGTGTTTTCATATTTCCATAAACCACCAGAACTGACACGACATGCATTTTCGGTTATCTGCATTGCGTATAAACGCGAAGTCACTAACAGGTCTGTGTCCATGTTGACCTGGGAGATTGCAAAAAAAAATCTCCACCATTTACCGACCAGGTTGGGAGGTACCCAGGCAGGAGCGAACCCCGGACCTTCTAATCAGAAGTCTAAGTCTTACCCACCTGACTGTCGTTCCTCCCACCGTGTTGTTTTCAAGTCTATGAACTTTCCACCCATCCCTCCACCACCACCACCACCACCACCACCACCAGTCACACACACCTTCCCTACCAGTACAGGCATTGGCATTATCTCACGGTTCCACGGACTTAAAAGTACAGTATACAGACTATGTGACAAAAATAGGGGGGAAAATAGATTATAATTATTTTTGAATGAGCTTGTCTGTTGATGTGTTACTCGTTCCGTTGTACCCATTGATCAGGATAGATCTATATAATTATACAGAACACGCAGTGCGTGTTTGATCAGAGATTCCGTACAGTGCTTAAAACTGTAACAAGTGCAACCGTTCTCGTTTATTTTTTATGTTGTTGTTCTTTTTGTTGTTGTTGTTGTTTTTTGTTTTGCTTTGTTTTTGTTTTGTTGTTTTTTGTTTTCTGTTTGTTTGTTGGTCGTTTTGTTTTTGTTTTGTTTTGTTTTTATTTTTTAAAACGCATTTCATTCGTAATTTTTGAACCCATTGACTCCCACACCCTATCCACCAACCACAAAAACTAAACCCTTTGACTCCCTCACACGATACACCAGCTTCCTGCAGGAGTCAGAGGGTTAAGGATTATCGCTCTTAGTGAATGTCTTTTGTGATCACTCCGCCGTCCCTCTCCCCATTATTCTACACCGTCTTAAATGGCCTCAGAATTTGGGGCAGTTTTTACAATGCTATGATGATGATGGCGACAAGGATGATAATCACGATGCTGTAGAGTTGGACTCAGACTGCGTGACAAGGCTGTACTATGCTCTACGCTTACTATCGTAATATACCTTGGCGTCAACCAGGCCCGAGAGATACAGACACCTGCAGCGTTGGTCAGAAGATTTCAGCAACACCCTCAGTGACACATCCGTGAAGTGGATGAGACTCGACTGTGTGGTCCCTCTGTTCCCAACGAGCCCATAGCACGCTCAACTCTGGGTAGAAGCCGGTTGGTTCCGAAATATCCTACAATGACTTTGATAGGCCTGAAGGAGATTCGAACTCACGACCTTCCAGTCGGTAGTCCGTTGTGGCTAAACCACTACGCCATGGCGACTGGTGCGGACTTGATTTTCAAAGAAGACATCCGCATAATTGACATGAATTAGCATGTTACATTCACGCCAGTCAAGCGCGTCGATGAAATTTGCCGCGAAAGACACAACTGGCGGTTGTGTATGGGAGGGAAAAAAATTGATAGACTTTATACAAACACGATAGAGATTTTTTTTAATGAGCTCGCCTATTGATTTACGATCTTTTTTTTTCCTTTTTGTTACATAGTCTGTGTACTATACTTTTAAGTGTGTGGAACCGTGAGATAATGTTAATGCCTGAACTGGTGGGGAAATTGTGTGTGATTGTGGTGGTGGTGGTGGTAGTGGTGTTGGTGGGATGGGTGGACTAACAGTGCGTTTTGAAAAAAAGGTGATCAGGACATGTCTTTACATAAAGAGCATGCAGTACGTGTTTGATCAGAGACTGTACAGTGTTTAAACTATAACAATTGCAACACCTTTTTTTCAAAACGCACTGGTAGTCCACCCATCCCTCCACCACCACCACTATCACCATCACCACCACAGTCACACACATTTTCCCCACCAGTACAGGCAGTGGCATTATCTCACAGTTCCACAGACTTAAAAATACAGTACACAGACTATGTAACAAAAAGGGATAAAAGATCGTACTTTTTTTTAATTAGCTCGCCTATTGACTTATACGTTTCACAGTACCCACTGATCAGGATATATCTATATAAAAAGAACACGCAGTATGTGTTTGATCAGAGACTCCAAAGTTAACAAGAAACACCACGAGGGTGCGAATGGGTCCCAGAGCACCAATGCCTCGCCGTTCGCCGGACACTCACCTCCCAAGCTCCCGACGACACTCGAGTCATTTCATCAAGCAAAGGGGGCTGTCCATGCGTTGCATGAGCCAGTCATCGGTTGCATTGTTTACAAACCGAATGGTAAGTTGGAGAGACGACAAATCCCGGGACATCGCCACACAACACGCTCCATCTTATCTTACCATTCGATTTGTAAACAAAGTAACCGACAGCTGGGTCTGAATGGGTCATGCAATGCATGGGACAAATATTGACCAGAGACGCCGTACAGTGCTTAAAACTGGTGGTGTTCGTCTGTCGTCATCGACAATGACCATGGCTTCATGAAGTTGCTTTGAGTCAGTGTGTCCGGAGGTGACTGATCAATCCGATCCGGGCACAGAAGTAACGTCCACAGGTTGGACATCTATGGTCGGTTACTGTGGTTGAAGGGTTTGCAGCCCTAGCTTTCCGTGCAGATCGTTTTCCTTGTGCAGATTGGATACGAGACACTTCTGAAGTGGTACATCCGGTTTTGATTCTTCTACGCCAACTGTACGGTCGAAGGCAAAGTTTTCCCAATTCTCCCAGTCTATGTTGAGGGACTTTAGCGATGCCTTCAAGCTGTCTTTAAACCGTTTTCTCTAGCCTCCAACTGTTCTCTTGCCAGACGCTAGTTCCCCGTAGAGGAGTTGCTTCGGAATTCTGGTGTCAGACATCCAGTACACATGGCCAGCCCAGCGAACTTGACTCTTTTGAAGTAAAGTGTGGATGGAGGGGAGAATGGCTCTCTCTAGTACTTCTGTATCAGGGATCTTCTCTTGCCATCGGATATTGAGAATCTTTCTGAGGCTTTAGGTGTGAAAATGATTCAATTTCCTTGCGTGTCTACTGTAAACAGTCCAGGTCTCACTGCCATAGAGGAGAGTGGTGAGAACCACCGCTTTGTACACTTTGAGTTTAGTTGTGGCCGAGATACCTCTTCTGTCCCATACAGTAGGACGCAGCCTCCCAAATGCAGTGCTGGCCTTAGCTATGCGTTTGTTGACTTCGTCGTCGATATGCACACAACGTGATAGGGAACTGCCGAGATATGTGAAGTTGTCGACTGCATGTAGTTTTGTGCCCTTGACCTCGATATTTGGTTCAGTATAGGGAACACCTGGAGGAGGCTGATACATGACTTCGGGTTTCTTGGTGCTTATTGTAAGACCAAAGTTGTCGCAAGCAGTTGAGAATTTGTCCATGCATTGTTGCATCTGTTCACCACTGTAAGCATTTAACGCACAATCGTCTGCGAAAAGGAGGTCACGAAGAGTGCTGTAACTGCATTTAGTGGTCGCCTTGAGGCGTCTTGTGTTGTACAACTTGCCGTCTGTGCCAGGGTCTTCTGGAGAGAATGTATCTGATAACATTGCCGAGAATATCATAGAGAATAGTGTAGGCGCAAGGACGCATCCTTGTTTCACGCCATTGCTGACTGGAAAGTCTCTGGACATTTCTCCGTCATCAAGGACCCGTGCCATCATACCATCGTGGAATTCTCGCACCATATTTACGAAGGCTGGAGGGCAGCTGAACTTCGCCATTATCTTCCACAGCCCCTCGCGACTCACCGTGTCAAACGCCTTTGTCAAGTCGACAAAGGTTGTGTACAGTGCTCGGTGTTGTTCCTGCGCCTTTTCTTGCAGTTGACGAGCAGCAAAGATCATGTCCACCGCACCTCACCCAGCCCGAAATCCACATTGACTCTCTGGCAACAGACCCTGCTCAAGATGATTAGTGAGGCGGTTCAGCAGCACCCTTGCTAATATCTTGCCTGCAATGGACAGTAGTGATATTCCTCTGTGGTTGCCACATGATTGTTTGTTTCCCTTCCTCTTGTATAGGTGGACTATTGAGGCATCCTTGAAGTCTTGAGGGAGTGATTGACTGTTGTTTGACTGTTGACCAGAGACGCCGTACAGTGCTTAAAACTATAACAAGAGCAACACTCCTTTTTCAAAAAGCACTGCATTCGTAATTTTTTAAAGGATCATTGCTTTTAGGGAGTTTCTTTTGTGCTCAGTGCCCCCTCCCCTCCCCATTTTCTACGCTGTCTTAACGGCCTCAAATGTTGGGGCAATTTTTACAATTCTGTGATGATGATGGTGACGAGGATGATAATTAGGATGCCATAGAGTTCCAACTAGAATTGAGACTACTTGACAAGGCTGTA
>CM060305.1:156311537-156326537 GCA_030674185.1 Monoplex corrugatus
TTATTATTGGATGTATCACTCTGAGTTTAACCACTTGCAGACTAGTATAACAGATCAGATATCTCCATCATTTTGTAAATGAAGGCCTAGAGTTGGCTTCAGCTTAATTTAAGTGTTTTTGTTTTGAGTATACAATGAAGACATTCATGATGGTGTAAACTCAACTATGTATAACTGCGTTATAGACATCAGGACCTGGCTGGTATGCGTTGTGTGTCTGTGTCCTGGGGTTTGGTATCTCCCAATTGCCATTCTGCTTGTGAACTAAAGAACTGATGGCTGGTCCAAATCGGTCATGGCATTACATTAGATCACCTCCCCTCCCCTCTCCTCTCCTGTCCTCTTTGCTTAGTGAAATGGTTACCCGGGTGGCGTCGGAGCTGAAAGGTGATTGCTGTGCCTGTGGTGAGGCATTTTGCTCTGGGTTCAATCCAAGCAGTCCGGTTGTTTCTCGTTAATTTTACGAATCATCTTGTGATGGCAGGAATTTCTAGCAAATCCAGTATTGCATGAACCCAGAATATGGAGAAACGCAACTAGTGCAACAGTTCATGGTTTTGTCGTGAGCAGTTACGATATATGATTGTTGACATTTCTGCAAAGGAATTGTCAGTAGATCTTCTTCTTCACCATCGTCGTCTTCTTCTTTGTCACTCCTTCTTCTTCTCTTCTTCTTCATCTTCTTCTTCTCATCTTTCTTTCTTCTTCTTCTTCTTCTTCTTCTTCTTCTTCTTTTTTCTTCTTCTTTCTTCTTCTTCTTTCTTCTTTTCTTTTCTTCTTTCTTTTTTCTTCTCTTCTTCTTCTCTTCTTTCTTCTTCTTCTCTTCTTCTTCTTCTTCTTCTTCTTCTTCCTTCTTCTTCCTTTCTCTTCCTCTTCTTCTTCTTCTTCTTTTCTTCTTCTTCTTCTTCTTCTTCTTCTCTTCTTCTTCTTCTTCTCTTCTTCTCTTCTTCTTCTTTTCTTCTTCTTCTTCTTCTCTCTTCTTTTTCTTCTTCTTCTTCTTCTTCGCAATTCTTCTTCGCAATTCTTCTTCTTCTTCTTGTTCTTCTTCGCAATTCTTCGCAATTCTTCTTCTTCTTCGCAATTCTTGCAATTCTTCTTCTTCTTCGCAATTCTTCTTCTCCCTTAACTCCATGAAGAGTCACTGAGGCGCCGCAAACTAAAGAACCATTCACCAAATTCATCCAGCTAGGTCAGTTGTGTGCCAAAGCCTGGGTCTCTGCTCAAATTGTTTCGCTGTCCATTCCGCAGTGTTGTCAGTCCATCGTTTTTCTGTCTTCCTCTCCCTCCCTAACAGCTCCCTGGGCAGCTGATGTAGCGAGGCCATTGATCTTTGTTACAAGGCCGTACGAACGTACGTTTTCTTTTCTTACTATGGAGTTCTTGAAATTATTTCAAGAGGGATTCACCACGTCGACAAGTCCATATGTCTCCACCCAAATCTACCAGCAGTTATCTGACAGGTTTCCTGAGCCTGCACAAAATCCCTATGTGCTGGCAAGGTCTTGAAACGGGGAAAAGGGAAAGGGAAACCTATCGAAACAACTACGTTTGTCTCCGACTGGGTAAATGACTGTTTGGAATACGTGTAACGTAGGCAGCAGACTGGCCAGTTTTTAAGTGTTGGGGCTGGGATTGAACTCAAGATATCGGATGTCTAGTCCATGGCTCTACCAAGTAGCCCGCAGTTAACTGATATCTGCAGATCTTCATACTGTTCAGTGTACTGCTTGCTGGTTTGGTGACGCTTGTTCATTTGTGATATTGATCAGATTATCTGACGTTCAGCATCTTTATCACAGCAGATAACCTGTTGTAAAAGTCAGCGTTTTATCATGAACGTTGAAACAGTGTCATAACGGTAATAGTGTAACGTTTAAAACATTAATGCGCGAGACACTTGAGACAGAAATTTCAGACTATACTTAGGCTACATTTCAACGTGCACTGACATGCTATCAACGGTTGTGCAAGATTTTTGATATGACTATGATAAGACATCATCCGGCGACATCACACCTACTTTCTAACAAACATATTATCACGATAAAAGGACGCACGTACGGTCATAGATAAAGTTATCTTGTTCTACATTTGAAGGAAATTTTCTCCTTGACCTAGGATTTGAAAAAAAAATGGACAGAAAGTGATAATTGATTACTTTTGTATAGACATTATTTTGATAGAATTGATCGATCAGTGACCGGAAAACTTTCAGGTGATCGATTCTTTGTCTGAAAAGTTTGATAGTTCAGATCGATATACCTACTTTAAGGCTAGTACTAGCAACAAACAGTCTACTCATGAAGATGATAACGACCACCGTTTGGCTGGCAGCGAATATTGGACGATTCATCGTCGATCACATACCAAGAAGCATGACCATCTAGAGTGTTTCCAGAAATACAAGTGAAACACAAAACTGACGCGATTTCAGGCCTTCTAGGTCACTGCTGACCGTCTACTGCTTTTCCCTGCGATATGAGGTTTAACAAAAAATGTATTAATAATAATAATAACAATGATAATAATAATAATAATGTAAGAAGAAAATGAATAACAATGATGATAATGATAATAACAATGGTAGTAGTAATAATAATAATAATAACGATAGTAATAATATAATAATAATAATAAAAATAACAATAATAATAATAGATGATGATGATGATGATGATGATAATAATTCAAGACATAAATTAACAAGTAAATTACGCGGCTCTACAGAGAGAATTTCCTCGATCTTCAGATCAAAGTAAATCAGTCTGCAGGTATCTGGCTCAGAGGTTTTGAACAATACAGACTATGCTATTTCCTACAAAAATGACCTAAACAAAAAAATTACGAGTTCCTGATGCATTACCAGATTATTCAAAGTTACCAGAAAACAAAATACACTGGGTGCCTAATACCTAAAAAACAAACCTTGGAAAGAAAAAAGAAAAAACATAGATGACTAATGCATTACCCAAACTTAAAAGTGGTCAGAAACTCCACATTATCAAATTTGTTAAATCATGCATTACAGCCATCACAGAAAAACAATAAATAAATGAATATATAAATAAATCCATAGATGAATGAATGAATGTGTGAATGAATAAACAAATAAATGAACATATATATGCATATATATATGTGTTATATACATATATATATATATATACATATATATATATATACATATATGTATATATATATATATATATTGTATATATATATATATATAATATATATGTATATATATATATATGTATGTATATAAAGAAAAGCATTCAGAGCACAGATTATACATTATATGCTTTCAGAATGCCGCAATAAATAAGTAAAAAGTAGGCGTTGTCTATTAACTCAAGAGTTATATTTTATGTTCGCGCTATATACTCAAATTTCAATTTCTCCGAGACGAAAATGCGTGTTTTCACTTGGATACACAATTGTTCAATCAAGCAAGATAAGCTGAACCTTTTTTTTAAAGCTCGGTTTAAAGTGCCCTAAAAACAAAAGCAACATTTTTTCGTTCTTTTTTTCTTTTAAAGTTCAGTTTAAACTACCCAAAAATAAAAGAAACAAAAAATAAAACAAAACAAAACAAAACAAAATACAAAAGCGCAAATACCAGTGTGGAAATCCACAAGACGAATTATAGTTTAGAGTTTGTTCAAGGATTTACTGCATTCGAACCATTCCATATGCACTCCACCCAAATATGTGAATAGTTGTTTGGCAGACTCCTTGGTCCTACACAAAAGCATATACGTTGACAAGGTCTTGAAATGTGGAAAGCGTAATACTGTATGACCTTAGAAACAACGGACCTATACTGATTTTATCTTAACCAGAAAATTGTGTTTGAGGACTCTTTAATTGAACTAAACGAGAACGAGTATTCAAAAAAATATAGTCATTTTAATAAATAGAAAACAACGTTCTGATTTCTCAGGAAGTATCTCAGAGATAAAATACCAAAGAGATAACAAAACCAATTTTGATTTGAACTGAATTTCTATAATCATGATTAAACAACATTTGTGATTTTCTCAGAAAGTAGGCTAGGCAATCTGGGAGATAACATTTTTAATTGAACTACGAGTGTGTGAGACTAACACTTCGAAGTCTGGAGAGAGAGGAAAGAAAGAAGAAGAAGAAAAGAAGAATTAGGCTCTATTTAAACGAGATAAAAGAGACGAGAGGAAAATGAAGGGCGTTATTTTCCTTCAAAAGATCCAGGAGAGAACTACTAATGTGACTGACATCCAAATGAGGAGAACAAAGTTCTAATTGAGGGATGTGGTTCTGAACCAGATGAGTCAGTTCCATAGAAGATGGGCTGGCAGTGCTCCTCCGTTGAAAGCCAGGTAAATATTTTTCCCTATGTAAAGTTATTTGCATTTGACACCTTCTTAGTTCGTTCGTTCGTTCGTCATTTCTTTTTACGTCTATTCGCGTATGTGCTGTTTAGACGGCACCTTCTTTGTGGAGATGCTGATGTGATCAGTTTCGTCACAAGCAGCAAATCTCTCTCTCTCCCCCTTCTCTCTCTTTGTCTCTGTGTCTGTCCTGACTAGGTTATACATCTTGCTCTTTTCTAGTTCTTTGTTTTATTTTTGTTTTCAATCTGTCTTCCTTCCAGTCTGTTATCATTTTAGTAAACAAGTTGCTAAAGATGTCTCTTACGTTCTTACGAGTAGTGTAGACCCACTTAGACAAGGGCTGGGTGTTAATTTGTGCTGGGTGTAAGGAAAGTATTTGTGATATCTCTGTCTGTCTGTCTTCTCTCTCTCTCTCTCTCTCTTCTCTCTCTCTCTCTCTCTCTCTCTCATCTCTCTGTCTCTCTCTCTTTTGTTCCTGTCTCTCTCTCGTCTCTCAATCTCTGTCTCTGTCTCTCTCTCTCTATCTCTCTCTCTCTGTCTGTGTGTTTCTCATTCTCTCTCTGTCTCTCCTTCTCTCTTTCTGTCTCTGTCTTTCTCTCTGTCTCTGTCTGTCCGTCTCTCTCATTCTCTCTCACTCTCCCCCCCCTCTCTCTCTATCTCTTGTTCCTGTCTCCCTCTCACCTCTCTGTCTGTCTGTCTGTCTCTCATTTTCTCTCTCTGTCTCTCCTTCTCTCTCTCTCTCTCTCTCTCTCTGTCTCATTCTCTCTCACTCTCCCCCCCCCTCTCTCTCTCTCTTGTTCCTGTCTCTTCGTCTCTCTGTCTGTCTGTCTGTCTGTGTCTCTGTCTGTCTGTCTGTCTGTGTCTCTGTCTGTCTGTCTGTGTCTCTGTCTGTCTGTCTGTCTGTCTGTCTCTCTCTCTCTCTCTCTCTCTCTCTCTCTCTCTCTCTCTCTCTCTCTCTCTCTCTCTCTCTCTCTCTCTGACTTCGGTCGGAAGGCTTGGGGTTCAGTCCGCCTATTCACCTCCGCTGGTGATGAGTAAAATGTGGAGATTTTTCTGATATCCCGGATCAACAATGTTGCAGTAGAGACCAGTCATTGCTTAAAACCCCTTTCATATGTGTGTACGCTAGCAGAGTACCAAATTTGAACGTTAAAGATCACGTAGGCCCAAGTCTGATTGATTGATTGATTGATTGATTGATTGATTGATTGATTGATTGATTGATTGATTGATTGATTGATTGATTGATTGATTGATTGATTGATTGATTGATTGATTGTTTTGATTGATTGATTGATTGATTTGATTTGATTCAGTTTTTCCGTCGGCACCCACCTCAGGTGATATGGCCGACAGGGATAACCATCCCAGGGAAGTGGGGGAAGGGGGACCTATCTAATCCTATACTGACACCACCACAACAACGATGATGTTAAGATGGGGCAGTGAGAAGGCAAGGCCAGTTTTAATGTAGCAGATCCGGGGATTCGAACCCACAACCACTAGCATGTGAATCCGACATTCAACCAACTGAGCTACTGAGGCCCGCAGGCCCAAGTCACATCAGTGACAGGCTTATGTAGAAACGCGAAAACACCCGGCATGCATGCCCACCGAAGACAGAGTATGCAGACTGCGCAGCAAAATGTACGAAGTATGCAGAGTGTGCAGTAACATAGTGTCACGTTCGAGTCTGAGTTCGTGCGGCGTGCGGCCTCCAGTTTACCCAGCTGCGATTGTCTACCTGACCCTGTTCTAGGTTTGAGAAGGTAAAGCAACGAAGGAGAGGAGAGTGCCACCCTCATAGGGTGGCCTTGAGAAATGTTGAGGTCTCAACCACCTCACACCTCTACGACCTCGGGCCTAGGGTTATGGGTTATGGGTCGGCAAAGCGTCTGTCATGTGCGCAGGGTGGTGCGTGCTCTTGATTTTTGTGTCGTGTGCATGGAGTGATGTATGCATGAGTTTTTTATGTTGCGTGCGGAAGGAAATTTTGTGTGTGCATGTGTGGTAGGATTGAGTTTTCGGAAAACAGCTCACCCAAGTTGAAAACTAAAAACGGAATAGGTTTTGCTAGTCAGTCTCTAAAAACAACCGCCTAGAGAAAGGAGGAGAAGAAAAAGAACAAGAAGAAAGCGAAAAAGTTGTGAAGAAAAGAAGGCGAAACAAAGAAAAAGAGAAGAAAGAAAGAATTAGATAAAGGAGAAGAAGAAGAAGAAGAAGAAAGAAGAAGAAGAAGAAGAAGAAGAAGAAGAAGAAGAAGAAGAAGAAGAGGAAGGAGCAGAAAACGGTGAGAAAGAAAAAGGAGAAGAAGGAAAAAAAGAAGAAAAATTTAAAAGGCGAAAAATAAGGATAAGGAGGAAAAGGAGACGAGAAAGAAGGAGACGAGGAAGGAGACGAGGAAGAAGGAGACGAAGAGGGAGACGAGGAAGAATGAGACAAGGAAAAAGACGAGGAAGAAGAAAGAAAAGGAGAATAAGAAGGAAACGAGGAATAGGAGACGAAGAGGAAGAAGGAAACGAAGGAGGAGAGAAAGAGTATGAAGGTGCGTGGTTGTGTATGTTGTATGTTGTATGAGTAATGTGTGAAAGTTTGTAATAATAAATGTAGAAAAGAAAACATATCGTAGTTTGTTTAGTGCCATTGGTTGGAAGGAGTGCGTGCTGTTGCGTGACGGACGAATGCTTTTTGCATGTGTTTGAGTGCGTGAACATGTGTATCAAAAGCATGACAGCGTCACAAGTCGGATTTTCTCATAAGTTGGCAACCAGCAATACAGCAAGCTACAATTATCTTTGGCACCCATATGTCTGCGCTGATATATTAGATAACAGATTAAATAAACGAATGAATAAGTATTTAAAGTTTTGTGTGCTTATGAAAGAGAGAGAGAGAGAGAGATTAAATAAGCTTGTGTGTGATGTGTCAGAGTTAGACAGGCATGCAGGCAGACAGACAGACAGAGAGAAGAGAGAGAAGAGAGAGAGAGAGAGAGAGAGAAGAGAGAGTGAATTGGATTGTGGCTTTATGTATATATATATATATGTGTGTGTGTATATATATACATATATAAGAGAGAGAGACAGAGAGACAGACAGGAGAGAGAGAGAATTGAATTGTGGCTTTACAGAGAGAGAGAGACAGACAGACACAGAGAGCCAGAAACAGAGACAGAGACAGAGAAAGAATTGGATTGTGGCTTTTGGCGACGCTCCACTGAACGTGTTCACTTCACTTGCTGGCAAAGTCTTCATATTTTATCCTAATCCTCAAGGCAGGCAGCTGTTTTGAAGCTGGTTCAAGGTCGTTTCCTTTGTTTATATACCGTACCGCGTCGGAACATTGTGGGAAATCTTACTTATATCTGAAGGCCTCCTGATACATGTACTTGCAATGACTGGGTCATGTCATTACTCATAGGATGGACGTTTTCTGATACCAGCAGTCTTCGAGAAATGGGTTTGTGCTTTCCACAATCACCAGTTTTGGCCACTGTTATTTCCTTGATTTGTGATCTTTGTGTTATCTATTTGATCTGTGACCTTTGTGTTATCTCTTTGATCTGTGATCTTTGTGTTATCTCTTTGATCTGTGATCTTTGTGTTATCTCCTTGATCTGTGATCTTTGTGTTGTCTTCTTTGATCTGTGATCTTTGTGTTATCTCCTTGATCTGTGATCTTTGTGTTGTCTCCAAGATCTGTGATCTTTGTGCTGTCTTCTTTGATCTGTGATCTTTGTGTTATCTCTTTGATCTGTGATCTTTGTGTTATCTCTTTGATCTGTGATCTTTTTGTTATCTCCTAGATCTGTGATCTTTGTGTTATCTCCTTGATCTGTGATCTTTGTGTGTTTCTCCTTGATCTGTGATCTTTGTGTTGTCTCCTTGATCTGTGATCTTTTTGTTATTTCCTTGATCTGTGATCTTTGTGTTATCTCCTATCTTTGTGTTATCTCCTAGATCTGTGCTACTCATCTGATCAGTTGTTTATTTTAGGCTTCCCATGAATGTCTTCGGTCGCTGAAAGAGAAGAGAGAGAGTGAGTGTGTGTGTGTGTGTGTGTGTGTGTGTGCTGTGTGCTGTGTGTGTGTGCGTGAGTATGTGTATGTGTACGTGTGTGTGAATGTGGTGTGTGTGTGCGCGTATGCGTGTGCATTTGTGTGTGAATGTGGTGTGTGTGCGCGTATGCGTGTGCATTTGTGTGTGAGTGTGGTGTAGTCTGTGTGTGTTTGCATGTATTGTGTGTGAGTGTGGTGCGTGTGGTGTGTGTGTGTGTGTGTGTGTCTGTGTGTCTGTTGTGTGTCTGTGTGTCTGTTGTGTGTGTGTAAGTGTGTTGGGGAGAAGTAATCTGAAAATGATGAATCACACAGAAAGCGTGGCTCCACTTTACGGCTTTTGCCTAGGTTTACTTTTGTACGTAAGGTTGAGTGGCGTTGTGCTTGAATACCTCGGTGATTGAATATGCTTTTTGCTCTGTTGGAGCATGCCTTGAATATATGCTTTTTGTTCCATTGGAAGTTGCCTTCAATATGCTTTTTCCTCTATTGGTATTTGCCTGGAATATGTCTGTTGTTCCACTGGATCATGCCTTCAGATATGACAAAGTACCAGTCTGTTTAGTTTGTAACATGTTGACAGCCCCGAGAACGGATCTTAACCCAGGCCGGCTGGGCCATAATCAAAGTAAACACGTAAACTAGTGTGTCTAGAATGTTGGGCTGTATGTCGCCCGCCAAGACTGAGAATCTGGAACGGCTCTATGCTATACTTACGTTAAATTAAAAAGCAGCAGGCTTCACGCTTAAGTGAATGCACCTTGTCCCGTTTGGCACGGTTTAAATTGCTTGGTCTGTATGCCTATAAGCCTGAGACTTAGTTCTAATTCCGCTTGTACGAGTAGGCTACTTGAATACCTACTTGTCCTGTTATGTACTGCTAAACCCGGGGGGCAGTCAGAGCTGCCCTCTGTTTGTCGGTCAAGTGTTGTGATTCAGACCTGGCGGGATCTTTGAGAATCGCTTATTAAGAGTTGACTGTGTTTTTGAGGTGACGGGTAGAATGGTGTTTGTGGCCACTGTGTGTGTTGGTGGTAATACATTTCACTACTGCGGCTCTTCTCTCATAGTGTGGGCTCTTCCTCTGATTCTGACGGGATTTCCGGAGTTGATTTTCGTGGACGGTTTTCCTCTAATTCTGACTGGAGTTGGAATGAGTTTCGTGGACGATTGTTGTTTTCTAACTGGATTCCTAGAGTTTGATTTCGTGCATGTCCTTTTGAGTCTGGCAAGATTTCTGGAGCTGATTTTCGTCGAATTCGTGATGTATTATTGAAGAATTATCGATGTTTTGGAAATGTGAAGAAATGTGAAATTTTGTGCGAAAGATGTTTGCGCTGGGGACAGTAGCTTATGAGTGTCTCGGAGAATAACAGTGTTCAGTCTCGCTGATCTTCTGGACAGCAAAGTTTTATTTTATTAAACCATATAGTTTTCTGTGGTTTGTGGGGTTATATTTTTCATAGGTATCGTTAACGAAAAGTTTTGTTTCTGTTTCAAAGAAGCGACACAGTGGAGGTTTAAGTATCTCAAGACTTTAAGACATAGCTTAGGTACAGAAAAATGAAGGTGCAAAATCTGCAATGGCGCCATGTTCCCAAACGGTTGGGCAGGTGTCCTCCACGTCGGCTGCCTAAATTGCACAGATCTGTGGCCATGAGGTGCCTTTGCTGATAAAATCGACTTTTTTGGTTTGTTTTGTTGTGATGTGAGTGGTTGAGTGTGTGAGGTGTGTGAGGTGTGTGTGGTGTGTGTGTGTGTGTGTGTGTGTGTGTGGTGTGGTGTGGTGTGTGTGTGGTGTGGTGTGGTGTGTGTGCGTGTGCGTGGCGTGGCGTGGCGTGGCGTGGCGTGGCGTGCGGTGTGCGTGTGTGTGTGTGGTGTGTGTGTGTGTGTGTTGTGTGTTGTACGTGTATGTATGTGCGTGCGTGAGTGTGTGTGTGTGCGCGCGAGTGTGTCTGTGTGTTGCGGCGAGTGTATCTGTGTGTGCGTGTGCTGTGGTGGTGTGTGCGTGTGCGTGTGTGCGTGTGTGTGCGTGTGTGTGTGTGTGCGTGTGTGTGCGTGTGTGTGTGTGTGTGCGTGTGTGTGTTGCGGAATGTTTGTTTTTGTTGCTTTTTTTTTTTCCTTTTTCTTTGCTTGTATGCCTTGGTTTTGTTCGTTTGTAATCCCCCTTAGGGATGCCGGGGTCTCTTTCAGTATAAGCAGTATCCCCACCTTTGGAAATTCTGTGCTAGACTCTTCTGACTGAAAAGTCTGACGTTTCACCCAGTTGACTACAGCAACAGTGCGTGTATGTGACACTGTCCTTGTCATGGTCAGTAATTACATGCATAAGCAACACTTCTTACACTTCACCTGTGTTTTGACCAATTTTTTCTCATGACATATAAATGCATGGATTATTCACAACAACAACAATCGAAAATAGTATGGCTACCAGTCCTATGTTTTCACCAATTTCCTCATGACATATAAATGCATGGATTTCACAACAATAAAATCGAATAGGTACCAGCTCTATGTTTTCACCAATTTCATCATGACATATAAATGCATGGATTTCACAACAATAAAATCGAAGTACCAGCTCTGTTTTCACCAATTTCCTCATGACATATAAATGCATGGATTTCGTTACAGCAAACTCGAAGCCCCAAACTTGTTTTTGCCCCTAAAAGAATTACTGGTTTTTGTCAGTGGTATGGTATTGTTTGTTTATTCCCTTGCTTGTTTCTTTACGCTGACTTGGAATTTTTGTGTTTAACTGATCCAGACATGACAGAAAAATAAATACCTTGCCTCAGACACGATGTGAGAAAAGCAAGTGAAAAACTGAGTAGAGTAATCAACTCGAACAATAAAAACATAAAGAATGTGAGAGTACTGTTTACAACTGCAGATTTTCTTCTGGGATCTTATGAAGGTGTGGTGTAGGGAATAACAGATTTTTCTCTTTATTGTTAGTTGTTGTTGTTGTTATTGTTGGTTGTTGGTGTGTGGGTGGTGTTGTTGTTGTTGAGCATGTTCTTGTTGTGTTTGGTGTTTTTCTTCTCCATCTTCTTTTTCTTCTCCTCCTTCTCGTTTTTGTTTATTCTGCTGCTGTTATGTATCATAGTTGTTAATGAAATAAAAAAAATCGTCAGCTTTGCGCGTCGTACTAGTTTTATGTTAAATGAGTGGATATCAGTAAAACTCTGTGTGTGTGTTGTCTATCTGTCTGTCTGTCTGTCTGTCTGTCCGTCTGTCTGTTTGTCTGGGTGTCTGTGTATGAGAGAGACAGACAGACAAGCGAGAAAGGAGTGGAGGGGGGGGGAGATAGAGATTCAGATTGAGATTATTTGTTCATAAAAGCGATGATCGCTTTGAAGGGGGGGTAAAATAAAAACACTAAAACCACATATTTGACATTTGTTATGATGCAACACTTCTGAATGAGAGAGAGCATGTGGGTGTGCTCAGTCACAGATATACATTCTATTTTTCTGTCTGTCTGTCTGTCTGTCTGTTTTCTATGGAGTGATTGCAGGCGCGCTCGCATATGTATTTATTGTCCAATTAAGTATTATGTTACTGACGCTAAGAGCATTTTTTTCACTTTCAAAGATAATTCAAAACAAAACAATTATAGACAAAATCTTTCTCTAACAACAGACGGATATAGAAACCAGGGGTGACAACCACTACAAAACAAAAACAATCAAATAAGACAAAATGTTCATCTCACAACAGACTGATAGAGAAATCCAGGGGCGACAACCACTACAGAACAAAACATAATAAATAAACACAAAATTTTTCTCTCACAACAGACTGATAGAGAAACCAGGGGCGACAACGACACTACTACAGAACAAAATAATAAAATAATAAGACAAATTTTTCTCTCACAACAGACTGATAGAGAAACCAGGGGCGACAACAACTACTACAGAACAAAAATAATAAAATAATAAGACAAATTTTTTTCTCTCACAACAGACTGATAGAGAAACCAGGGGCGACAACCACTACCACCCAGCGTTCCGGCATCTCTGAAGACACGGTCACGTGGGGGACAGAGGAGGAGGACTGCAACACACTCATTACATAAGACGTCTGGTAGACCTCCGGGATGAACTCATCACCCAGGAGGAGACGGCATTGGCCAAGGCTGTGGACAGGCTGAGACTGCATTCCATCCACAACAAGGACATGGCCAGGTAATAAACAGAAAATGAATCCGAGTATCTTTTGTCTAGGTTCACGTGTCACATATCCAGGATTACCTGCCAGAAACGGACAATCACAAAAGGGGCAAAGAAGACAAGTACATCATCATAATGAACCATTTATTGTCAGGTTAACCTAAAAAGGCAGATATGGATAAACTATTTTTCTTCTTTGATTTTTTTTTTCCGAAAGATTAACTTCAAATACAGATTTAAAAATAAAAATGAAATGAAGGCGGATAAATCAACATGACAAGTAATCCTCATTTTGATTTGTGTAAAGATTATAGTCATCTACCACAGTTTCATGAAGTGGCATCATGATTATCATCCCCATTGTTATCGTTATCGTCATCGTCATCGTGTACATTTGCTCCAAACTGTCTGGATACAGCAGTAATGTGGCGGTAGAAATGGGACAGAAAAAAAAAACTACCATCCACCATTATCACCATCACCACAAATTCGTGAAATAACAGAGCACAACTTTGTACAGAATCTTGTAACCGTATGGTTCGTGAGTTAACTGGTTTGTTTATGGGTTCGTTCGTTGGTCTTTTAATTGATTGACTGGTCCGTCTATTCCTCCGCCCGTTCGAATGTTCGTTTTTTGCTCTTTAAGGAAGATAAAAGAATTAAACACAAAAAAATAGAAAGGAAGAAAAAAGATGAGGTCAGTTGCTTGATTTGAGTATTTATTAAGCTGGTTGGTTGACCATTGACCAGTTGGTTGGTCGTTTGACACACAGAGGGTGCAAGTCTTAACAGGTACTGTTCAAACCGTTCTTACTTGTTTATTGAAAGCCTGGCAAAATATAAACAAACAGACGTGCGAAGTACACACACATACACACACACACGCACGTACGAATTTGTAACCGTATGGTTCTGAGTTAACTGTTTGTTTATGGGTTCGTTCGTTGGTCTTTTAATTGATTGACTGGTCCGTCTATTCCTCCCCCGTTCGAATGTTCGTTTTTGCTCTAAGGAGATAAGATAACAAAATAAAGGAATCAGTTCATGAGAATAACACGTTGTTGCTTGACATGTAAAGTCACACCAGTCAAGAATAAAAGAATGAAAAGCACTGATTATGAGCCTCATTTCACACAGAGGCGAAACACCTGTCCAACGACAATTGCGCATGAGACAGCACTACACATAGACAACACATCACTATCATCAATTATTTCATATAATTGTGAAGTGTACAAATACTCAATATTAAATATATTACATGTGAGGCACACTAAGTAAAAGCACCAAGCCTGCAAGCCTCACAAACCTGACCAGCAAAACACAACATGAGTCTGACACAGTCATCGCACATAACGACAATGGCGATCGCCAAAGTTAATTCGTAAACAGCAGGTGCAACGTCATCGAATCCACTTAGAGAGTGAGCCCCTGAGCTTCGGAGCAGCAGATGAGCACTAGCTACACAACCCCACCATGTCCTGGATCGAACGGGAAAGAAGAAATAATCGATAATACAAAGTGTGACACATATATGGTATCAAATCTATATTCTCCCCAAACCAAAAAAGTATGGTGAAAATGTTCATCTATTCTACCGTCTATTCTCTTTACAGGTACAGACTGAAGCTGAAGGACCCAGAGGGAGAAAGCCCCAGGGTGGGGGCTACGGGACCCCAGGGGACGGGCATGCCTAAAACCATGATGACGACAGTGGAGAAGTTCCGTCAGATGAGACCGCAGCGCCGAAAACCCATCATCTTCCCTCTGCAGGGGAGACAAATCATTGAAACTTCAACTAATAGCAATGGAAGGTTGGTTGGTTTTGTTTGTTAGTTGGGTGAGTGAGTGGTGGGTTAATTTATAGTAGTTGTAGTATTTAAATCCCAGCCGACAGCTCAAACCACATCGGGACTACAACCATCTCAAGCAAAACATACAAATCTTAACACACTGATCCCCTCCTGTCTACAGCTCTGCACCAGGTTGCCACAACCAGAAGAGCAGTTCTGCAGTGGATTCCAGCCCACTGCGGAGTCTCCGGGAATGAGCGAGCTGATATCCTTGCTAAGGAGGGAGCCAGAGAAGAACAACCTAACAACACGTCAGCTACAGTGAGAAGAGGAGCATCATCAGGGCGCTTTCCATGCCGAGACGACACAGGGATGACTACCACCTGTTGTCCAGAAAGCAGCAAGTTGCCCTGGTGAGGTTGCGCACCGGTCACAATAGGCTGAACAGCCACATGTACCGCAAACTGAAGCTGGCGCCCTCCCCAATCTGTCCCTGCGGTCAAGAAGACCAAACCACAGAGCATATACTCCAAAGATGTCCCCTTCACCAGGTGGCAAGACAGGACGTGTGGCCGACAGACACTCCGCTGACAACCAAA
>CM060305.1:156329037-156334037 GCA_030674185.1 Monoplex corrugatus
TCCCCTGGTCATTCATTATTTCACTTCGCCTTTTGACTGTGTTTGTGTCTGTTTAGTTTCCACATTTTTCATACTTATTCTGCTTACTAGTGCTTCAAATCATCCTTCACACACACATCACTTTTTGGATGAAACTGTTAAGCAGTGGTCTGTGTGCGACTGCATTGCTGTTTGTGCTTAACGGTGAGCATGCACGGGCATAACTGTCAGATTAGCACTTTTTTGTGATATGATGTATGTATACGTCTCTTTTTTTAATTGCATGATTCAAATTTATAATGCAGGCTGTTTGTTATATTCATTGTATCCAGAATTTTAGTTGATTTTACTGTAAATATTGAACATCAGTTTTGTGGACGTTCATTGTAACAAGATTTTTTAGTCTATTTCATTGTATATATGAATATGAATATGAATTCGAATATGAATAAAACTTTCTGTCTCTGTCCCGTTCTTTCTGCCAGCACACCGGGCAGCAGCCGGGAGCAGAGCGTGAAGAATGACACACCAGGCAGGCCACGCGGCGTGGAGGACATTGTGAAGGCCAACCTCCAGCGACTGATACTGCCCTCCTCCTCCATCCCCAACATCGGACGCAAGGCACTGCGTAAGCACGAGGTGTTGGAGCTCAGGACTCGGGCGCTGCACGACACACGTCACCATCACCGAGCGCACCACAAGCGGTCCCTGCGACCCCACTTCATGTCGCCGCCCTTCAGACTTCAGATTCGAAACCACGATCAGGAAGGTGGCGCCATCGGGGACGACAGTTTTACAGAGTCGGAAGAGGAATCTTCACAGTCTTCTCCGCAGACTCCCCCACCTCCTCCCACTGGCCAGCTGGGGACCATGACTAATGGTGACCAACTGGACATGGAGAAACTCAATCAGTATTACTACGTTTACTGCCACCCAGAGCAAACCTCCCCCAAAGAAGAAGGCAAGGGTTTTCCGCGGTTGCCCCTGACTCAGAGAGGGGCAGAGGCGAAGCAGGATGGACTCAGACACAGGCGGACCCACTCAGAACGGCCTTACAACTCAGAACTGACTCACTCAGAGCGGCATTATGACTCGGACAAAACCCACGCGAAGAGGCCGTACTCAGACCGTACAGGCTTCGTTGGTATGGGCCCTACCAAAGAACCAGATATGTCCCGCCAGTCGGTCTATAGACGGACCATGGGTATGATCACCGGTCCAGACAGAATCTCTCTGCCGCTTATACATCCCAGCAGTGACAGTTCCGGCTCTCCCTCTCACAGCAAAGGCAGGTTGGAAAGTTTCGCGACAGATAGGGACTCGAGCTCTTCTCAAGAGGTTGTGCCGCCTACTGGACAACGCCGAAAGCGACGCATCGTGATCGACATGCCTCACATTATCTTCAATGCCAACACGCCTATGGCGACCAGGGAACCAACGCTGGCGGAGACTTCACCGGCTCATGCAGATCGACCTGAGGCTTCGAATGACACGTTGAAACGGAACGACATACCTCACAAGGAACTGGAGACTTTGCCTGTTCCGGAGATTTGAGCAATACCAGTAAAAACACGAAAACTGAGTCAGAACGCGTCTTTAATACAACCAGACAAGATAGGTGCAAATATTCGGCCAACTGGCCTTTGTCAAGCGTAAATGTAAGATGACAAACGAACAAACACCAAATACAGAAATTAGGAGAAAAAGACCAGAACTTCGTTCTTTCGTTTGTGATTTTACGTTTAAGCTTTGCGCCTGTCTTGTCTGGTCGTATTAAATACGTGTTCTGATTCTTTTTTCGTGTTTGTCTGGTTCTTGTTTGCTTGAACACTGGCAGTCGCACTTGTTTTGGATTTGATCAATACGTTGAACCTGAGGCAGAGATCTGTCTCAACCCATTTCGTACGGCGCTCGAGCATAGTTTGGGGATACCTGACCGCATACACCGTATGTCAGAGAGTGCTCCAGCACCCAAGATAAACCAACCACACTGGTTTGTCGAACCTTCAGAACTTGGTGGACAGTTATCGGAAGAACATAATGTTTGGAGCTTGCTGTTTTCGTCTTCGAATTAGTTCTGTGTTCTTCCAGCAAATTACATGTACAGCAGTATGTTTTAATATGTGATGGCTAGGGCACATAGACACCATTAAGTTTCACGTTCAAATAGGCATGGTGTGGAATATATGATTCAAGCATATGTCTGACCGTGTGCATTCTAGTAATTATGAGAAATTTGTAAAAACGTCAGTTAAAAATAGCTTACAATAATGGTTAGAGCAACGTAACATGAGTGAAATTATTCATGAATCCTCATCCCCTCCCCCCCCCTCCCCCCCAGTCTTTTTTTTTATTTATGTTTCAGTTTCATGAATCATGGTGTGAAACAAAACCGAGATTAGCTGGTAAGGTTGCACGGGTTGCAAGCATTACAGTGCTGATAGTTAAGATGTTTAAAGACCCTACCTCTCCCCCATCCTCCCCTTCCATTTGACTGATGTGAGCCTTAATACAAATACTGAAACTCAAATTGTCATTACGCTTTGCTATTGTTGTTTGTATTTGTATTGTTTTGTTTTAAACGAATTTTTAAAAAGTTTGAAAGAAAAAATACTGAAACTAAGACTGGAACGCTGTGAGCATTCTCTTTCCCTCTTTCTGGTGTATATGTGTGCGTGCGTGCGTGTGTACGTGTGTGTGTGTGTGTTGTGTTTGTGTTGGTTGTGTGTGTGGTGTGTGGTGGTGTGTGTGCGTGCGTGTGTGTGTGTGGGGTTGTGTGTGTGATGTGTGTGTGTGTGTGTGTGTGTTGAGTGTGTGTGTGTGTGTGGTGTGTGTGTGTGTGCGTGTGTGTGTGTGTGTGTGTGAATGTGTGTGTGTGTTGTGTGTGTGAGTGTGTGTGTGTGTTTGTGTGTGTGTGTGAGTGTGTGCGCGCGCGCGCGCTTGTTTTTATTTTCTCTTGCTTTTTTTTTTTCGTTTGTTTGTTTGTTGTTGTTGTTGTTTTGTTGTTTTGGGTTGGAGATTGGTTGTTCTTTTGTTTTATGTTTGTTTGCTTTTGGTCAGTTGGGTGGTTGGGGTCTAATTTCCCGTCTTTTTGTAAATGAGCGTGCGTGCCTGCGTGCCTGCGTGTATGTGTGTGTGTGCGTGTGTGTGCGTGTGTGCGTGCGTGCGTGTGTGTGTGTGTGTGTGCGTGTGTGTGTGTGTTTGTGTGTGTGTGTGTGTGTGTGTGTGTGTGCGCGCGCCTTCTAGTCTAATCATCTGTACTATTTCCAAAAAATTCTTTTCGCAATCCTTAAGATGTTTGCTGGAACGCTGATCTCTGATGCTTAGTGAGATCACAGACACTGGGATGGACACTAACTTCTTTCGGTTTTTTTCCCCTAGAATATTTTATTACCTTTTCCATATTACGTATATCTACATGCAATTTTCATCGCTTTGTTTACTTTAGGATTAGTTGAAAGGATGTCGCCGCCAGAATGGCTTCGTTCATATGTCTTTAAAAGTACAGGGGGGTGCAAAAGTAGGTATACAGTAAGTATCACATCATTATTCTAATGCTTAATTCCGCTCTCGATTAGAGGAGTGTGTGAATACCGACGGCAAGCAGTTTGAGTATCTGAGGGATTTAAGGCTGTGCTGTTATTACGTGTATATGCAATATTCATTTGTTTGTACAATAAATACAATGAGTATTGTACGTGTTTTCTTTTTTTTCATAACTGTATACCCTACTTTTGCACCCCCGTGTATAGTGCAGTAGCAGAATATCTCATGATTTATTTGATTGAATATTATACGCCTGCTGTCTTAGGTGGGATATGGAGTCGTGTTTTATTGTTGTGAGACCGGCGTGCTGGGCTTTGCTTTAGGTGAGAAAGCTACAGTGAACGTCTGGGCTTATCGATCATACATAACTGATTAATGAAGTGATAAGATCACCATCTCATCATGTCATCGTTCATCGTCTAACAATTGACCCTTTCCCTGCCGCTCTGTGTGTGTGTGTGTGTGTGTGTGTGTGTGTGTGTGTGTGTGTGCGTGTGTGTGTGTGTGTGTGCGTTTGTGTACATGTATCTATTAAGACGTCGGCCATATCACCTAAGGTGGTTCCTGACGTAAACCTCGATTCAAATGGAAATTGATATTGTTGTTGATCGATCAACATGACTGGTCGACTGATTGATTGACTGGTAGAACTGATATGTCACAAAACGTCAAATCGATTATTATGTGCATTATACAGTGCTGAAACAGAACGAGATATGCGAAAATCAGAGATCCGTCCAAGAGTGATCTAGGGCCCTGGAAAAGACACTTACACAGAGACGACATTCTTCTCAAAAGTCCCACAGAATGTTGTGGAGTTAGCCAGGAAGACCCAGGAAAGAAAGATTATTATGATCACGTGTGCGTGTCGAAGTTTACAGCTGTCTGCTGATATAAAGACTTCAGGGGAAGAAAACGAGTTTTAACCTGTGCATTATAACATAGCAGCTCTGTCTGTGTTGTCTGTCTGTCTCTGTCTGTCTGTCTGTCTGCTCTCTCTTCTCTGTCTCTCTCTCTCTCTGTCTCTCTCTCTCTGTCCTCTCTCTCTGTCTCTCTCTCTCTCTGTCTCTCTCTTCTGTCTCTCTCTGTCTCTGCTCTCTCTCTCTGTCTCTCTCTCTCTCTGTCTCTCTCTCTCTCTGTCTCTCTCTCTCTCTCTGTCTCTCTCTCTCTCTTCTCTGTCTCTCCTCTGTCTCTCTTCTCTCTGTCTCTCTCTCTCTCTGTCTCTCTCTCTGTCTCTCTCTCTCTCTCTCTCTCTGTCTCTCTCTCTCTCTGTTGTCTCTCTCTCTCTCTGTCTCTCTCTCTCTCTCTCTGTCTGCGGTGTGTGCGTTTCTGCGTGTGTGTATGTGTGCGTGTGAGTGTGAGTGTGTGTGTGTGTATGTGTGTGTGTGTGTGTGTGTGCGTTTGTGTATGTGTGCGTTTGTGTATGTGTGTGCGCGTGTGTATGTGTGCGTTTGTGTATGTGTGTGCGCGTGTGT
>CM060305.1:156341537-156371537 GCA_030674185.1 Monoplex corrugatus
AGGAAAGATGGAATATTGGCTCTTTCTTCAAATATTTTAGTGACATCACCAGAGTGGTTGGTACTCTGAGATGGACAGTACAGAGACAGAGACACAGACAGCGACAGAGAGAGAGACAAGAGAGAGACAGAGAGAGAGAGACAGACAGACAGACAGACAGACAGAGAGACACAGAGAGACAGACAAAGACACACACACGCGTACACACACACACACACACACATACACACACACACACACACACACACACACACACACACACACACACACACACACCACACACACGCAAACACACACACACACACACACACACACACACACACACACACACACTGAGAAAGAGAGAGAGAGAGAGATGAGGGTGAAAAGGGAGTTTACCGTATCGTCATTTCCAGTTTTGTCAATGGTATTGGATCGTTGGAATCAAGTGCAAAGAAATCAAGTATTCACAATTGGTCAGTTTAACAGAAAATACAAAATAAAACATTATTTCTTGTTTCTAATGGATGCAAATGTCGGTTAAGAAATTCATACAGGGAACAAAATTGAACATACCGAATGAGTGGGCACATGATATTCTTACCACACTAAAAACAATTACAATCTACTGCACTAAAAACATCTACTCCTATCTACCGCACTAAAAACATCTACTCCAATCTACCGCACTAAAGACAATCTACTCCAATCTACCGCACTAAAGACAATCTACCCCAATCTACCGCACTAAAGACAATCTACCCCAATCTACCGCACTAAAGACAATCTACCCAATCTACCGCACTAAAGACAATCTACCCAATCTACGCACTAAAGACAATCTACCCCAATCTACCGCACTAAAGACAATCTACTCCAATCTACCGCACTAAAGACAATCTACCCCAATCTACCGCACTAAAGACAATCTACTCCAATCTACCGCACTAAAAACAATCTACTCCAATCTACCGCACTAAAAACAATCTACTCCAATCTACCGCACTAAAAATAATCTACGGTTATACTACTCGTATGATATTTTAACGACTGATGACAATTTTTCAAATTCTTCTTCAAGATGGTTAGAGAAAATGGAAAATAGGCCATTCCGCGAGAAAACGTATCTGTTTATGAAAACCCGTGGAATACAATAAATCAAATTACATAGAATGATTTCAAACTCCTACACAAAATTCTAGGTACAAATGTCATCCTCAACGAAATCAGACTTGTTAATAATCTCTTCTGGGAATACTGTTTGGAAACAAAGGAGAATAATGGTCATATATTAATGATCATATATGCTTGGATAGTTTGCATTTCCAAAGATACCTGGAAAGGATTGAAATACTGTTTAAGTGAAAATGTGTCACGAATGTAAATACCAGATTAACTGAAAACATAATCTGATTTGGTGTTGATGAAAACAGGACCACAGATTCAATACTTGATTTGATCATCTTTCAAGGAAAATGTATATTTACAAATGCAAACTTGCAAACAAAGTTCTCGAATTTCTCTTTTTTTTAAGGATACTTTACACAAAACACCACACAGAAGAATATAATGCAAAACTGACGTGAAACTTGTATACTTTTAGAGGACACTGACTGACATATTTGTCTTTTGTTTCAGACAAAAATTGAGACAATCCCTTACAAATTCGCAACAGATAATCTAATCGATTCGTCAGTTCCTTTATTCTTTTACGTATTGGACTGATGGCATTTCATGCACAAATGGAGATCGTTTATTGAAGATGTAAATGTCATATGTGCGCTGAATTTGGAAACTGTTATGTTGCTGATCATGATTCTCTAATATATTTTATCTTTGCATCTTTATGGAAAAAAAAGAAAATAAGTTTGAAAAAAACAGAATAATTCTGATATTGCGCGTCGTGGATTGGAATCGGTCTGGAGATATCAGAACTGGAATCCACAACTGTATGAAATGATGACCCCGTCCTGCCCCCGCCCACCAGATCCCCCCACCACCGGCCTACCAACAGTACCATCAGATGATCTCGGAGAGAACCATTTCGTAATGCTAAGCCCGACACACGCTTCAACGCTTTGCAGCATCTCGTCAGAGGTGTACTTTTTCCACTGTTGTTTTGGTCAATTTTAACGTGTTATCGACAAGCACATGTAAAATGAAAACCATAAAAAGATAATAAGCTGACAATAAAGAATACATAAAATAAAAAATGAAGTTGTGATAAAGAAAGAAAGAATTGATAAATGACTCAATAAATGAGAAAAAAAGACAGAAACGATATGAAATATATCGTTGGGCAGGATGAAAATTCGAGAGGTTTTTTTTCCTCTCTTTCTTTCCATGAAGAGTTATGGCTTTTCTGTTCACAGGTATTTATCGATAACACGATAACACTGACCAATACAACACAAAGGAAAAAGTACACTAGGAAGGAAAAAGAAAAATCCTTCTTCGTGTTAACAGTTCAAGGAAAAAGGTCAGCAAGTCCTTTTAAGGCAAATCATGGAGTTTCTAATGGTCTTCAGTATTACATAATCACGACTGTTAAAATATATTACTGTTATGGTATCAATCCAATGTTTTCACAAATGTAGATCGTGGACATCTTTGTTTATGTTAGATATCATGTCAGCAATGCGTAAATTTACGAATTCTTGGATCTTGTATCACCTTGGACCATTCATGAAGATGCATACACACATATACAGATGGATGCACAGTTTTGCTGACACATGGAATTCCGGAATAAATACTCGTTTTCTTGAAATCTCATTTATTATTGATTTCTGCCATTGTGCAGATTAAAAACGATCGACCTGTTTTTCTCATAACAATCATTCCGCTTCAGGAAGGTCCACAAAAATTAAAGGTAGACTATCCAGCCCGACTTTACAACAACAACAAAAACAACAAAACAAAACAAAACAAATTTGACTCTTTGATTTCAGGAACAATAGTCGGAATGCAGACTTAGAACATATGATTATCTTACGATCTTAAAACTCATTACAATCCTTAAAGGCTGGAGAGAAAGGTACCAAGCCTGCAGGCGACTTCTGACAAACCAAAGGACCATGCAGTATAACTTAAAGTGTAAACATTACACCATCATATCTACATGCAGTATAACTCAATTGTGACTTTCCACCACGAAATCAGCCTTAACTAGAATTTTGGGCATTTGAGATATACATATCACTGGAAAGTGTACATTCTGCTGATTATTTTGGTACTTGAATAAAGCTTGTACTCAAAAAAAAATGTAGAAGTTAAGTATGCATAAAGTCATTAAGTTGTATGACGTCAGTATGTTACACGTGCGGGTACTGTACAGGTTACGGTTCATAATAAGAGACAAAAGTAGGTACTTTCGGTAAGAAATTGCGTTCTTTCTGCTGCGATCAGTGCATTAAAATATCATTTTAAATTGATTAATAATAATTTTTCAAGAAAAAAAAATTCTGTGGGGGATAGATTATAGTCTACAGAAATCAATTTTGAGAAAAAGTCAAAACACCCCAGATAGACCCTCAGCCACCTTTTCAGCTCCTAGTGCTGTTCGACTGACTGGGAGTTAAGACTGATTTCGTGGTGGGAGGTCACAAATGTTTACACTGTCATCTACTACATCAGACTTGACTGGCGCCCACCCATTGAGGATGGAGCTGTATAGTCCTGCATCTCAACTTGGTCAACTGAAGCGGCAGGGGGACATGGTGACTGCAACTCCTCTGACTACCAGCCGGCAAGGACATGAAAAAATGGCCACTTCCATCGTCAGATATAGCCTGACCATAGAGACGGCGAACTGAAAAAAAAAACCACAAAAAAATCCTATGTTTATACGTCGACGAACTGAAGAAGAAGACCAAAACCTATGTTTATAGGTCGGCAAACTAAAGGAGAAGACCAAAACCTATGTTCATAGGTCGGTGAAGTGAAGAAGAACAAAACATATGTTCATAGGTCGGTTAACTGAAGAAGAAGACCAAAACCTATGTTCATAGGTCGATGAAGTGAAGAAGACCAAAACCTATTTTCATAGGTCGAAGAACTGAAGAAGAAGACCAAAACATATGTTCATAGGTCGGTGAAGTGAAGAAGACAAAACGTATGTTCATAGGTCGGTGAAGTGAAGAAGACCAAAACCTATGTTCATAGGTCGGTGAAGTGAAGAAAAAGACCAAAACCTATGTTCATAGGTCGGCGAAGTGAAGAAGACCAAAAACCTATGTTCATAGGTCGGCGAACTGAAGAAAAAGAATAAAAACCTATGTTCATAGGTCGATGAAGTGAAGAAGACCAAAACCTATGTTCATAGGTCGTGAAGTGAAGAAGATCAAACTATTTAAAGTTGGATGAAGTAACAAGAAAAAAATTCTGGGAGGATATGAGAAAGACACAAAATATTTATAGGTCGATAAAGTAAAGACACCCAATAACCTATTTTCATAGGTCTGTGAATGAATAAGAAAACATATTTCTGGTGGGAGTGAAGAATACACTTATTACAATCAGATGATGAAGTGAAGAAGACCAAAACCCTATCTCATAGGTCCTGAACTGAGAATTAGACGCAAACCTATGACTAAGCGATAGTGAAGAAACAAAGCCACTTCATCGTTCATAGGTCGGAATGAAGAATACAAACCTATGTTATAGGGGTCAGATGAAGGAAGAAGACCAAAACCTATGTTATAGGTCGTGAATGAAGAAGACCAAAACTATGTTCTATAGGTCGGCAAACTGAAGAAGAAGACCAAAACCTATGTTCATAGGTCGGTGAAGTGAAGAAACACAAAACCTATGTTCATGGTCGGTGAATGAGAAGAAGACCAAAACCTATGTTCATAGGTCGGAATGAAAAGAAGACCAAAACCTATGTTCATAGGTCGGTGAACTGAAGAAGACAAAACATATGTTCATAGGTCGGTGAATGAAAAGACCAAAACTATGTTCATAGGTCGGCGAAGGAAGAAGACCAAAACCTATGTTCATAGGTCGGTGAAGTGAAGAAAAAGACCAAAACCTATGTTCATAGGTCGGTGAAGTGAAGAAGAAGCCAAAACCTATGTTCATAGGTCGTGAAGTGAAGAAGACCAAAACCTATGTTCATAGGTCGATGAAGTGAAGAAGACCAAAACCTATGTTCATAGGTCGATGAAGTGAAGAAAACAAAACCTATGTTCATAGGTCGGTGAAGTGAAGAAGACCAAAACCTATGTTCATAGGTCGATGAAGTGAAGAAGAGACCAAAACCTATGTTCATAGGTCGATGAAGTGAAGAAGACCAAAACCTATGTTCATAGGTCGGTGAAGTGAAGAAGACCAAAACCTATGTTCATAGGTCGGTGAAGTGAAGAAGACCAAAACCTATGTTCATAGGTCGGTGAAGTGAAGAAAACCAAAACCTATGTTCATAGGTCGATGAAGTGAAAAAGACCAAAACCTATGTTCATAGGTCGATGAACTGAAGAAGACCAAAACCTATGTTCATAGGTCGGTGAAGTGAAGAAACCAAAACCTATGTTAAATCGATAGAGAACTTGTCAGGTCATGAAGTGAAGAAAGACCAAAACCTATGTTCATAGGTCGATGAAGAAGAATGAAGTCGGAAAAAGACCAAAACCTATGTTCATAGGTCGGTGAAGTGAAGAAGACCAAAACCTATGTTCATAGGTCGGTGAATGAAAAGAAGACCAAAACCTATGTTCATAGGTCGGTGAACTAAAAGAAGACCAAAACTATGTTCATAGGTCGGTGAACTGAAAGAAATACCAAAATATGTTCATAGGTCGTGAAGGAAGAAGACCAAAACCTATGTTCATAGGTCGGTGAAGTGAAGAAGACCAAAACCTATGTTCATAGGTCGGGGAAGTGAAGAAAAGCCAAAACCTATGTTCATAGGTCGGTGAATGAAGAAACCAAAACCTATGTTCATAGGTCGATGAAGATGAAGAATACCAAAACCTATGTTCATAGGTCGATGAAGTGAAGAAGACCAAAACCTATGTTCATAGGTCGGTGAAGTGAAGAAGACCAAAACCTATGTTCATAGGTCGATGAAGTGAAGAAGACCAAAACCTATGTTCATAGGTCGATGAATGAAGAAAAACCAAAACCTATGTTCATAGGTGGGTGAAGTGAAGAAGACCAAAACCTATGTTCATAGGTCGGTGAAGTGAAGAAGTACCAAAACCTATGTTCATAGGTCGGTGAAGTGAAGAAGAACCAAAACCTATGTTCATAGGTCGATAAGTGAAAAGACAAACTATGTTCATAGTCAGATGAAGAAGACCAAAACGTATGTTCATAGGTCGGTGAAGTGAAGAAAACCAAAACCTATGTTCACAGGTCGGTGAAGTGAAGAAAAAGACAAAACCTATGTTCATAGGTCGATGAAGTGAAGAAAAGACCAAAACCTATGTTCATAGGTCGGTGAATGAAAGAAGACCAAAACTACGTTCACAGGTCGGTGAAATGAAGAAAATCCAAAACCTATGTCATAGTCGGCGAAAGAAAAGACCAAAACGTGTTCATAGCGTGAATGAAGAATACCAAAACCTATGTTCATATAGATGAGTGAAGAACCAAACTATGTCAAGGTCGTGAAGTGAAGAAGACCAAAACCTATGTTCATAGGTCGATGAAGTGAAGAAGACCAAAACATATGTTCATAGGTCGATGAACTGAAGAATACCAAAACTATTCAAGGTCGAGAAATGAGATAAAACCTATGTTCCTAGGTCGGTGAAAGAAAAAGACCAAAACCATGTTCATAGGTCGGCGAAGGTGAAGAATACCAAAACCTATGTTCATAGGTCGTGATGAAGAAAGAAGACCAAAACCTATGTTCATAGGTCGGTGAACTGAAGAAATAACCAACTAGTTCACAGGTCAGAAGTGAAGAAACCAAAACACTATGTTCATAGGTCGATGAACTGAAGAAACCAAAACCCTATGTTCATAGGTCAGTGAAGTGAAGAAGACCAAAACCTATGTTCTAGGTCGGCAAACTGAAGAAGAAGACCAAAACCTATGTTCATAGGTCAGGTGAAGTGAAGAAGACAAAACCTATGTTCCTAGGTCGATGAACTGAAGAAGAACAAAACCTATGTTCATAGGTCGATGAACTGAAGAAACCAAAACCTATGTTCATAGATCGTTAATGAAAAAGAAGACCAAAACCTATGTTCACTAGTCGATGAAGTGAAGAAGACCAAAACCTAAGTTCATAGGTCGTGAAGTGAAGAGACCAAAACCTATTTTCATAGGTCGACGAACTGAAGAAGAAGACCAAAACCTATGTTCATAGGTCGATGAAGTGAAGAAGACCAAAACCTAAGTTCATAGGTCGGTGAACTGAAGAAGACTAAAACATAATTGTGTTTGTAGGTCGGTGTAAAAAGAAAAAGACCAAAATCAATGTTCATAGGTCGGCGAAGGTAAGAAGACCAAAACCTATGTTCATAGGTCGGTGAAGTGAAGAAAAAGACCAAAACCTATGTTCATAGGTCGGTGAACTGAAGAAAAAGACCAAAACCTATGTTCATAGGTCGGTGAAGTGAAGAAGACCAAAACCTATGTTCATAGGTCGATGAAGTGAAGAAGACCAAAACGTATGTTCGTAGGTCGGCAAACTGAAGAAGAAGACCAAAACCTATGTTCATAGGTCAGTGAAGTGAAGAAGACAAAACCTATGTTCCTAGGTCGATGAACTGAAGAAGACCAAAACCTATGTTCATAGGTCGGTGAAGTGAAGAAAACCAAAACCTATGTTCATAGTTTGATGAAGTGAAGAAGACCAAAACCTATGTTCACAGTTCGGTGAAGTGAAGAAGACCAAAAACCTATGTTCATAGGTCGATGAACTGAAGAAGAAGACCAAAACCTATGTTCATAGGTCGGTGAAGTGAAGAAGACCAAAACCTATGTTCATAGGTCGATGAACTGAAGAAGACCAAAACGTATGTTCATAGGTCGGTGAAGTGAAGAAGACCAAAACATAATTATGTTCGTAGGTCGGCGAAAAAAGAAAAAGACCAAAATCTATGTTCATAGGTCGGCGAAAAAAGAAGACCAAAACCTATGTTCACAGGTCGGTGAAGTGAAGAAGACCAAAAACCTATGTTCATAGGTCGATGAAGTGAAGAAGACCAAAACCTATGTTCATAGGTCGGCAAACTGAAGAAGACCAAAACCTATGTTCATAGGTCGATGAAGTGAAGAAAACCAAAACCTGTATTCATGCGCAGGTTTATGACGTTTGCCTTGATAATCTTGGATCTTTAGCGCGTAATGTTTGGGCCATAACAAATAGGATGTAATCGGCAGGTTGTGGCAGCAATACATGTTTTTTGCAAAAACCGAAGCTGAAACCAAAACCAAAAGACGGTGAGAGGGTAAGGTGGTGGGGGAGGGGGGAGGGGGAGCACCGAATATTGTTTTCCACACCTGCCTGTGACGTGTTAATTTCTTCACCTTTCCTTCTGGACATGGCACTTGCGTTTTTGTGTCGTGTGTCGTGTCGTGTCGTGTCGTGTCGTGTCGTGTCGTGTCGTGTCGTGTTGTGTTGTGTTGTGTGTGTTGTGTTGTGTTGTGTTGTGTTGTGTTGTGTTGTGATATGTCGTGTTGTGTTGTGTTGTGTTGTGTTGTGTTGTGTTGTGTTGTGTTGTGTTGTGTTATGTCGTGTCATGTTGTGTTGTGTTGTAATATGTCGTGTTGTGTTGTGTTGTGTTATGTTGTGCTGTGTTGTGTGTTGTGTTGTGTTATGTCGTGTCGTGTTGTGTTGTGTCGTGTTATGTCGTGTCGTGTTATGTTGTGTTGTGTTGTGTTTCGTGTTATGTTGTGTTGTGTGGTGTGGTGTTGTAATATGTCGTGTGGTGTTGTAATATGTCGTGTGGTGTTGTAATATGTCGTGTGGTGTTGTAATATGTCGTGTGGTGTTGTAATATGTCGTGTGGTGTTGTAATATGTCGTGTGGTGTTGTAATATGTCGTGTGGTGTTGTAATATGTCGTGTGGTGTTGTAATATGTCGTGTGGTGTTGTAATATGTCGTGTGGTGTTGTAATATGTCGAGTTGTGTTGTAATATGTCGTGTTGTGTTGTAATATGTCGTGTGGTGTTGTAATATGTCGTGTGGTGTTGTAATATGTCGTGTGGTGTTGTAATATGTCGTGTGGTGTTGTAATATGTCGTGTGGTGTTGTAATATGTCGTGTGGTGTTGTAATATGTCGTGTGGTGTTGTAATATGTCGTGTGGTGTTGTAATATGTCGTGTGGTGTTGTAATATGTCGTGTGGTGTTGTAATATGTCGTGTTGTGTTGTAATATGTCGAGTTGTGTTGTAATATGTCGTGTTGTGTTGTAATATGTCGTGTTGTGTCGTGTCGTGTCGTGTCGTGTTATGTTGTGCGTTATGTTGTGTTCTGTCATGTCGTGTTATTTTGCGTTGTGTTGTGTGTGTCGTGTTGTGCTGTGTTGTTTGTGTCGTTCTGTGCTATGCTGTTCTGTGTTGTGTTGTTTTGTGTTGTGTTGTGATGTGTTGTGTGTTGTTGTTTTGAGTCATGTTGTGTTGTGTTGTATTATGTTGTGTCATGTTGTGTTGTGTCATATTGTGTTGTTTGTGGCGTTGTATGCTGTGCTGTTCTGTGTCATGTCGTGTTGTGTTGCGTCGTGTTGTGTCGTGTTGTGTTGCGTTGCGTTGTTGTAGTGTGTTCTGTTGTGTTGTTCTGTGCTGCACTGTGGCGTTATGTTGTGTTGTGCAATGTTGCCCTGTCCTGTGTCGCGTTGTGTCATGCTATGCTGTGTCGCGTTGTGTCGCGTTGTGTCGCGTTGTGTCGCGTTGTGTCGCGTCGCGTTGCGTTGCGCTGTGCTGTGCTGTGCTGTGCTGTGCTGTGCTGTGTTGTGTTGTGTTGTGCTGTGCTGTGCTGTGCTGTGCTGTGCTGTGCTGTGCTGTGCTGTGCTGTGCTGTGCTGTGCTGTGCTGTGCTGTGTTAGAGTGACGTTTCGACACTAAAAAGTTTTGAGGGTTTGTTGCTGTTGTTATTGTTGTTATTACTGTTGTTCTTCTTTTTTCTTCTTCTTGTTCTTTCCTTCTTCTTTTCCTTCTTGATGGGAAAGAGAACACCAAATAGACCCTGGGAGAAAATATTGGACAGACTTGCAGGGTGGCTGAGGACAGAGAGGGTGGGAGATGTACTTGCAGCAACACGGGATAGATGCACATGGAGGGTCATGATCGCCAACGCCATGCGGCAGGGCACATGATGATGATGATGATGATGATGATGATGATGGATGATGATGATGATGATGATGATGATGATGATGATGATGATGAAGTGGAGCACGATGGAATAAGAGCGAACAGTACAAGGCGGCGTGAAAAATTACAATTCAAACCTCCAACCCGTCTTGAGGCGCAATTCCATATCTGTTGAGGTCAATGGATACACTAGTTAATTGACTTGATTGTTGTACAAGCACGTGGACGTGAAAACACACTATTCGTTCTTGACTTTCGTCAACGTATGCATTAAAAATCCGTTCAGTTTCCTCAAAACTGAACAAAATGATTGAGGAAAATGCATAGACGGAGACCAAAACTTTGTGGTAGACTATCGAACATGTTTTTGAAAAACACACACACACACACACACACACACACACACACCACGCACGCACGCACGCACGCACGCACACGCACGCACGCACGCGCGCGCACACACACACACACACACCCCGCAAACACAACTTTAAACTTCAATACGCGAATCGAACACAGGACCTCTCGCATCCTAGATATGCGCTCTGACCACTAGGCCACCTCTAATCCGTAACAACAGAACAATTGCTTTATCAACGTTGATGCCTCACAAGTTTGTCTTTGAATTATAGGTATCAGCGGCGTTGTCTTTTTCAGTGCAGGGAGATTACAGAATTTTCCGCCTGGTCGATTTTCCCACTCGCGTAAGCTAAACTGCTGGAGGAGAGGGGGGGGGGGGGTTCTTCGTTTGTTTGCCTTGTCTAAGCTAACTTGCTGGTTTCCTCTTTTTTTTCCTTGTGCTCGCTATTTACATGGTCAAGCCATACCTGGCGAAAAATATATAGCTTTTCTTTTTTCTTTTTTTTTCTTTTTTTTTGCCAGCTCCTGCTGGCTGTTCTGGAGCTTGGTGGTCAGAGGAGATGTAGTCGGCCATGTCTCCTGTCGCTCCACTTTATCCTGTTAGAGGCACGGAGTCTGGTCCTGTCTTACCCTGAAGGGACCTCCATTGGCGAGGCAAACACCACCCTACCCCGACCTGATAGAAATTATCGCCAGTCGCTACGGGGCTGCTTATTCGTCCAGGTAAGCCTGGCTTATTTCGCTGATGAACTCTCATCTCAAGGCTGTCCGCCATCCGCTACCTAGGTCACCACGCTGGAGGTAGCCTACATCGGTTTCTGACCGTCAACAATATGGTGCAGAGTTGTACGTGTTAGAAAGTAGAATTTACGCTACCACAGAGTATTACGAATACAGACAAAATATGAACCAAGTTTCACAGTGCCCAGATGATTACCATAATATGGATGATGATGATAGTGGTGATGGTGATGATAGTGATGATGATGATAGTGGTGATGGTGATGATGATGGTGCTGATGGTGCTGATGGTGATGATGTTGATTTTATGATGATGATATATATATATATATATATATATATACATCTGTGTGTGTCTGTCTTTGTGTGCATGCATGCGTGCGTGTGTGTGTGTGTGTGCGTGTGCGTGTGTGAGTGTGTAAGCCTATGTGTGCACACAGCGTAGTGTGTATTTGTGCATGTTAAAAGTATTGTTATATAGAACCAATACTGTTGTACGGATGCGAGGCGTGGACAGTCAGCAAGCAAAGCCAGAGCAAGATTGAGGCAGCCGAGATGTGGTTTCTAAGAAGAATGTTGACAGTTCCATGGACAGCAAAGAAAACAAACGAGACAGTCTTGATGGAGGCAGACACAAGTAGATCACTCATAAGGAAGATTGGGAAAAGACAGGTAACATTTATAGGCCATTTTATGAGGAAGGGGGATTTGGAGCACCTGGTCACAACGGGAAAGCTGGAGGGAAAGAGAGCACCAGGTAGACCCAGGGAGAGAATGCTGGACGGACTTGAAGAGCGGCTGGGGATGAGGAGGGTGGGGAAGACGCTAGGGGCAACGAGAGAGAGAGATGGATGGAAGTCCATGGTCGCCAACGCCATGCGGCAGGGCACCTGATGATGATGATAGAGATAGAGATGGATGGAAGTCCATGGTCGCCAACGCCATGCGGCGGGGCACCTGATGATGATATGTGTGTGTGTTGTCCTGTGTGTGTCTGTATACTCGTATAGGACCTACAAACCCCACATTGATAAATGAAGAACACATTTGTTCCTATTTTTGTATGTGATTGTTTGAAATACATTAATGGATTATTTGGGTGTGTGTGTGTGTGTGTGTGTGTGTGTGTGTGTGTGTGTGTGTGTGTGTGTGTGTGTGTGTGTGTGTGTGTGTGAGTGTGTGTGTGAGTGGTGTGTGTGTGTGTGTGTATGTGGTGTGTGTGGTGTGTGTGTGTGTGTGTGTGTGTGTGTGTGTGTGTGTGTGTGTGTGTGTGTGTGTGTGTGTGTGTGTGTGTGTGTGTGTGTGTGTGTGCGCGCGCGTGCGTGCGTGTGTGTTTAAGTGCAATGAGCATTCTCTAAAATGGACTGATCGCAATATATACATAAAATTTCTGTTATTTTTTCAATCTAAGATTGCTTAAAATCTATCATAACATCGCAAGCAAATACACCGAGCATGCACTGACACGGATTTCGCTGTTTTTGTTTTGGTTGGTTTGTTTTTTGTTGTTTTTTGTTTGTTTTGTTTTTTGTATGTATGTTTAGGGCTTTTTATTTACAT
Source organism: Monoplex corrugatus (assembly GCA_030674185.1). Taxonomy (NCBI): domain Eukaryota; kingdom Metazoa; phylum Mollusca; class Gastropoda; order Littorinimorpha; family Ranellidae; genus Monoplex; species Monoplex corrugatus. Next base: position 156,354,448 of record CM060305.1, read on the forward strand.
TGTCTCTTCTCCCGCCCGCCCCCCCCCCCCACACACACACACCCCACACCCCCTCCCCAAAGGATTACAACCTTGATATAGGTTAGAGGGCTTGTATCTGACATAGACTGTTTTGCACTGCCTAAAAAGAATTTTTTCAAATGGACACAGACCTTGACGTTACACGGGATTTCTCCAGTTCAGGCCTCTCAGCTTTGCTGCTGACCGTCAACTCTTTCTCATCATGTATATTATGTATGCTATATGGAACTCATATGTCAACAATACCTTTTCATATATATATATGACTTCTTTTTTTTTATCGTTTTTCGTTACCACACTGTCTATTTGATGTGCGAGTCTTGTACATGTAAAACAACAACAACAACAACATTTTAAGTTTATTAATAAAAAAAAAATAAAGCTCTTTCTACCTGCGACATCCCTGATGGTACACACGCATAGATCAAAGGTAGAAGAAAGAAATGAAAACCTAATTCTTCTGTTTATTATTATTTTTCTTATTATCATTAGTTCTACTTTTTTTCTATCCTAACCAAATGAGACCGTTGTGTTCGTGACTGGTTATTCAATAGAAACTCCACCAAAATTTGGTGTGAAACTCGTTCACTAAACAAACGAGACATCTTTGCTGACGCAATTCGTTCGTGCACACACACATACACACACACACGCACACACATACACACACACGCGCACACACACACACACGCACGCACACACGTACACACACACGCACACACGCGCGCGCGCAAGCACACACACACACACACACACACACACACACACCACCAACTGCTTCTGTTGGATATGAAATTATCTGGGTTTCAGCTGAAACGAAACTTTAAAAGCAGGAAAGCGGCGTCGAAAACATTTGCAAGGTTTTTTCCCTGTTTTCGTTTTTGGTTCTGGACAAAGTTTGAGTCGTCTCTTCTCTAGAACACCGAAGGATCAGTCATTGGCGTTTAACCCTCTGACTCCCGCAAGCTATCCACCAAGCATAAAAACTTAACCCTTTGATTCTGTCTCCCTATCCACCACGTAACCCTTTGATTCGCTTTCCCTATTCACCAGGAGGCTGGTGGATAGGGAAACAGAATCAAAGGGTTACGGTTTTGCTTCACTAGCACTGTTGACAATGCAGGATGTTGATCGACGGAGTGCGGGAGTCAAAGGGTTAACTCAGATTTTCATAGGTTCCTTCACAAGCAAACTGAAAGCGTAGAAATACACAGGAGGGAGAGAGACAGACAGAGACACAGAGAGAGACAGAGAGAATGGCCTATAAATAGCTGAAGCAAACGCTTGCGTTGTTCAGTGTCAAACAGCCGTCAAGAAAGTCAGCGTCAGGGGACCGAGTCAATTCATTTGGTATAATTTACCAACCTTGGCAGGAGAGACTGCTTAGGGAAAACTGTCTTCGCCACGCGTTCACGGGGTAATGAACGAAATGTACACAGACCTAGCTGCGGAGAAATGGGATTATCGGTCAGTTAGTACTACTGCCAGCTGAAATGCACAGGTCTCTTGTCTCCTGCCAAATTTGATATATTTCTGTTCCTTTCCAGGGATTACTTACAGACGTATTTTGCTCGATTATTACATTCACAGAGAGCGATGATCATGAAGGCGTTGGCCATAGTCACCATCGCAAGTGTCTTCTTTATTATTCACAGAGTGACTTCCAAATGTGATCACCAGGCTTTCCCTTGCTGGCATCGCATGAAAAAGTTCTCCGACCCGAGTCACATGTCTGCGTGTTTTGAGGGAAGTCCATGTCGTTGCTACAATGTCACAGTCAACTGCTCTTCCAACAATTTGTCTTTTGTCCCTTTTGTAGGACTCATATCTTATCGCTATCTCAACTTTTCCAATAACAATTTGCAAAATATTTCGGATGAGAACGTCTTGTCCAATGTGTCCAGAGAGGTGGAGGTGATTGATCTGTTCAGCAATGGTCTGGTGTATGTCTCCCCTGTTGCTTTCCAACGCTTGTACAAACTGAAGGTTTTGCTGCTCGGAGGTCTCAACCATTTGGGTTACAGTGATATGTCCACTCTGCTGTCCATCCGTGGTGGTGTGTCGCTTGATCTGGGCTGTTTAGGGCTTCGTCTTATGCCTATGGGTACTTTTCAGAAAGCCAACAAATCCAAGACAACGCAACTGAACTTCAGCTGGAATCGGATTCCCTCCTTGAACATGTCCACCTTCCAGCCTCTGCAGCATCTGCTGTGGCTTAAGTTCTGGCGAAATGAGATCTACGACGTGGAAATGGCCTACATGCCTACTTTGACAAATCTAAGTCTGGAAGCAAACCGACTGTATAACTTTCCACAAACCTGTTCACCATCTGGTTCACCTTTCTTCCCCAATCTGCAGTCACTCGCTTTGGACCAGAACATGATTTCATGTGTCAATCGTCACATCTGTCTGCCTAGCCTCACTTTCTTATCCTTGAGTTACAACAACATCTTGTTTTTCCCCAAAAACATGTTTCCAACATCCTTGTTTCCATCTTTGAGGGGCCTCAAGCTCATGCAGATGGAAGGTAAAATAAGACGAATTGATCCGTACTTCATTAACAATTCTGTGGTGACATACATCAACTTCCTGTTCAACCAGGTGGATTTCTCTGCTCGCCATATGAACGAGGACGCGTTTGGCGGTTGCACAAGTGTCCAGATATTAAAACTACGAGCCAACAACTTCGGGGCAGTGTCAGACGACCGATTACATCGTCTCCTAGGCCCAATGATGGATTCTCTGATGCTCCTCTCCCTCTCACAGGCAGAGTTATCTTTGATATCTGTTAAAACGTTCAGCGGACTAACAAAACTGAAACGTCTGAGCCTGTTTAAAAACAAGCTGACTGCTGTTCCTGATGGCGCATTTAATCAACTCCCTAAGTTAAAGATCCTGGAACTGGACGGCAATTTCATCACGGCCATATCTAAAACAACATTTAGTCCTCAACTACAGAACAGGTAAGCGATATAAAACAAAAGAAAAAAGCATGCGGCTGGTTCCACAACCACACATATTATGTGTGTGGCTGTGCATCCACTCGCAGACATTTTTTAGACTTAAGTCAGATGAAAACGAAGAAGTATTTTATGATATAGCTTGTGACTAACATATTTTTATTTAAGTTTGGAAATGTAATCCTCTGACTGCTTGAAACAGTTTACAAAGACTTTTTTAAAAATTCCTTTTTCAAAAGAACTTTGATCAGTTATCACATGTCGCTAGGTTACAGGAATGAATTCTGCTCTGCGATTGGTTGGAAAATTGTAAATATGGTTAAAACCCACTGTACTGCCTAATGTATATACAGAATAATGAACACCAACGCATTGCCAAATGTGGGTCTTCCTCGGTGTAGGGACAAAACAAAAGTGCTTTTACACAATACAAAACATGCTTAGAGACGAAGAGTGTACCATAGAAGGATCGCAGCACAGTTCTCAGTGTCGTGTTTAACGCCTTATCGGTATACTCAGCCCTATCGGTAAGAAAGCAGGTGTTCACCATCCCACACATCCCGACTAACAACTCATCCCCAGGAGCAATTAGCACTGGCAACTGGTTCTGTTACATGTATGTCAGCACTGTCACTGGTGGTCAGTCAGCGCGCGAAACCATGCAAAAATTAATACATACCACTTAACATTTTATGTACACTCTTTCCATTTTAGAAACATCACAAACTTGTTCATATAGAATGATTTTAAAAGTTTTTCTTAGTGCACTTTAGATCGAAACAGATCTGTCTATTGAATGATGAAATGGCTTCGAATAATTTGTTGGGGGTGCAAAAAAAGTGTATCACCGTTCGCTGTAAAAGCAGACGAAACCAAATGTATAGGCCGAGATAGGGAAGCCAAACTGTACCAAGGAAGCTTTAAAAACTTTGTTTTTGTGGTGTCCTCGGTTTTTGTTTTTCTCTTTTTTTTTTTTTTTTTTTGTTGTTTTGTTTTGTTTTTGTTTTTTTTTTGTTTTTTTTTTGTTTTTTTTTTTTTTGTTTGCTTTTTTTTTTATACAAGTTTTACACACACAAAATAAACTTTTTTCTCGGGCATCTCAACGGACTTTCAGCTTAAGATACCCTCAGCATCAGTTCTTACTTGTTTCGTGTTGTTTTGTCAGGTCATATTCAGTTTCAGTTTCTCACGATAACGTCTCCGCGCTCTGACTTGATTCTATATGCGTCAAAAGTATCCTTATAGCTCAGATCTGAATGCGGATAACCTCCAAGTTTCTTTTCAAAAAACACAGAAGCGACTTGGTCGTCACTTCTGTTCTTCATTTAGGGTTTGCAAAAATAAGCGAACCGTTTCAACGTTGTTGTTGATTTGTTTGTTGATTTGTTTGTTTGTTTGTTTGTTTGTTTGTTTGTTTGTTTGTTTGTTTGTTGTTTTTTGTTTGTCTGTTTTGGTTTGTTGTTTTTTTTAACGTGGAAGGTTTAGATTTGATTAAGGAAGAGAAAAGAGGGGAAAATTAACAAACAAACAAACAAACAAAAAGAGAAAAGAAACAAAACAGGACAGAGGATCAGGAAAAGAATGGGTTAGTGGACAACAAGAGAGTTTAGAGTATTGAGTTTGTTAAAGAGGGAGTCATGGCACTCTGCCAATTCCATATGCGCTCCACCTAAATCTGCCAGCCATTATTTGGCAGACTTCCCAAGCCTCTGCAAAGTCCTATCCGCTGGCAAGGTTTTGAAATGAGGAGAGGGGGTTAGTAGGGACCTACGAAATACTGAACTGACATCACCAGAATTATGAAAACATTAAAAGAGGCAAAAAAGGCTATTTTCTCACCTTGTGGGTCTGGGATTGAACTCTAGATATCAGATTCTGAGTCCATGATAACTAAAGAACTAACCAGACCGAGCGTAAGGGAAACAGGAAACTTCTGCGATAACTGGAATAGGTTGGTTTCTTACAATTGTACAATTTTTGTTCACGAGGGCGCTATAAGGAAAATAATCCATTACTCGAGCTTCTGGTTACACTGTTAATTCCGTGCCCGTGTAGACGTGGGTTTCTTGGTCTCTTCAAGTGAGATTTATTCGTTTCTCCACAAACGACTGCTTTCTTCGTTTCAAACACACAACAAGGTTTTTGTTTGATTCATAGACAGTAACCACGAAGACGTTCTTATTGTCATTGTGATCTTTCTTTAAAGCCTATCCGACTACGTAGAGTCATATTAGGGTTATGACAGTTTCAAAATATACACTACACTTCAACAGGGGAAGAAAAGGAAAAGAAACTTACTTACACATATCAATGCATTCGTGCACATAATCGAAGGAGATGCCCCTGGCGTTGACCACTCCGTCCAATTTATCACACAGGGGATTTAAAAGACATACCTAAATACAAATTTAAACATAACTAAGGACACTAAAACATGTATAAAAACGGGTCTAAATTACCTAAAACTTCATCCGCATATCTCATTTCCCTAGAACTAAAAAGGCACTTATCAGGCGTTCACCATCATTGCGACTGCAAGTGTCTTCATATTTTGCAGAGTAACTTCCAAATGTGATGACCAGACTTTTCTGTGCTGGCATCGTATGGACAAATTCACCAAACTGAGGCACATGTCTGATTGTTTCCAGAGGAATGCGTGTCGTTGCAACAATAGCATAGTGGATTGTTCTTCCAACAATTTGATAGACAGACTGACAGACAAAGAGACAGATAGATAGATAGATAGATAGATAGATAGATAGATAGATAGATAGAGACAGACAGAAAAAGAGGGAGAGAGGGGAGAGAGAGAGAGACAGACAAAAAGAGAAAGACAGGGGGCGAGAGAGAGAGATAGAGGATGATAGACAGATATATAGATAGATACACAGATGGACAGATGAATAAAATCATTATGAAATTATATGCCCAGCCAGAACTGCGAAATAGTGGTAAATTTCAGAAATCCTAGAACCCAGGAAAAAAAAATCTGTCTCTAAAACACGAACCAGAAAAACACGAAAATAGAATTAGAACTCATATTTAATTTAATACAACCAGACAAGACAGGCGCAAATTTTCGGCCAACTGGCCTTTGTCAAGAGTGAATGTAAGATCACAAACAAACAAACACCAAATACAAAAATTAGGGGAAAAGACTGAAACTTCCCTGCTGCTTCGTCCTGTTAGATATGCCATTTTATTGTTTTCAGTATATTTTTTCTTAGGCTGCTTCATAGATATAGTTTGGTAGTTCTTAAGTACATTTGATATGACCCTTAGCGGACGACGCGACCATAAACAACTCAAACCGAACTGAATTGAAGTAGATTTGTTATCAACAAGTTAAAAACGATTCCGTGGACAGACTGGTTTCCGCTGTCGTGACAAAAAGGTAAAAGTCAGTAATCATGCCTGGCACAAAACGGCCATGAACTACAGAAAGCTAAGAAAGAGAGAGAGAGAGGGAGGGAGGGAGGGAGACAGACAGACAGACAGACAGACCGACAGTTTGACAGTCAGAGGTAGAGAGAGAGAGAGAGAGAGAGAAAGAAAGAAAGAGAGAGAGAGAGAGAAACAGACACAGACAGACAGACAGACAGAGACAGAGAGCACATGCTTTCACGCACGTACACACAGACCCACAACCTTCCAAACCAGCCCATTGCACTATTGCCAGCATCACGGTAACTGGTTCTTCTCACATGCGCGCGCGCACACACATACACACACACGCGCGCGCGCGCGTGCACACACACACACATTCACACACACACACACACACACACACACACACACACACACACACACACACACACACACACACTGTGGAAGAACCTGATCTCATTTCCAGTTAATTCGCTTGATCTACGTAAGCCCAGTCTATCACAAAGGCTTTCTCGTGTCAGACGAATTGATATCAACAACCCTCTTGGCGCAAAGACAGACATAAACAGAGAGGCAGAGACAGAAAGGAGACAGACAGAACCAAAATGATGATGAAGCAATACGAGCAACCTTTCAATGCGTTTGTAATCATGATCCAAAAACTAAATTCATTATCATTATCACCATCATGTGCCTTTGCCTTCTTGCAAGGAGGTGACGATCATGGCCCTTCATACGAATCTATGTTTTGTTGTTGCAAGTATATCTCCTAACCCTTCTTGTCTCCACCCACTCTGCAAAACTGTCAAATATGTTCTCTCCGCGTCTATTTTCTTCTTCCCTCTAGCTTTCCTGTTGTAACCAGGTGATCAAATTTCACTTGCCTCATTAAAATGTTGCTTGTCTGTTCGTAATCTCCTTCATCAATGTTTCTTATCGTGTTTGCCTCTCTTAAGAATGTCTCCGTTGTTATTGTTGTTGTTGTTGTTGTTGTTCTTCTTCTTCTTCTTCTTCTTCTTCTTCTTCTTCTTCTTCTTCTTCTTCTTCTTCTTCTTCTTCTTCTTCTTCTTCTTCTTCTTCTTTATTTATTTATTTATTTAATATTCATTTGATTTGATTTGATTTCATTTGATTTGATTTGATTTTGAGTGAGTGAGTGAGTGAGTGGTGAGTGGTTTTATCTTATTTTTTATTTATTGACTGATTGCTTGCTTGTTTGATTGATTAGTTGATTGATTGATTGATTGATTGATTGAATGGTCCACTCATTCAATCATTCATTTATTTAGTTATTTGCTGTCCATGGGACTCCTAACCTTCTTCTAAGAAACCATCTTGTTCGTTCGTTATTTCTTTTAACGTCTATTCACATATGTGCTTTTAGACGGGGGAAAAAAATGGTGCGTAAGGAATGAATGAATCTATGTAATCATGAAGGCATTGTATCAATTAAGGTAACAATTAATGTAACATCAAACAAATTTCAATTAAGGTAACAATTAATGTAACATCAAACAAATTAACGAACAAAAGAAAAACAATCAGAACATTATATCAGTCAGGCTTCATCGGATTTCTCGGGGTTGTGTGGGAGTTACAGGTATAAAACAGTTGGGCTGAATCAAAGGAAACGACCTACAGGACTGTGCAGTAAACGTCTAGCAATGTGTAAATACAGAGTGAAATCAGTATGTTTCTGTTTTAAGTTTGTAAATGACGCCGGGAAATAAGGTCGCATTCACTGACAACACAAAAGGTGATCAACTGTTATAAAATCACCACAGATACATTTGATGGTTTTACTAAATTTAGTTCGAAGTGAATTGAGAGTTAATCTGAAAGCTAAAGTTATCTCTTGTCTTGTAAAACCCTGGTAATTTACCGAGAAGGGGCGAAGGTCACATTGCGCTTTTACTTTGTTTTCTAATATAGCATTCATTTCATGTTCAGAGAGTGGTAAATCAAGTTTAGTACTGCCAGCCCTATTCATTGCTGCATTTTTTGCTATTCTGTCGACCCGATCGTTAAAAAGGATACCACAGTGTGATGGGATCCAACAAAAAGTAACCTGTGTATTATTTGTTATTAAACAATGAATTAGAAATTTTATCTCAAATATTAACGAACTATTTACTTTATGTTCGCAATATTTTAAGGATTGTAATGCAGATTTCGAATCTACACATAATAGGATACTAAACAAAGGTATGGGTAGATCTACTATATATTTCAGTGCCATTAGGATGGCAACTAATTCAGAAGTGAAGATTGAATGTCCCTGTCCTAAAGAGTAAGCCTTTTCTACTTTAAATTTAGGAATTAGAAAGCCAGCGCCTGCTTTACCATCATCTAGAACAGAGCCATCTGTAAAGATTTTTAAGTAATGTGAATATTTTTTGTGTAGATGTGACAAAACATCAATTGCTAACAAGTGTGGATTAATATCTTTTGTCAGGTCAGTATCAGTGTAGTTGATATCAAAAATAGCATTGTACAGTTCCCAGGGGGGGTAGAGGACAACATATCATTTTATGTGAAACTTTGTTAGGTAATACGTGAGAAAGTTTGAAGAGCTCATTTGTGTAAGTGGATATTGTTTCTTGTGACTTTATTGTTCTTGCTCTCTTGGGGAAATGGATGTCAGACCGAATTTTAAGTTCCGTACTGGCATAATTAGCTACTGCATTTGCTCTAACTATATATTTAGCAGTTGATAACTTCCTCCAATCTTCCAAGGGAAGGATGCCAGCTGTTTTATATACTTCTTGTGTTTTTGTATACACCGGTACCCCAAGAGCACATTTAATAGCTTTACTATCTAAGCTTTGAAGTTTTTTCAAGTAGCATTTTGGAGCTGAAAAATAGGCCTCTTGACCATAAGCCAACTTAGATCTGACTAAAGCTGTGACAAGATGTAACAACGTTTTAGTATCCTGTCCTCAGGACTGTTTACTAATAATTCTTATTAAATTATAGCTTTTTATAGCTTCACATAACAAGGCATCAATATGTTCTTTCCACTGTAAACTAGAAGTCAATTGTACTCCCAGAAATTTCACGTGAGTAGTATATTTCAGTTCCTCATCACCAATTTTAAACAACGGTACTTCTTTCGGACTGAGACCATTATTAAAATTTTTCATTGGATATTTCCAGACCGTTAACTGTCAAGTAAGTGGAAATATTATTAATTTCATGTTGATAGACCTTTTTAATGTATTTTATTTCTCTCAAGGAAGTCTTCCTTTTTAACAAAACATTCATCCAGATCGCTATATCATCAGCGTACTGAGCAACGTTTACATTGTTTGAGACTTGAGCTGGTAGGTCATAGATCAAAATATGAAATAATAGAGGAGATATTACGGAACCCTGAGGAATTCCCATGTTTACAGATCGTTTTTCAGAGTATGTATTACCTATTTTAGCGACTATACTTCGGTCACTTATAATTGTTTTGATAAAATTATAAAGAGTACCGTTGAGACCAATATGTTTAAATTTCAACAAAAGTCTCGCATGCCAGACTTGATCGTATGCTTTTATAAGATCAAAGAAGGTAGCTAAGACATTTTTCCTTTTAGCAAACTGATTTTTTATTTGAGTTAACTTAACTAAATGGTCTGATGCTGATCTACCTTTTCGAAACCCAGATTGATTGATAGGTATTATATTATTTTTCTCACAAAAGTAACTCAGTCTATTCACTATAATTTTTTCCATTAGTTTTGAAACATGGGATGTAAGCGAGATAGGTTTGTAACTACCTGGATCTGAAAGGGGTTTATTAGGTTTTGGTATTGGTACCACAATCGAAGTCTTCCAAATGTCAGGAAAGCTACCACTTTCCCAGCATTTTAGTATGTTATTGTGTAAGTATTCAATCCATTTCTCTGGTAAATGATTTAAAAGGGTATATGAAACGCCATCCAGTCCTACAGCCGATTTTTTGTTGTTCAACGAGAGAAGGGCATCTTTAAGTTCTTTTAATGTAATTTTTGAATTTATGTACATGTGACTATCAGGGGCAGGATCTGAGTATGTGCCGGACTCTTCAATTTTCCGTCTTTCCTCCCTTAATGGAGTAGACAAGCTACTGGAATTACTTGTTCTTGAAAAGAACTGTACAAATTCTTCAGCTTTCTCAGATGACGAAGGAAAGTCTTTATCTTTAATCTTAATAGGAAACTGTGGTAAATTAAAACCATTTTTCATTTCTTTGACCTTATTCCAAATTTTATGAAGATCTTTAGGCCCGGAAATTTGTTCAGAGCAAAAATCTGACCAATAGCGCTTTTTGGCTTGGGCTATAACTTTGTTTGAGTGAATCTTAGCCATTTTCATATTGTAATGATCTTCTGGAAATTTAGTTTTTAAATAGAGTTTATACATTTTCTTTTTTTCATTCTTTGCTTCTTCACATAATTGATTCCACCAACTGTTTCCAACATGAGTACCTTTGTTTACATTTTTCCTTTTTGGAATGGAATTGTTTGCTGCCTCATGTAGCGCGTCGGTGAAATGGGAATACATATCATTAATATTGACGCATTCATTAAACGTGCAATCTTTTCCCATTAAAATCTTCCGGTATTTTACTCAGTTAGCACGTTTGTACATATATCGAGGTATAACGTCGTCTTGTTCTGGTGTGTTATCAAACGGTTCATCTTGTTTTTACTTTGCACGTTGATTGGCCAGGCTTTGCATCCATACAAAAGTCTTGATTCTATATAACACTGAAAAGCTGTCTTTCTGATATCCATTGACAGGAATTTGATGGGAAGATCGCTTTTCATTCTTTGGAACGCTGATTTAGCTTGGCCAGTTCTGCCAGATATTTTCAATGGGTACTGCCGTCTGACGAGATGACCGACCAGGCATTTCAACTTATCAAATTGTCCCAATGTTACGCTATTTGCTGGGTTTTTTTGGTGTTTCTTTTTTTACATGAGGGGATTTTTTTTTTTTTACTGATTACCATAACTTTAGTCTTCCTACTATTTAGCTTCAGACCCGTGTGCTTTCTGGCCTGCGCGCGATAAAGATCCCACAGCAGTTCAAAATCATGAAGAGCAGGACATTCGCCCTGTTAACCTGGTATAAAACATTGGACAGATAGGTTGATTTCCTAAGCCCCTCTCCTTGAAGGCCAATTAGCCTTCTCGCCTTTCTGAAGTCTTCTTTTAAAAAATGGGTGGCGCCGCGATGCCGAGTTCCACATGGAAATTCCACTCTGATAAAAGAAATGAATATGAATATGAAATATTTCTGCTTTGTGTTTCTATCATATTCACAAAGATTTCGGTTTTTTTGTGTGTGGTTTCTTTTCTTTGTTTGTTTGTTTTTTTGTTTTGTTTTTTTGTTTGTTCGTTTGTTTGGTTGGTTTTTTGATGGGGGGGGGGGGGTTGTAACAATCGGAACGGCGTCATCTACATAACGAAGAATGTTTTTCTTTTTTTTCTCTCTCTCACTTTTATCCTAGGGCATTCCTCTAGGTTTCTCATTATGGTTTCGCTATAAAGTGAAAACAAATCTGGTGACAGAACACATCCTTGTCTAACTCCTCTTTTGATTTTTTGGAAGGAGCTTATATCATTTTCTACTCTCATTGCTACTGTTTGTTCCCAATACATAGTACTTATTGTTCTTAGATCTTTTCCATTAATGTTGAGCAGCTTTACCTATTGGTTGATCAAGTATTCGTGTCTTACATGATCAAAAAGCATTGGCATAATCAACAAAACGTAAATATAGATTCGTATTCAACTCAACTGATCTTTCTAAGAGAGTTCTTAGGATACATATGGCATAAACAGTTCATTTCCCTTCAAGAAATCCAATTGTTCTGTTATTTCTGGTCTGATTCTGTTCCTTGTCGTCGTTATGGTTATTCGTTGTCACGTGACTCATCAGGCTGTAGTACGATGAAGTTCGCATTCTACAGCACCAACTTTTTTCGGAAGTGCAATGAAAATTGACTTTGACATATCTGTTTTATCATCCAGTGCTTCTTTGATTTTCTTCCTACACTAGGGACGGTTTTTTGTGTGTGTTTTTTTACAAGCTTCATTTACTGAGTTTTTCAAATTTGTTCATTGTTCCTCACTGCCCCAAATATTTTTCAGAGCACTGAATTTGTTTTGAACAGATACGGTAAATTTTGCACCAGTTGATTCATCTGTCTCTAAGAGTCCAAGATTTAGTTTGACCTTATTTTTGGTTTGTTTTTCTTTTCTTTTTGTGTTATTATTGATTTGTTTTCTTCTGTTTTTGATGCTATTTTTGGTTTGCTTTCTTCTGTTTAGTTTCAGTCTAAATTTTCCCAGTACAGGATCCTGTTCAATGTTGCAATCAGCACCTGGCAAGGTTCTTGCTCTCAGTAAAGAATTCTACATCTCTTATTTATCAAGAAGTAATCAATTTGATTTCTTGTGCGATCTCCTGGATTCATCCATATCCGTTTTCTTCTGTTGGGTTGCTCAAACCAAATGTTTCCTATTTTGAATTCATTTACTTGTGTCCATCAATCAAGTTTCTCTCCGCTTTCATTTTGTGTGCCCTGGCCATGAAGTCCAACTATGTTATCCACGTTTTCCTGTCCCACTTTAGCATTAACATCTCCCATTACAATTGTAATGTCCTGTGATTTACAATGCGCCTGCCTTGGCTGTCTCTATCTCTACTTAACAGTTGTCAGTTTCTTCCTCAGTGCTTGGGGTTATTGTTGCAAATACTTGGACGATGTTGGTATCAAATGGTTTGCCCTCCAATCTAACTAGTAAAATGCCGTCTGATATGACTCAGTATCCTTTGATAGACGTTGACTTGTCATTGTCCTTTACGATGCCTACCCCTCTTTTATATGTGTGTCTCACCCAGAATAGACAATTTTATGCTTGCCCGATGTCATCATGCCTGCTCACTTCCATCTGACCTATCCTAATCCTAAAATATTGATGTTCAGTCTTTCCATTTCTATATTGACATTTTCTACTTTTTCCTTCTGGAGCATTGTTCTAACATTCCACGTTACAATTGTGATGTTTTTAATGTCACGGCAGTAGCTTAATTACAGTCTGTGTCACCTGCTTACTTTGACTTCCCCTACCAGACAAAGGTGTTCCAGTGGAGTCCGTATTTATGTCGTTCACCTTATTGTTATTGTTTTGGGACATGATTTCTCTAGGGAAGATACAGTGGTGGTTTCCCGTTGTCTTTCATCGGATTTTCTGTCAGGGTTTACTCTCTTGGCTCTGTCCTCCCGAGACAACTTCAAGGCGTGATTTTCTGTCAGGGTTAACTCCCTTAGCCTTGGTCTCTCTTGAGACAACTGCAAGGCAGTGATGCTGTTCACCCATAGCTGAGGGTCTGGTTCGTGGACACCACGGCGTGCCTTCATGCCAGTGGATCTACGTGCCGAACGTCTGAGGCCCAGACCTTCTCCGAGTGCTTGAAAGTTTATCCTAATCAGTGAGGTGTTCAGTTACCATGTGCCGCAACGGGGAGGCACTACGTAGGGTTTGCTGATGGAGAGGTTAAATATTGACAGAGATAGACATACGCACTCTGCTCTCCTTTTCACAGAGCTGCAAGCAATAACGTTAGCCAGCGGTGCGAGCTGAAAACGAGAGGTGACAAGTCACTTGATGCGTCACATCAGCAGCTAAGTCACATCCATGTCAGTTACGATATCTATTTTCCTCGTCTTCCTGTACCTATGTCATGCATTTCAAAAAGAAGCGTCCAAAATAAGTGAAGGAAGAAATCTCTTATGAGTGATTTTTGTTTCATCTTTGGGACGTTGAAAACTGGGCCACACACGTTCACGTTAATGCAATAAGTCAGATTTTCCTACCAAGCTGTACCATCGTACATCAAGCCTCACGCATACTCATTCCCAAAGAACATAGAAGTGCTTTGTGAACTTTTCTCATTTGCTTAAATCTTTGTGACAGAAAGAATTGAACCATGTACACGCAAAAACTGAAAATTAATAGTACCGCAACTGTTTCCATCTTCGTACCAAATATGAGACAAAATTATCCGTTTATATCTGAAATTTGTTTCTGAACACATTTGTGACGTTTAAGAACATGTGAATTTAAATTATGGATATTTTCCTGCTATTTCTTCTTGTACGCATCCTCTACATGATCAGGCAACACATGATCATGAATGTGGCCAGTTTTTCTGCCAGGTAGTATGGGTCTTGATGTCATAGGTCATGGTAAAACACTTACAATATCTTAAGAGTGTGCACCCAAAAACATTATCTTGTTTTGTTCATATCCGCAGATAATTAGATGTAAATTAGGTGATACGCATAATTCGACATCGAAGTCAATGTAACCATAAAATGTAATCAAACTTTTATAATACACATACATACATACACATACATACATACATACATACATACATACATACATACATACATACATACATACATATATACACATACACACACACACACATACATTCATTCATACATACATACATACATTCATACATACATACATACATACATACATACATACATACATACATACATACATACATAATCATTTAAGTAATAGGTGATTATCATTATTAGGTAATTAGTTAATTGAACCTATCATGTACATTTGGTGAACAAAATCCATCCACGAACAGCCGAGTCATTTTTCCTGAAATAGTCTGTTTACAGTCATACACACGACAGACTCACTGCAGTCAATAATGAATAATGTCAGTGTTTCTAAGGAAGGAGATCGAGAACTCTTTCAATGTGTTCCCTGTGGTGTAATTCAGTTTGAAGTATGGAAACTTGAAGTTTCTGTTCAAGAGCACAGAAGTGATTAAACTGGCATGATTGCCTTCTGTTTGAAGCTGATCCTACTCACAAACCAGGCAAATACTTTTACAACCCTCTAAATGATAGATACAGATTATGGGGGAACAAGGAAAACAATAGGACAGATGGCAGCTATAAATATGAAAAGCAGGATACGTTCCGCTGTCACAGTTTAAATAGTATAAAGAGTCCCATGTCCAGAGAAGTTTCCTGCCATATCAATCTGTTCACGGGTTGTGTATAAGGAAAACTGCCCGCACACGGGTTGCTGAGCAAAGTGTTGACTTCCTGAATGGTGCAGACACGGAGTTAGTCATTATCAGCACAGCCAATGGACATACAGTTATCTGCATGTTCTTCAGTTAGATTCGTTCGTTTATTCCTCAACGATTACTTGGTTTGTTTTAATGATACACTGGCATCTTCTTTGATAGTAACAATCATAAAGATGGTCAGGATCAAAGCGTTCATCAGCATTATCACTGCAAGTGTCTTCGTTTTATGCAGCGTGGCTTTCAAATGTGATGATCAGACTGTTCCGTGCTGGCATCGCATGAAAAAGTTCTCCGACTGGAGGCACATGTCTGCGTGTTTTGAGGGAAGTCCATGTCGTTGCAACAATGTGACAGTCGACTGCTCTTCCAACAATTTGTCTTTTGTCCCTTTTGTAGGACTCATATCTTATCGCTATCTCAACTTTTCCAATAACAATTTGCAAAATATTTTGGATGAGAACGTCTTGTCCAATGTGTCCAGAGAGGTGGAGATGATTGATCTGTTCAGCAATGGTCTGGTGTATGTCTCCCCTGTTGCTTTCCAACGCTTGTACAAACTGAAGGTTTTGCTGCTCGGAGGTCTCAACCATTTGGGTTACAGTGATATGTCCACTCTGCTGTCCATCCGTGGTGGTGTGTCGCTTGATCTGGGCTGTTTAGGGCTTCGTCTTATGCCTATGGGTACTTTTCAGAAAGCCAACAAATCCAAGACAACGCAACTGAACTTCAGCTGGAATCGGATTCCCTCCTTGAACATGTCCACCTTCCAGCCTCTGCAGCATCTGAATTTGTTAAAGCTCTGGCAGAATGAGATCTATGATATGGAGACGGCCTACATGCCTGCTTTGACACATCTACATCTTGAAGCAAATCGACTGTATAACTTTCCACAAACCTGTTCACCATCTGATTCACGATCATCTTTCTTCCCCAATCTACAGTTACTCGCTTTGGACCAGAACATGATTTCATGTGTCAATCGTCACATCTGTCTGCCTAATCTCACTTCCTTATCCTTGAGTTACAACATTATCTTAGTGTTCCCCCAAAACATGTTTCCGACAGCACTCTTTCCCTCCTTGAAAGGACTGAAACTCATGCAGATGGAAGGTAAAATAAGACGAATTGATCCGTACTTTGTCAACAATTCTGTGGTGACAATCCTCAACTTCCAATTCAACCAGGTGGATTTCTCTGCTCAGCAGATGAGCAAGGACGCGTTTGGCAATTGCATAAACATAGTAGTTTTAAACCTTCGCAGAAACAACTTTGGGTCTGTGTCAGACGACCAGTTTCATCGTTTGCTGCGCCCAATGATGAATTCTCTAACTCGTCTGTTCCTCTCAGAGGCACAGATATCTGCAATATCTGTAAAGACTTTCAGTGGACTGAAAAATGTGACACGTCTGAGTCTGTATGCAAACAGCCTGTCTACTATTCCTGATGGCACTTTTGATCAACTCTCTAAATTGAAGATCTTAAAACTCCATAGCAATTTGATCACTGCCATCCCTGAAACAACATTCAGTCTTCAGTTACAGCGAAGGTAAGCGACACTGGTGCAAACAGATCGCAAATGATGACAGCATTTAGTTATATAGCCGAATAACT
>CM060305.1:156376537-156379037 GCA_030674185.1 Monoplex corrugatus
CTGCTGGGTCACTTGACTGGAGCTGAACATACTTAGGACACCTAGTAAGCCAGCCCCTTTCCCTCGTCCCCTTACTACAACAGTGATCATTCAGTCACGAAATCAGATGTGCCCCTGCTAGCGAAGAGACCACCAAATATGTTGGGTGGATGGGGTGGCCAAGGGGAGATCTTCCTTCCTCTTTCACACTGAAATCATGGAATTCTCTCTATTGCTTTTGTTATGAGAACTCGACTCACGACATTTTCACGCTTTGCATCAGTAATACATGGATAATCTATCTGTTTACTTCCACACAGGCGTGCATGCTGGGGTCTGACGCTGCTGCTTTTACCATCTCCATCACCTGCGTCTTCATTCTCTTCTTCCTGCTCTTCACACTCCTCTTCCGCTTCCGCTGGCACGTGCGCTTGTTGCTTTACGAGGTGTGCCGCGGCGGCCAGAAACGGAGACTGGGAAACCGGTATCACTATAAGTATGACGTGTTCGTGTCGTACGCTGAGGAGAACGTGGGTTGGGTGGAGCACAGCTTGTCCCCAAGCTGGAAGGGCAGTTCGGGTTGAGAGTGTGCGTCCACCACCGAGACTTCGTGCCGGGCAAGCACATCGTGGACAACATCTCTGACTGTGTGGAGGAGAGCCGCCGCATCCTCTTAGTCTTCTCGCCCTACTTTGCCCGCAGCCAGTGGTGCCAGTTCGAGCTGAAGATGTGCCAGACGTGCGTTATGGACCGGGATGACGTCCTCGTGCTGGTGGCGCTGCAGGCTGTATCGTCACGTGACATGACGGGCGCCATGTTGGCGGTGTTGCGCACCCCCTACCTATATAGAGTGGGAGGACAAGGAGGAGATGCGAGCTCACTTCTGGGAACGTCTACGTCTGGCTGTTGAAGATGGTGAAGGATTGGTGTGACACAGCTGGGACACTGGAAAAGTCTACGTTCAGTTTTTGTTCTGGAAGCCTTACGTTTCTTGTGCATGTGTGGAGCATATGGAACTCAACGAACATTACCGAAAGTGAATTTTGGCCCTAGACTATTCAAGACTGATTGAAGGGAAGAATCTTAGAATGTGAACAGTAAGATTTAATTCTGAAATATTCAAA
Source organism: Monoplex corrugatus (assembly GCA_030674185.1). Classification (NCBI taxonomy): domain Eukaryota; kingdom Metazoa; phylum Mollusca; class Gastropoda; order Littorinimorpha; family Ranellidae; genus Monoplex; species Monoplex corrugatus. Next base: position 156,377,641 of record CM060305.1, read on the forward strand.
ATCACAAGTCAGGGAAATGTAAGAAAATGTGTACTTTCCTCGTAGATAATTTTTTCAAGCCTGGTGCAACACGATTGGATACATCAAAAACGTCACGTGTCTGCACGTTATAAATTTTCAAAAAGACTTTGTCTAATTGATGTAGAGAAGATTAAGGTTGGGTTGTCACTTCTGATGGATTTATGAGAACCCATGAAACACTGGAAGTATTGATCACCGTTTCGTCCTGAACTAAAGATTTTGTGACACATTTTGTTATGAGACTTGCAACGCTTTGTCTTTTGTTTCTGATGGATTCAAGAGAGCGGGGGGAAAAAAACGAACAGTCGGACAAGGATTTTCTTCCTACCTGCACCCCTCTCCATTTCACCTTCTGTAGTGGTCTGGGAGCTAGTCTTTCAGACAAGACAATACAAGGAGGTCCTTGTGCAACATGTATTTAGCAGACCAATACTTGTCCCTGGTAAAATTTGCTTGAAAAATACACTTTAAAAAGTCAAAAGTCTACGAAACTGTACACACACACACACACAACACACACACACAAAAAAATAGGAGAGTGTGGGGAGGGGGGGGAGAATGTGGTCAAGCTATTCTAACAATCTTCTTTTATCAGTGTGAAAAAAAATGTAAAGATTTTTCTCAAAGCGGGAAATGTTAAACGATTTGTGTAGATACCTGTGCGTGGGTGTGTGCATGCATGCGCACATGTGTGCGTGTGCGGTTGTGTTGTGTGTGTGGTGTGTGTGTGTGTGTGTGTGTGTGTGTGTTGTGTGTCTGTGTGTCTGTGTGTCTATGTTTGTTTGGGGGGGGGGGGGTTGTAGTTTTTTGTTTTGTTCATTTCTTTTTTCTTTCTTTCTTTCTTTTATTTTTATTTTTATTTATTTATTTATTTGGGGGTTGGGTGTCTGTCCCAACTTTGCTCGCCTTACTGGCTTTGCCCCTACACCGCTCACGCCGGCTTCTCAGCACACCACAGACCCCAAGTTCAGGCAATCGAATCGAAGTCCCAAATGCTAGGAAGCCCCCAGAAATCAGATATCAGACCCCCATTGGACCACCCACCGGAGAGGACGCCGCAATGTCCGTTTTAACAGTGCCTGTTATATTGATCTCACTTACTAAGGACACTGCTTGATAAACTCCACCAGAAAGACAGTTGCCTCTCGATCACAGAGCCAGACCAACCGAGTGACGTCCTCCCTCCACCCTCACCCCCCTTCTTCCACCCTCCACACTCCACCCTCCACCCCCGCCAGTGAGGACACCGCCACCACAGCCTTCTAGTCACAATCCCCCCAAAAACTACTAACAACAAGGACCCAACCTTTTTTCTTTTTTCTTTTTTTTTTTCAGATCAGAGTTGTTTCCCACAAAGCTTTCTTGGAGAGTACAGG
>CM060305.1:156381537-156406537 GCA_030674185.1 Monoplex corrugatus
CGCTGAAATATGGAGTGTAGGACCCAGTTAGGGCAGAAAAAATGTACATCAAATTGTTAAACCGATTTTCCTTACTGCTGTTTGTTTATTTCTTTGCTTGAATCTTTTTCTTAGCTTTTCATAGCACCTTGTTTTGTGATTTGAAAGCTGGAGCAAGAGTCAAAAGATATGATGTGTTAAAAAGTGAATTCTACCCAGTAAATAATTATGTACATCATTACGTGGAACGTTCCAGCGATTCATTCAGTAACTCATGTCAGAGCTGTGAATGGCTGTTGTTTATTTGTCTGCTTAAATCTTTTTCTTAGCTTGTCATAGCACGTTGTTTTGTGATTGAAAGCTGGAGCAAGAGTCAAAAGATATGATGTGTTAAAAAATGAATTCTACCCAGTAAATATGTACATCATTACTTGGAAGTTCCAGCGTTCATTCAGTAACTCATGTCAGAGCTGTGAATGGCAGCTAATTCAGTTGTGAAAGATGTGATCACACCTTTTTTACCCTTCATTGTAAGTGCCAATGTGTCTTTCAAACGGATATGTGTCATTTGCTGATACAGTGAAATTATAGCTAATCCCATTTCTACATCTGCGGTATATGATATGATACGATTGATTATGAACACGTGCATGAAATACATCAATGCCTTTATGAGGAATGGAATATGTTATTGTTGTTATGAATCATTCTTGTTTATCACCATTCTCCAAAATCATGCGGACTCACTGTGCATTACAAATAATCAGACCTTTTCGTGGAGCAGTCAGAAATCAAGCTGTTAGGTGAACTGACCACACTCCGCTGTGTCATTCATTGCACATTCTGCATTTCCGTGGGTGTGAAGGCTGTGGGCGTTTTCTTGTTTCCTATAACGACAGAGGATTGGCATAACTTACAGGATCTTTAACGTACACATCTGATATTCTGCATGCATGTAGACATAAACGAACGGGGTTTAAGACTTTGCAGATCTGCGTACATGCTGACCTGCGAGATTGTGAAGTGGGCTCCTCAAGAGTCTGTGGTTGACCTTTCCATGGCAGGGACGGTAACCATACCGAATATTACTTTATAACATCTTGTGGTTATGCCCCTTTGGAGATAATCCGGGCAGATCGAACCCCGGAACTTCCGAGTGGAAATCCGACGTTTACCCACTTGAATACTGCACCTGTCGTAACAAAGACAAGCTCTGTGTGTTACTTTCCAACTGAACAAAGAATGTAACGCACCTCCTGTCTCAAACTCAGCGTGACGTTTAACGAAGAATTCCATTACAAAAATCTCACGGTCACAAATTCGGAGTATATATGTAAATAAACTGTCCAGTGATTTGCTTTGTGTGTGTAGTGTTGTTGAGGGAAGTAAGAGCATGACTGTCACACGCAGGCGCGTCAGTTCTGTGGGACATGTTATATATATGATGTATATATATATATATATATATATATATATATATATATATATGGGGGGGGGGGGGCTATGTTTGTATGCATGTCTGTATGTATGTATGTATGTATGCATGTATGTATGTATGTCTGTGTGTCTGTATGCCTGCATGTATGTATGTATGCATATACGTATGTATGTATGTCTGTGTGTCTGTATGTCTGCATATATGTATGTATGCATATACGTATGTATGCATGTATGTATGTATGTACGTACGTACGTATGTGTGTATGTATGTGTGTATGTGTTATGTATGTATGTATGTGTGTATGTATGTATGTATGTGTGTATGTCTGTATGTGTGTATGTGTGTATGTATCTATGGCTGGAGCACGGAGAACTCAAATCAGTTAAGTGAGCTGACCACACTCCACTAAGTTGTTGCACAGTCTGCATCTTCGATAGGCGTGCATTCTGGGTTTTCATGTTTCCAAAATCCGCTGGGCATTGGCATAACATCAAAGGACTTTTAACGTGCATAGTTGATATCATAATTCTACATGCATATATACACAAGGACAGGGAGGAGGGGTTTAGACATCGGCAGGCCTACAAACATGTTAACCTGGTCGATAGGAAAAATCTCCACCTTTTAGTCTATGATTCGGGACGAATTTTGCACGTGAATCCAACCCATTGCATTCTGATTGAAACCTCGACATTTAACTTCTTTGACTGCCGCGCCTGTGTTGCTTACACGCAGGAGGGCCGCTCGCGACGATCGCAGGTAAGTGAGACGGAGTATGTGATCTTATGACCATTGTTTTTGAGAAATTATAATAGGCACAATCTTATTATAATTTACACATATCACGCCTAAACGAATATTATCCATCAAGGAATTTCACTTACTTTTTGTTAGGCCTGATCGGTTCAGCGAACCCTCGTGTGTGTGTGTGTGTGTGTGTGTGTGTGTTGTGTGTGTGTGTGTGTGTGTGTGTGTGTGTGTGTGTGTGTGTGTGTGTGTGTGTGTGTGTGTGTGTGTGTGTGTGTGTGTGTGTGTGTGTGTGTGTGTGTGTGTCTGACGAGGGTTCGCTGAACCGATCAGGCCTAACAAAAAGTAAGTGAAATTCCTTGATGGATAATATTCGTTTAGGCGTGATATGTGTAAATTATAATAAGATTGTGCCTATTATAATTTCTCAAAAACAATGGTCATAAAATTAAGTAACGCCTATATGGCTGAAACAAGAAAACTCTCAGCATAGTATGTGATCTCCGGCCAGAGAAGTCGTGCAATTGCCGGTGTCTTCGCCTTGCCCAACTAATTAAATACTTCTGGGAGAAACTTGACATTTAACCTACAGTTGTGCGTTATACACAGGCATGGATTGCTTAGAAGGAGAGCTCCTGCTTTCCTGTTTGACTCTACAGATTCGAGTCTGGCCTACGGTCTCCTAAAACATTCATCTGTGAAAGAGTCAGGGATCGGTTCCAGAAAACAAAGAATGTCGGCTATCAACTTAGCTCAGCTGCTGACTAAAACGCCCGAACATCCCGACTGCAGCAAAAGCCAAGTTCATTCAGTTCTATTTTCATTCCCACCATTCCATATCAGTACCACACCTGCTGGACCCTGAACACGCCCTTAGAGCACAAAATTACTACCGCCCGTGACATGCGTTGAGAATAGCTGTCAGTAAGACCAGAAGCGACATGAAACATCAAAAATCGACGAAATGATGAGAACAACATCACTCTACCATCGTCGCATTTATCAACAGAGAACTATGTGAACTGGTCATCTAAAACAAAGTGCAACCTCATCAGCTGCCTCAACAAGCATACACCAAAAAGATATCTGGACGTCAGTGAAGTGAGAGGCAGACCAAGGCAGACCTAGCTCGATGGTGTGAAAAAGATCTTGACGTCACACAGCGTTTCTCCTCTTCTGGCCTTTCAGCTCACTGACGCCGGACCGTCAACTATTTGTCATAGCGACACCTAGAATGGTACAGGCGAACAAATAAAAAAAGAAGAAAAGAGGAAGAAGAGGTAAATGGGTACCTCTGTGACTCCTGTTCCAGATTTGGAACTGTAATGCAGTGATGGAAAGGGGACTGGCTATATACCGTCGTCATAATGCTGAAAGGGGCACCACTCTTATAATGCTGAGATGAGCACCGTCGTCATAATGCTGAAAGGGGCACCACCCTCGCAATGCTGACATGAGCACCGTCGTCATAATGCTGAGATGAGCACCGTCGTCATAATGCTGAGATGGACACCGTCGTCATAATGCTGGGAAAACACCTCTAAGCTAGGTAATACACCTCATAATGCTGGGATAATTACCACCCTCATAATGCTGGATAATTACCACCCTCATAATGCTGGGATAATTACCACCTTCATAATGCTGGGATAATTACCACCTTCATAATGCTGGGATAATTACCACCTCATAATGCTGGGATAATTACCACCTCATAATGCTGGGATAATTACCACCCTCATAATGCTGGGATAAGACCATCCTTATATGCTAGATGGAATACCTATATGCTAAGATGGATACTGTCCTCATAATGATGAAATGGCACCATGCTATATGAGCACCGTACTCATAATGCCTATGAGCACCGTATCATAATGTGAGATAGGCATCACCTTCATTATGCTGAGATGTGCATCACCTTCATAATGCTGAGATGTGCACTATCTCATGATGGAGATGGGCACCGTCCCCATAATGGTAGATGCGCACCTTTCTCATAACGCTGAGATGGGCATCGTCATCATCATGCTGAGATGGACACTGCACTAATAATGCTGAGATGGCACTGTCATCATAATGCTGAGATAGCACCTCCTCATAATGCTGAGATGAACACTATCTCATAGTGCTGAATAGGCACCCCTCATAATGCTGAATAGGCACACCCTCATAATGCTCAATAGGAACCATCATCATAATGCTCACATAGGCACCAATCACTCAATTAATGCTGCATAGCACCATCCTCATAATGCTGACTAGTCACACTCATAATGCTGACATAGCACATCCTCATAATGCTGAATGACATTATGTGACATAGCACATCCTCATAATTTGCCTCATAGTACATAGGCACCATCATCATAATGCTGCACATATTGGCACCACCTCATAATGCTGACATAGTCATCAACGACTAGACTCATCATAATGCTGACATAGGCACCATCTCATAATGCTGACATAGTCACCACTATATGCTGACAGCCATCATCATAATGCTGACACATTAGGCAAGCCATCCTCATAATGCTGACATAGATCATCACGACATGCACATCTCATAATGCTGACATAGGCACCATCCTCATAATGCTGACATAGTCACCACCCTCATAATGCTGACATAGGCACCATCATCATAATGCTGACATAGGCACCATCATCATAAGGCTGACAGAGGCACCACCCTCATAATGCTGACATAGGCACCATCATCATAATCCTGACGTAGGCACCATCATCATAATGCTGACATAGGCACCATCATCATAATGCGACATAGTCACCACCCTCATAATGCTGACATAGGCACCATCATCATAATGCGACATAGTCACCATCATTATAATGCTGACATAGTCACCATCCTCATAATGCTGACACCATCAATTCACCTCATAATGTGACATAGTCACCATCTCATATGCTGACATAGCACCATCTCATAATGCTGACATAGTCACACATCCTCATAGACTATGCTGACATAGGCACCATCCTCATAATGCTGACATAGTCACCACCCTCATAATGCTGACATAGGCACCATCATCATAATGCTGACATAGGCACCATCATCATAAGGCTGACAGAGGCACCACCCTCATAATGCTGACTAGGCACCATCATCATAATCCTGACGTAGGCACCATCATCATAATGCTGACATAGGCACCATCATCATAATGCGACATAGTCACCACCCTCATAATGCTGACATAGGCACCATCATCATAATGCGAATAGTCACCATCATTATAATGCTGACATAGTCACCATCCTCATAATGCTGACACCATCATCATAATGTTGACATAGGCACCATCATCATAATGCGACATAGTCACATCCTCATAATGCTGACACCATCATCATAATGTTGACATAGGCACCACCTCATAATGCTGACATAGGCACCATCATCATAATGCGGGACATAGTCACCATCCTCATAATGCTGACACACCATCATCATAATGCTGACATAGGCACCATCATCATAATGCTGGCATAGGCACCATCATCATAATGCTGGCATAGTCACCATCCTCATAATGCTGACACCATCATCATAATGCTGACATAGGCACCATCATCATAATGCTGGCATAGGCACCATCATCATAATGCTGGCTTATCCCTCATAATGCTGACACCATCATCATAATGCTGACATAGGCACCATCTTTCATAATGCTGGCATAGCACCATCATCATAATGGCTGGCATAGTCAACCATCCTCATAATGCTGACACCATCATCATAATGCTGACATAGGCACAACCCTCAAATGCTGACATAGGCACCATCCTCATAATGCGGACATAGGCACCATCATCATAATGCTAACATAGTCACCGTCATCATAATGCTGACATAGTCACCATCATCACAATGCTCACATAGGCACCATCATCACATTCTGACATAGTCACCATCATCACAATGCTGACACAGGCACCATCATCATAATGCGACATAGTCACCACCCTCATAATGCTGATATGGACACATTCATCACAATTCTGACATAGGCACCGTCATCATAATGCTGACATAGGCACCATCATCATAATGCGACATAGTCACCATCATCGTAATGCTGACATAGTCACCATCCTCATAATGCTGACACCATCATCATAATGTTGACATAGGCACCACCCTCATAATGCTGACATAGGCACCATCATCATAATGCTGGCATAGGCACCATCATCATAGTGCTGACACCATCATTATAATGCTGACATAGGCACCATCATCATAATGCTGAAATAGTCACCATCCTCATAATGCTGACACCATCATTATAATGCTGACATAGGCACCATCATCATAATGCTGGCATAGTCACCATCATCATAATGCTGGCATAGTCACCATCCTCATAATGCTGACACCATCATCATAATGCTGACATAGGCACCATCATCATAGTGCTGACACCATTATCATAATGCTGACATAGGCACCATCATCATAATGCTGACATAGGCACCATCATCATAATGCTGACATAGTCACCATCCTCATAATGCTGACACCATCATTATAATGCTGACATAGGCACCATCATCATAATGCTGGCATAGTCACCATCCTCATAATGCTGACATAGGCACCATCATCACAATGTTGACATAGGCACCATCATCATAATGCTGACATAGGCACCACCCTCATAATGCTGACATAGGCACCACCCTCATAATGCTGACATAGGCACCACCCTCATAATGCTGACATAGGCACCACCCACATAATGCTGACAGAGTCACCATCATCATAATGCTGACATAGGCACCATCAACATAATGCTGACATAGTCACCATCATCATAATGCTGATATAGGCACCATCAACATAATGCTGAAATAGGCACCACCCTCATAATGCTGACATAGGCACCATCCTCATAATGTTGACATAGGCACCATCCTCATAATGCCGACATAGGCACCATCATCATAATGCTGAGATAGTCACCATCCTCATAATGCAAACATAGGCACCATCAACATAATGCTGACATAGTCACCACCCTCATAATGCTGACATAGTCACCATCCTCATAATGCTGACATAGTCACCATCATCATAATGCTGACATAGTCACCATCCTCATAATGCTGACATAGTCAACATCCTCATAATAAATAATAATAATAATTACAATATTTATATAGCGCAAAATCTTGACAAAATCAAATCTAAGCGCTGAAGCAGACACACACGCAGGCACGCACGCCCGCACACACACGCACGCACACACACAGACACACACACACACACACACACCCACGCATGGCTATAAATGGGGAGAGAGAATAAAAGCAATAAAAGCAAGAATAAAAGCAATGGAAAATTATAGAGAGCATAGCATACAATTATATATTATAACCATGTGATTCCCTCCGAGCGGAGACAGGCTGCAGAGGGGAGGGTTGAGTGAGGTTAGGATTTTATGCAGGAGAGAAAAGGTGAGTTTTGAGAGCGGACTTGAAGGAGACAAAAGTAGGTTGCTGACGGACTGAGAGAGGAAGTTTGTTCCAGGAGAGTGGACCAGAAACAGAGAAGGCTCGTGGACCATAGGTATTGAGCTTAGTGCGTGGAAAGCGAAGAGTCAGAGGATCAGAGGCAGAGCGGAGGGTACGTGAGGGAACATAGATCTCAAGTAGGCTTGACAGGTAATCGGGGGCTGCGTTATTGAGGCTTTTGTAGCACATGGTGTCTAGTTTGTACTGTATGCGCTTTGATACAGGGAGCCAGTGAAGTTGTGCCAGGAGAGGAGATATGTGGTCAGCTTTCTTCTTTTTGAGTACAAGGCGTGCAGCATTGTTTTGAATGCGCTGTAGGATGTGAATGGTGGAGGCAGGAAGACCAGACAGGAGTGAATTGCAATAGTCAATGCGAGACATTATGAAGGAGAGAACGAGTTTTGCAGTTGTTTCGACAGAGAGATACTTCCTGATCAGCTTTATACGATGGAGATGATAGTAGCAGGATCTGGCAGTTTGAGAAACAAAGTTGTTCATGGAGAGGGTAGAGTCAATGCAGACACCAAGGTTTTTAGCTGAATCAGAAATTGGGACTGATGTGTTACATAATGGGAGAGAAAGAGGAGGCAGCTGAGAAAGTTTCTGACGGGTGCCAATGAGGATAGCTTCTGTTTTGTCGTCATTAAGCTGAAGTCTATTGTGTGTCATCCAGTTCTTAATGTCCGAGTAACACTCAGTGGTGCGAGTCAACAGGCGCTGTATATTATCAGGTGAGTCACTGTCTTGAAGTTGGGTGTCATCAGCATAGAAGTTGTGTTTTATAGAATGGGAGTTGGTGATGGTGGACAGGGGGGAGGTGTAAAGAGTGAAAAGAACAGGGCCAAGGACAGATCCTTGTGGAACACCACAGGTCAGGTATGCAGGTTGAGAGTAAGTGCCATTGATGAGAACGGTTTGTTTTCTGTTTGATAGGTATGAAGTGAACCAAGACAGAGCAATGTCAGAGATGCCAAAAGTATGATGAAGTCTAGCAAGGAGAATACCATGATCAATGGTATCAAAGGCTGCAGACAGATCAAGGAGTGTGAGGAGAGAGACATTGCCAGTATCAGTTGCAAGGAGGACATAGTCACCATCAACGTAATGCTGACATAGTCACCACCCTCATAATGCTGACATAGTCACCATCCTCATAATGCTGACACCATCATCATAATGCTGACATAGTCACCATCCTCATAATGCTGACATAGTCACCACCCTCATAATGCTGACATAGTCACCATCATCATAATGCTGACAAAGTCACCATCATCATAATGCTGACACAGTCACCACCCTCATAATGCTGACATAGGCACCATCATCATAATGCTGACATAGTCACCATCATCATAATGCTGATGTACATCATATAGGCACCATCATCATAATGCTGACATAGGCACCATCCTCATAATGCTGACATAGTCACCATCATCATAATGCTGACATAGTCACCATCATCATAATGCTGACATAGTCACCATCCTCATAATGCTGACATAGTCACCATCCTCATAATGCTGACATAGTCACCATCATCATAATGCTGACAAAGTCACCACCCTCATAATGCTGACATAGACATCGCTCTCATAATACTGACCCAAAGAAAACGAGTTCTCTACCAAAAGCTCAACCTGTTTTTTCCCCTTAATTTTAATTGTGTGTGTGTGTGTGTGTGTGTGTGTGTGTGTGTGTGTGTGTGTGTGTGTGTGTGTGTGTGTGTGTGTGTGTGTGTGTGTGTGTGTGTGTATGTGTGTGTGTGTGTGTATGTGTGTGTGTGTGTGTGTGTGTGTGTGTGTGTGTGTGGGGTGTGTGTGTGTGTGATCTCCAAAATTTTGTTATAAAAATAGTTGGGGGTTTTTCACCTGGGTGTGGCCGTTGAAGATTTGTGAATTCACAAGTTTGGAAACAAATGTGTTCAAGTCACACCGGGACCAAAAACAAAAAGCAAACAAAACAATACCTAAAACCAGCAAATTTTGAGAAAGCTGAGGAAGCTGAGTAAACAATATTTTCTCGTGAGTTTCTGTTTTCACTGTTGTGAGCCTACCATTGTCCTCAGAGCATGTCCAGTTTCATTTCAATCGGAGCTTATTCAATATTACAGTGAGACTGGTGCAATAGCTTAATCACTCCCACCACCACCCTCCCACTTTTTATATATTTTTTTTCTTTTAATCCCTTCAGAAATAAACGTCAGCCCAGTCTGCAACGTATTTTTCAGAAAATCTGACAATGTACTTTGATTATGAAAATCCGTCGCGTAATATTTGCCTTCAAAACTCATCATACCAAAACACGATTAACAACATCCGGCTGAGCGTCTCACAATCATCCTGATGTGAAGTGGGCACCTCAAGAGTCTGTGGTTGACCTTTCCATGGCAGGGACGGTAACCATACCGAATATTACTTTAAAACTTCTTGTGGTTATGCCCTTTGGAATCTCTAACTGGATTGGTTCCACAGACATCTAAGATTTCTTAGATGTCTGTGATTGGCTCTGCTGCGTGTTCTGCCACTTCGTGTGTGTGTGTGTGTGTGTGTGTGTGTGTGTGTGTGTGTGTGTGTGTGTGTGTATGTGTGTGTGTGTGTGTGTGTGAGAGAGAGAGAGAGAGAGAGAGAGAGAGAGAAAACGTTTCCTTTTATTTTTTAATTTTCTTTTCTTTTTTTTCTTTTTTTTTCTTTTCCGGTTTTGAGTGTTATGCTGTTGTTTTTGTTGTCGTCTTCTGTCCAAAACTTGAGAGAAAAAAAAAAAAAAGAAGAAAAGAAAAAGAAATCCTGCTCTTCCATCCACCACCCACCGCCACCTCCCATTTTTAGACTTCACCAGCGCATAGGGCTTTGCACACGGTTCAAGTCATCAACTCTGCCAGCTATTTACTAGCAGACCTTCCAGACGAAGGAACGCATATAATGCGAATTGTCCAAGTGTGATAAATCAGTCCCTGTTGAACAAACTCCAAACTCAAGACTCTAGAATTCAGACTGTTTTAACCCTTTGACTCCCGCACCATATCCACCAGCTGCAAAAACTTAACCCTCTGACCCCCTCATTCTATGTACTGGTTTTCTGCTTTTAGGGAGTCAAAGGGTTATGTGCAGGAAGCTGGTGAATAGAGTGAGGGAGTCAAAGGGTTAAGTTTTTGTTTCGCTATCATTGATGACGATGCAAGGTGCTGGTGGATAGGGTGAGGGAGTCAGAGGGTTAATAACAAAGTTTCTGCACGGTATGACCTGTTACAGCCCTGGATAAGGTACACTGACTTTGTTTCATTTCATTTTATTTATTTATTTATTTGTTTATTTATTTATTCATCTATTTATTTATTTACTTATTTATTTATTCATTTACTTATTCATTCATTCATTTATTCTTTATTTGTTTATACATGTATTTACTTATCTATTTATCTCTGTGTGCGCGTACCCGAGCTGGCCGTTTAAAGTTTGGAGTTTGCTCGAGAGGCGTCCATCGCATTCAGACAAATCCATATGCGCTCCAGCCATATCTGCAATCAACTGGCCAGCGCAAAACTGTATATGCTGGCCAGGTCTTAAAATGGGGAGGGATAAATTCTAAGCTGAAGAGACCTATGAAACATTAAGCTGACACCGCCAGAAGAATGTAAACATTAAGATGGACAACGAACACAGGCTAGATTTTTAATGTTATGGGCTGGGATTGAACTCGAAATATCAGATCTTGATTCCATGGCTCTATCAAAACAACCAGTCATACAACCTCTGTGCAGGATTCCAAGAATTTCCAGGATTTAAAGTCCTGATATCAAAAAGGTATTATGTGCAAACATAATGAAACAACATGCACGCGCAATGATTACACAACATGACGAAATGATCACACACACACACACACACACACACACACACACAGCACACACACACACACACACCCGCGCCGCACACACACACACAGACACAGCACACACACACACACACCACCACACACACACACACACACACAACACAGCACACACAACACACACACGCACACACTCACACAGACACAGACACGCACACACACAGACACACACACACACACACACACACACACACACACAATCATAGAGAGGTTGTGTACACAAATGTGCACGCTTGTAAAAACACGCGCACTCAGACACATGCACACACAGACACACTAAACAAACTCGGAGGCTGACATACGCGCCTGCACACAGACGTATGTTGAGGGGAGAGAGAGAGAGAGAGAGAGAGAGAGAGAGAGAGAGAGAGAGAGAGAGAGAGAGAGAGAGAGAAAGAGAAAGAGAGAGGGGGGGGGGGGAGGAGGGCGAGGAAGAGGACAAAGTGAGACAAAGACAAGATCAAAAGTAATAAAAGCAGATGTTATCGTGACATTTGGTCCAAATCTTGTCAGTCACGGTTTGCACTATGCTAATACGTGAGCCTAGTTAGACTGTTGGCTAATTGGTAAGGTAGGCCCACCACCAACAGTAGACCCGGGGAGAAGATACTAGACGGGCTTGCAGATGGCTGGGGACAAAGAGGGTGGAAGAGATGCTTGAGGCAACAAGAGATAGAGACAGATGAAGTCCATGATCGCCAACGCCATGCGGCAAGGCACCTGATGATGATGATGAGGCCTAAAAGTTTTCTATAACCCTGAGGTCGTTGTTAGCTTACTTTTACTGGTGATTCTTTTCAAAGAGCCGTAGACCGAGGATCCGAGTGTGATCATGTGGAATTCAGCCCCAGCCCGCAAGTGAAAAACTGACCTTTGTTGGTTGGTTTGGTTCAGTTTTTACGTCGACACCCACCTCAGGCGATATGACCGACGGGGATAACCATTCCAGGGAAGTGGGGGAAGGGGGACTTATCTGACACCACCAGAACAACAATGATGTTAAGGTGGGACAGTGAGATGGCCAGTTTTAATATAGCGCACCCCGGGATTCGAACCCAAAACCATTAGCATGTGAATTCGACCGTCAACCAACTGAGCTACTGGGACCCCGTAAAAAAAAAAAAAAAAAAAACCCACCTGACCTGTTCACTGCCCATCTTAATGTTTCCATCATTCTGGCAGCATCAGCTTGGTGTTTGATGGGTTCTTTCTCCCCCCCCTCCCCCCCTTTCTCTTTTCAAGGTCTTGAATGCGCATAGGGTTTTGCGCAGGCTCACAATTTTACAGATAATTCAGCGAGCACAGATAGAATGATCCGAGTGCGATGAATGCCACTTAAACCAATTCCAAACAAACCCCAAACTGAGGTTGTTGGGTTTGATCTCCCTCGCTGCTTGTTTTGACTCTTTCTACCCGGTATCCCCATACAGGGTTCACCGGTCCTTTATCCATTCACAACTGGGTGGAATTCGCATGCAGACGTCACCACAGTACACAGTGGGCTGCAAGCACCAACCAGGACTAAAAACTTAAATTAGAAAAAAAAGGAAAATATGTTATGCTGCAAGACAGTTAAATGTGATAAATAAACAAATAATGAAAAAGACTGTAAAATATAAACTACAAAACAAGAGAAAGAAGAAAAAAGCGTTCACATCAACCGGTCAACTATTGCTGCAAACAAGTCAGAAAAATAAGAAAGCAAGCAAATTATCTATTTGTCTGTACAAAGCAGATAAGTTGTGAATGATTTTTACCCCCACTTCCATCATTGATGAATCAGTAAAAACGAAAAACAAAACAAAAATAGTGCATGTATGCGCCACGACTATAGCAAGCCATTCTATGACGTACACGCATGGAGGGTGGAGTGAGGGTGGAAAGTGCTACAGAGAGAGGAGAGAGAGAGAGAGCACTGCAGCCGACTGGTCGTCCTGCAACGAGACTGGAACAAAACAACCACCGCGAGGGATTCGTAATCAAACCGGGCGCGCCTTCTGTCTGTGGAGGAATTCCTCGCCTTCCAGTCGTGCCGAGTTAGTCGGAAATCAACCAATCACAGCCTTCGTTAAATTTGCAGCCGTCGTAGTGAACATGGGACCATCATGGCTGATGCGACAACAGTAGTAGAAGGGAAAGTGAAATATCGCGACGGGAAAAAGGTATGCAGCGTTATAAACTTTGGTTATACGTCTTGTGATGTGCGTGAATTTTCATTTGATAATTTCCTTACGTTTTATTTTGCAGTGGAAATGCCGTTGGTGTGTTTTGAAGAAGCCGTCGCCAGTCGCTGGTGAGTCAAGTTTTTATGCTAGTCTCTCTAGTCTTGGAGTTGAAATAAAGTCTGCTTCGCATGTTCTGCTGCTTCTGTCGTTCTCAGCTGCGATGCTTTGGCATTTCCTCGCTCAGTCTCTTAGCGATGGAAGTGTCTCGTGCTGTCTTTGTGTTCCTGCGAGACGCTGTAGACCCGATATTTGTTTCTTTTTTTTTTTCTTTTGTCATTTTTAGATTTTATTTTTAACTGAAGAAAAAAAATGAAATTTAAAATATTCACTTTGATTAACTTACAACAACTTAGCAAGCATTAATTTAGATATTTATATTAGAAGTCTAATAATCAAAAGGAAATAGTTTGCATTTCAGATTTAACTTGATTTAATCATTAGCATGATTAGGCCTATGAACTTTATATAATTTACTATTTAGTTATTGGCATGATAATGATTAGGCCTATTTAATTGAGTTTACAATAAGTTACAGTAGGTTACAATTCTATCTCATTCTCAACAACCATTTAGGTTAGGCCATGGGCCTAGTTATAATCAATTTAGACTGTTTACAGTTTAGTTTCCAGAGCATCTACTTTTGATTTTGCATATAACAAATTATAAAACAATAGCCAGCTTAGCAGAGTGTAGCCTACATCTTATAAATCTGTCATCTAGTTTAAGCTGAATGTTGAGTTTTTTCATTTAGGCTGCTTTGTTTTGTTTTGATGATACAAAATGAATGTTTTCAAGAACACTACCCTTAGTAGTAGAAGTACACTAAATTCTAGTGATAAATGTTTTGAATATGATCACACACACATGCATTTACATATGCGTGCACACACACACACATACACACACACACACACACACACACACACATACACACACACACACACACACACACACACACACACACACACACAGACACACACAGACACACACACACACACACACACACACACACACACACACGCACAGAGACACAGAGAGAGTAGTATGTAATTCAGTTTCAACTTTCATTGATAAAGTTAAACTTAAAGCTCAGGAATCAGTGGTCTTTCACACAGAATCATTTAAATATTATCATACATTATTTATTTATTATAATACCTTTCCTGTAACTGCATGCTTTATTGGGCTGATAATCAATGCCAGTGAAACTACAGTTATTTGAAAAAATACAAATTACTCATCACAACTTAGTCACTAGCAAGGTGAATGAGCAGTCATGAATAATAATTTATGGGCTCTGTCCAATGTATTTGAGTCACATACTTGTTGATTAATGAAATGGTCAGTGCATTTTCCCCCTGAAATTAAATTCATGGTTTTGATAGCTCATACAACATTTGAAAATAGTTGCACAACATTTGAAAATGGCCGACTTGGATAAATTAAATATTATGCTATTTTCTTATGCACAAAGGAAATGCCATTAGGATAAGTGCAAATGCCAAAGGAATATGTCACTGAAAATCATCAGGTAGATATTAATTATCAATTTTTAGAACAGGAGCCTGTGCACAGAAACAAGAGTTATACAGAAGAAAGTAGTAGACGATTGTACATGTGTATTTAGACTTTAGTAAGTATTACACTGAAAACACCTGTAAACATAATGTACATGTGCTGCTGTTGCTAAGCCCTAGTCTCAGCAGAACCGCCATCCCTGTCTCCTGCATGTGTGTCACTGTGTGTGTGTGTGCGTATGTGTGGTGTGATAGTGGTGGTACTGGTGGTGGTGTGTTCAGTTATTTGTCATGGTGTATGTTATAGACACTTACGCAGGAGTGTGTATTCATGCATACTACCTAGCCTTTCATCTTCAACAAGAATGGTGAATTTGAGGTGGTTAGATGACTCACTTGTACTGTATGACATTTGGTCTGTGTTGATTTTTTTGGTTGATAGACCAGTGGCTTGATGCCAATTTTTAAACAAATAGTTGATGCGCAGAGTGAAGACTATAGGGTCCTAGGGTAAAACAAATTCAGAGTAATCAGGTTTATAAAGGATTCATGTATCTTCAAACCTTACTATGTTTGGTTTCAGGACTTCAGAATGTTTTGGTTATAATATGTCTTTATTTCAATATGTATGTGTGTCATGTGAATGAAAAAGCAGTTGTCTGTCTTCTCTGCAATATTATTATGTCTGCATACCTGATTATGGCATACGCGCAGCATTTCTGTGTACCTTCAGTACCACATACGTTATTTTTGGCTATGTGTATGATGATGTTACACCACACACACACACACACACACACACACACACACACACACACACACACACACACACACACACACACACACACAACAGACACATACACACACACACACACAGAGTGACGTATGCGCACACACACACACACACACTCACACACCAACACATGCACACATGCGTGCACACACATACACTCTCTGAGTCTCTCTCTCATTGTCTGTGTCTCTCTGTCTCTGTCACACACACACACACACACACACACACACACAACACACACACACACACACACACACACACACACACACATACACACACACATCCACCTTGAGCCCATTTTAAGGATTCTACTTGGTTTTTAGTTTTTCAGTTATCTCAAAATATCCATCTGGCCTCATGAATAGATGTTTTCTGATGATGTAACTTGTAAGTCTCAGAGATTGTACATAGTTTTCTCTTACCTTTTAAAGTGTATATAAAATTTCTTCATTCATTCCACATTCATACTTTGGTTTATAGATGTATAATTAATCTTTTTTCATTGCATAGTTAGCAGTAGAGGTTGATATTAGCTTTGCATGTGTCAACCTTTGTCATACCTTTGTGAAATGCTTTAGGCACTTCCGAGATTTTGGCTGTACAAAACTTTATTACCAGTAGTATTAGTGAGTGGTGTCTGATGATTATTTCATGCTAAAATGTTTAGGCCAGTACTGGTATCAGATGAACCTAGTTCACTTAGGTTGCAAGTCTGTAGCAGTGACTGCTACTGTGTTAGTACTGTTACTGTTAGACTTAAATAACTCAAGTGTGTTTAGTTTTAATTATTTATTATATATTTGAAAATGACAGGGGCTACAGAGCAGTAATGGAAATGAAAGATAACTCTGAGATAGTGGCGCCACATGGCGTGATATTAACAACTGCTGCACTCTACTGTTAATTGCTAGACTGATGTTTCAGAGACACACAGATTTTATACAAGGGGAAGTTTAAAAGTGCCTTTTGTTTTCAAAATTGGAAAAAGATTTACTTCTGCACTTGAAAACTGTTGGTGGGGAGATTGCATATATAAGAGGTTCCTGGCTTCAACCTGTTATCTAAATGCACTTTATGTGTATAATTGGTAAGGACTGTTGCATCAGGTTGTGATGTGTAATCAAGAGCAGTAGCCGGTCTGTGTGTAATCAAGAGCAGTAGGTCTGCTTGTGATAGCCACACTGGCCAGTTCCGTTAGGTCAAGAGGGTGCCTCAGGTTTAGGCTACCTGGTGGAAAATTAATGGTCTCTCCCAGCCTCTTTGATGGCTAATCCATGCTTTTGACTTGGTGCTGTCTGTCTGTCTGGTCAAACCTGTTGGCGCCTTTCTGTGTACATGAGCTGTCAGTAAATTAAATACATGGGTCTTATTATAGAAGGGCCAGCAATGAACTCCTGCTATACAGGTTCACCTCCCCAGAAAGAAAACTTTGAGAAAAGGCTGGAGCATTGATCAGTATCTCGAGGGGATTTGGGTGGGGGAAAATGTGTGTGTGTGTGTGTGTGTGTGTGTGTGTGTGTGTGTGTTTATTATTACAAAAAAATAACATTCCATGTATATATTTATTTTACTTATTTTTGTCATACAGTGTATGCTACAACACTATTTCCTGAATACTAGTAAGTTCATCAAAATCAATTGAGGATGTTTAGCTGCTAGTGCAAGTGTGATAGCAACCAATGTATTGCATGAGCTTGGAAAAGGTCAAGTTAAGAGATGGTTACCTATGTCTTGTGGCTTTTAATCAATTTTGTACCATTGAGACACAGAGATGCATCATTGTTGATAATCAGAAGATGAGTAAAGCAAAGGTCAGAAGTGGGAATAGGTTGTTTTGTACTATATATAGTTTAGTATCTGGAGATATTATTGACATGAGGATGGTTGTCAGCAGTGTCTTGAAATGTTATTGACATGAGGATGGTTGTCAGCAGTGTCTTGAAATGTTATTGACATGAGGATGGTGTTGACAACATGGAATGCAAACAAAATTGTACATATGAAACAGACACTGGAAGTGGAAGGAACACAAACAAATAAAATCATACGTATGTGAAACAGACAAATGTATACAACCGTAATAACAGCTTTTACTATTTTAAAATCATATATATTAACATTTGTAGCTTACTGAAAACGTAATAATAACCAGAAAATGTCCCCATAAAAAGTAAACGTTTACATGATTTGGGAACTGTTGTAACTGGGATTTCTATTTTAAAGCCACTGAGTATTATTAATCTAGATGAGGATGGAGGTGTAAAACTTGACTGAGAGGAATTATTTTGGGGTTCACCTGTACCGATGTCTTGCCCTACCTATTGGGTCCAGACATGGTCTCCCACTCGGGGATTAATAGAGGAAAGTTTTACTTCTTGAAGAGGAATGGTCAGGAACGGTCGGTGATGGGCTTGATGTGATTTACTGCCCAGCCAGTGGCTCAGGGAAGACTTCCTGACAGCAAAGAGGGTATCTGAATTTATTTCAGCCCAGGTCTTTGCTGACTGGCCAGGTTGTAAATGATTGTAGGGGCTGAAAGGGTGCTTTCTGGAACTGGAAACATCATACTTCCTTCCCAGTCTTTCAGGTCCATCTCACCTTTCTGCCCACTGTGTGATTTAATAATACTATTACACACACATTAGTTAGTTTTTCCCCTTACTCTCCACTCCTCAAACACACTTCTTCCATCTCATGTTTCTTTTCTCTCATTTTCTTACTGACTTTCATAGGTGAGGTGGATTGGCTGGAAAAAAAAAAAGAAAAGAAAAAAAAACACTCCCCCCTCCTTTACTCACACCTTTTCCCTTTCTTGTTTTCTTTTTTTTTTTTTTTTTTCATATCCAGTATCTCCCACTAATAATCTAAAACCCATACTGGCAGAAGAAAGCAGAAAACAGAGACATAAAACCTCTCCTACAAGATAGGAAATATGAGACTAAGAGTAAGAAAATGAACTTCTTTCAAAACAAAAACAGATTTATCATGTGAAAAGGGGATTGGTTTTGTTTGTTTGGAATTTCTGGAGGTAATGCAGCTGTAGCTTCAATGGCTGAGATGTGTCAGACTGGTATTGGTAACTGTGAAAATTGTAAAAAGCGGTTTAATTTCTTTTTGAAACTGGTGCAGTTTGCACAGACCTAGGTACTTATTGGTTATAGTCAGTAGGTCAGTTTTTTCTTTTTTTTTTTGCAGCTTGTGAGAAGCAGTTTTAATTTTTTTTTTAAGGTATACAAGTACATATTAGTCCTCATCAGCCCCTCCCTATCCCTTAAAAGCCCATTATTATGTGCACCTGCGTGTCATAGTTCATTACAAGCATACAGCACAATTTACCTCGCATATGGTAAGCTCTGACTTCCACACACAGGCATGTTTTTGAATATATAGAGTAATTTCTGACATGCATCACCCCATGCATATGCTGTGTCATCCCTCTCCCACTCACACATACCTTGGATTCAGAAGTCAGTTTAAAAAAAACAACCTGTTGAAGAGCCTTCAGTCTAAAATTCTTACTAATAACATAAAAAAAATCATGTTAAAAGGTTAGAAAATATATTGAATAAATATCTATCTGTAAATAAAAGCAAAAAAAAAAAAAAAAAAATCTAGTACAGTCATCAGATGGATAAAATATATAAATAGCTAGGGATGGAACTTATCCAAACCACCCAAGTATAATGTATAACATTAACAGTAACTTGAATAAGTCATTCTTCAAGTAATTACAACAACAACAACAACAACACAACCACCAAAAACAAAAACAACAGCAATGGAATCCTAAACAAACAGAAAGAGCAAGCCACAACCATCCCAGCCCAAAAAACAAACACACAGAATCAAATTAACATATAGTGTTAAGCCTTTTTTTTATATGAAGACCCTTTAGTTTAAAGTAAAGTGTCTAGAGTTGTAAAGGTATGGTCAAAAAAGGTAGTGGTCTTACACAGGACTTGTTTTGGAGGCGGTCAGCCTTTAAGACCATCAGTGAACCATACAAGAAGCAGTCAGGCAGATCAACAACAACACTTAGTCAAGAAAGCCTGTTGTACTGAAGTTGAATGCAGTGTTAAACTCAGTTAATTTGAAGTGTGTTTTACTCGGTTAATTTAAAGCACACACATCTGAAAACTAGATTGATAGTGTGAGGGAGAAGATGGTTGTGAAAAAACTGCCAAGAAATGAACAAAAAATAGCCTATACTCAGTAGCAGTAATAGCAACTCCCATTCCAGGGATCATGTTTACCTAGCTATTTCCATAATTTCACTGGCTTACAGTGCAGGGGGAAAGTTGGCCTTATGTATGAATGGAGCTGGGAGGGGGAGAAATCTGTTGAAATTTACTCATTTTCTTCCAGACAACCCAGCTATTGTTCTGCTGTGCTTGTAAATGACAACTGTAAAAGTAAAACTGTGTAATATTTGTACTGAGAGAGAGGAGAAGGTGGGTAGAAAGAGATGGAGAATGGGAGATGTCTTGAAAACTGAAGCAGCTTTGAGTCAATCATAATGACTAGTTTGTTTTCAGTTTTCTTTTTTTTTTTTTTTTTTTTTTTTTCAATGTAGAGAGAGAGAGAGATAGAGAGAGAGAGATAGGGAGGGGGGGAGAGAGAAGAGAGGCGGCTTTGAGTCGACCTTTTTATGTGTGTGTATGTGTTTAATGTCTACATGTATATTTTTAGTCTGTATGAATAAACAGCAGACTTCAGAAACGATGATTGTATCACAGAGTGCTGAAGAACAAGTTTGCCACCTATCTTCATGCTAGAAATAGATGGATTTTGGAGTTTTAGTGTCGTACCATATTTATAACACACTGTGGCTGAGTGTTAATTTTCTGGCTGGTTCTTTTGATAGAGCTGTGGGACTCAAGATATGATGTCTCAAATTCTGGGACTCAAGATATGATGTCTCAAATTCAGTCCTTGCCTGGAACATAAAAACTGGCCTGTGTGCTGCCCATCTTAGTACTTCAGTCAGTCTGGTGGTGTCAGCTAAGTGTTTCTGAGATCCATCCCCATTTTCAGAGTTTGTGCATGTTTAAGGAGTCTGCCACATAAGTGATGGGCAGATTTGGGTGGAGTGCATATGGAATTACCCAAGTGTGATGAATCCCTCTTGAGCAAACAGCAAACTCCAAACTCCAACTACCATGAACAATCAAGATCTGTGATTGTTGGTGTTTGGAAAATAGTATTTATTCAGTAGTCCCTCACCTCCATCGCCATACATACAGACATAAGGTCTCTTTGTTTTTGAGACTGTATGTGCATAGTACCTGCTATGGTGTGTGAAAAAGGTGGTCCTCCTCAAACAGGCTGCGAACAAACAGGCTTTGTTTTGGGAGGAGATCCATGAAAGATGTGGGAGGAACTAGAGGGGTGGGGATTTAAAGGTTAAAAATGCCATCCGGAATAAGTTCACAGCTGGCTAAATTTATTCTGGGACACCACCTGGACTAGTTGAGTAATTCAATTGCCCACACTTTCAGTGCTTTGCCCAGCCCCATCAAAGCTTGCCAAAGAACAGTTATTGATGCTACTTGTGATAAACTAATACGGAAGACCTTTTATTATACTAGATGGGCCTTTGGTAATTATGTGTGTGGGTGGACACATTTTGGATGTTAATTGAGATCTCTGTCATGTTTTTTTTCCTGGCCCATTCATGTCGAAGCAGTCATTGTCTATGCGGTTGTGTGTGTGTGTGTGTGTGTGGTGTGTGTGTGTGTGTGTGTGTGTGTGTGTGTGTGTGTGTGTGTGTGTGTGTGGTGTGTAAGACTAAGAAGGATGGGTGGAAAACAAACAGATAAAAAGACAACGTTTAGATTTAGTAACATTAAAAAAAAAGGTTTTAAATTGTCAGATGAGACGGTATATCAGAACAGTGTCCGCAACACCGTCAGTAACCCTGCATAGTCAGGTGGTGACATTCTCTTTGCTTGGAATGGTACTGAGATGATGGGTTGATGCTTAATTAGTTGATGTGCACAGTGCTGCACTGTCGAGCAGATATCTTGCTGGTAATAGGTCCCGCGGAATGGAAGGGATTGCAGGAAATCCCAGAATTCCCAGGAGTGAGCTTGTGCTGATGAACAAAGACGACAGTCTCTGTAATAGTGTAACCACATAGGGATGTAAAGCGTTACCTAACTGGCAGGCTTGTGCCTGTTACCTCACTTGGAAGCGGTAATTAGAGCTGGACCCTCCTGTTTAACTGAATCAACGCCACCTTTCTTATCCTCCCCTCTTTATGACCAAGACACTCCCAGCACGTGCGGCCCAGTGTGGCACAAAGCCATCTGGGAGGTTTCAAGGCCAAGCGGCTTTCCGTGTGTTCGTTCGCTACAACCATGTTGCCCGCCCTCGTCCAAAGATCCCTCCGTCTATTTACTGCCTGACAAAACACATCTGGAATCTTTGCATGTGATTGTACCTTTCCATCAGACAAGAGGTACATGCTTTGGTCGGAATAGGGTTGGAAAGGGCAGTGCACTTTTCAAGTAGGTCGGAATTTCTGGAGATTTCCGCATAATGCTTTACAGGATCAAAGCAAGAAAAGGGCGTTTTTTTTTTTCTTTTATTTTTGCAATATCTGGAGGCAATTTCAGCTATACGACTTTCGTCAGCATTAGAAAAGACTCTTTGACATGAGACTGAGGATTCCTAAGACATTTCCATTTCCAAATACCTGTTCTCTCTGTTTGCCTCCCTCTCTCTGCCCCTTCCCTCACCCGGATTGTGAATGGATGCCTTATTAAACTGTTCAGGGTTGCTAATAGAATATATTACTAAAGGAAAAGCGTACTGCTAAGTCTGTTTTTGGAGTCATTCTCAAGATTGATGATAGCAAGGGAAAACTTTTTTCATAGACAGCATATTCAAAGAGGAAAAATTACTGGCTGTAAACAAGAGAAAGTCCCAATTCAGAAAAGAAAACTCAAGAGACCTGTCATACAAAATAGATAAGATGTATAAACAGGAGACTGTCCTATTCAAAAAAGAAGTGTAATGTAAACACATGAGGTGTGTCATGCATTCTCGGTGCCCATAGTTTCATTACTTTTTGTTTGTGTCTTTACTTTTTTCATCATATTTTTTTCCTTTTCTTCCTTCTTTCGTTCTTTCTCTCATCCCATCTTTCTTTTGGATGATTTCAGTCTGCGTAGTTCCAACATGTGTGTTTTTGCCACCACGGTAGACTGGGGGATTTAGGATTAGATCTTCTCATGTGTACCGCCCCTCCGCCTCTATCGACTACTATACTACGCTAATCCACTTTTCCTCAGTCTTGTTTTTCGGTACTGCACAGAAGGAGCAGCAGCACCGGCCACCGACTCGGTCCGTGACCAACCGGAAAACGGAGAACAAACTGGTTGTGTGGGCTTGACCCGAAAGAAAACTTTCCCTCTGAAGTCTTCGCCAAGACTGACTAAGCTAGTTGAACCCACTTGGCCCGTGTGAAAGAAAGAGTTCATCAAGTTTACACCCACCCAGCAAGCAGCATACTAGACTTCCCTATCTGTCGGAAGTGACTTGTGTTTTCGACTGGTTCGACCGACTGGGTTTGTTTTACAAAGTATCAGTATGACTCTTGTCTCGCCCCTTGTCGTTCTTTTTATCTGACTGTATGACCGTCAGACGGGCGTGTGTGTGTGTGTGTGTGTGTGTGTGTGTGTGCGTGGCGCGTGTGTGTGTGTGTGCGTGCGCGCGTGTGTGTGTGCGTGATTGCGTGCGTGCGTGCATGCGTGCGTGTGTGTTCATGTGTGTCTGTGTGTGTCTGTGTGTGTTTAGTCTTCACAACCTTTTTCATACACATTTCTTTACAACTTGTATCAGAGAACACAGAATTTCTATTCATAAAATGTGATGCAGTTGCACCAGTTATTAGTAATTTTGTCCCATGTACACATTTTTCCCCTTTAGTTTACTGTACTAACAAAACAACACAGGAACAGCACAGGCATTCAGTCTTTGTTCCCAACTGTAATTTGATCTGAAGCTGATTGTCAAAGAATGGGAATCCAGACCGTTTACTTTTCAACACAGCACCATTGTGCTCTCAGTTCACTGGTGAGAAAGTTGTAATCCTTTGTGTGTGTTGGGGGGAGGGAGGGGGCAGGGGAGGGTGCGTCTGTTTGTGCGTGGTGTGTGCGTCTGTGGGTGTCTTTGAGAAATAGAGAATGAAAATGTGAACAGCATGTATGAAAATGTGAACATTCTGCACTCAGTCATGTACATGTACATATAATTTGAGGGAAGTTAGGCCATGGTACAGTATCGCACACGACATTGAAAAACTAAAAGATAATTGACAGTAGAAAATTGCTCTGTCATAGTGCCCAACATGAGCTCTTTGAAAGCGGACTGCAGTTAGCATGTGTATAGTATTACAAAAAGCAGTGAACTGGAGTAGGGAGCAGTTAGAGAATAGTTCTGCTTGGTGATAAGTACACTGGTGGTTGTCCTTTTCTGAATTCATTAAAGTGTTATATTTCTTTCACTTCACTGTGTCACTGTGTGATTTTGGAAAACATTCTGATTGATTGACTTGTCACTACTGATGTCTGTGATTGACTTGTCACTACTGATATCTGACTCAAACTGAGGTACAAAGAGGGATTAATTGTATGTAAATGTTATAACAAGGTAGTTTGAAGACTCTGAAAGTCTGGATAAATCCACATTTTTTTCTTTTTTTTCATCTTTTTTTTTTAGTTGAACCAGATTTTAAGGCTAGTTAAATTACATGCAGTGAATGATGTGACTTTTAAAGAAAGAATGAGAGGGATAGAAAGAATATGTCATTTTGAATATCAACATTATCAACATCCAGGGATTTTGAATT
>CM060305.1:156409037-156429037 GCA_030674185.1 Monoplex corrugatus
CAATTTTGATCACAGATTCAGCTCAAGGGAAAATCATGGAACTGGAAATGTTTATTGGCATTCATGACTATTTATTTGCCTGCAGGTTGCCAGTATCATTATGAATTTAAACAGACTTTGGACCTTTGAATTACTGGAACCAAATGCTGATATAACATTTGGCTCAGTTGGATGTCTTGACTATTCATTTTGAAATCTAAATCAGAGTGACTGCCAGCAGTCAAGAAAACAGGAATGAGAAAAATGCAAAAAGAGAATCAGAACATATATTTGATGCAACATAACTTGTCAATTTTTGTTAGATTGAATACATGTTTTGGTTCTATTTTTGTATTCCTTTTGAGATAACATGTTTGGCATAGCTGGATGTCGTGACTGTTCGTTGAGATTGGCACATATTTAGCATCAGGATTATCTTTGCTTAACTGTCTGTTATGCCATGGTAGGGCAACAGTGAAGATTCTCCATTTTTGTCTTGTCTGGGCCAGTCTCTCTAAAGGGCCCCATATCTGTTCCAGGGCCTTAAGGTCTTGATCTGCTATTCATTGTAATATGTTCTTGGATCTTTGTCTCATACGTCTTCCTGCTGATGTCCAGTAAATGCAATGCAGTTGGTGATGACCTGCTGTCTTGGGAGGATGTGTCCAATCCATTGCCATCATCTTTTCATGGTTATGGTACCCATTTTCTGGTGTAATCTCTTTGGATGGTGTGTGCAATCCATTTCCATGCCTTTTCATAATGACAGTACCCCTACCTTGTTGGTTGTATTGGCCAAGTCTTTGTTGGTTGGAGATGGTGTTGAGCCAGATGATTCATGCATAGTTCTTTGGAGATTCTTTGTGTGGAAGGTTGTTGTATGGTTGGAAAAGACACAGCTCTGGTACAGTGTTTGTGCTGTACAGGGGGGGGGGGGGGGGGGGGGACAGGGCACCACACTTCCATGCATTGTTTAGTATTCTGAAGGAACTGTTCACTTTCTTGAGACAGTTCTTGAATCAGGATTATACAGTGTATCTTGGGAAGATTGTCAGTATTAATTTTGATACCCATCCATGGAGCTTTTGTTTTGAAGACAACTGTTTGAGATTGTTAGTTTGCTTGTTCTTCATTAGAGTGAGTATTCGTAAATTTGTAGGTCATAGTAATGCAAAACATGCCCAGTAAAACTGGATACAAATAGAATTGCTGGTTCTTCGTTAAGAGTGATTCTTTGTAATTTTGTAGGTCATAATAATTCAAAACTTGCTTAGAAAAAATGGATATAAAAAGAAGAGGGATTGTCAACATTGCTTGATCATTTTTTTAAGCTGTGCCTGATCAGCAAAATACCTGGCTTTGCCAGGTTCTAATTGACAGCAGTGCATTCTGTAGCAGGCACTTTTCACAGAGGAAATGGTTGTATCCTGTCTGCTTGCAACAGTTTTTAAAGCTAGTTTTTAACTTTTTATTAATTGTCCATGTACATATTTCTTTCACGATACTGTCCTTTCAGGGTATTAGTATCTGACAATATTTGTACTTGCATTTGTGTGTGTGTTGTTGACACATCAGTTGTTTGTTTAATTTTGGTGTTTAAGCTACACTGGATTATTTGCCGAATAGTGAATGATTGTAGTGTTTGTTATTCAGTAAGATAATTTAGTTGTTATGAATTCAGTTAATAATAGTGCTGCTGTAAGTACACCTCACCACTTCAGTAATAGTATTGGAATTATATGTGGTGAGGTGTATTTATGTACATCAGCACACTTATCGTTGGAACTACTGAACTTGCGGGATGTTAGGAAAAAATATGTCTGCTTCTTATCAGTCCATGTGCCACCTACCCGCTGCCTTTTCGGCACTACTGCAGGATAATAAAACAGATTTTCTATCATTCTTGTCATGATGCATCAAATTGCCCTATATCTAGAGTCTGTATAAATGTATTGTATTATATGCAATATGTTGTTCAGCAAAATGACATGGGTCTTTGTAGTGGATTGCACCAGATTAGATTTTGTTCATTTGTTTGTTTGTCACACTGCAATTTTCTGGTGTGAAATGTGGGGTGTTCTTCCCTGGGGAGTCATAATTATCATTTTAGAGTGGAACCACCCTTTTTCTTTTTTTAAATTCACCCTTCCTTTGTATGTTTGTGTTTGTGTGTGTGTATGTGCATGTGTGTGTGTGATATGCACGTATGTTAATGTCTGCCTGCCTGTCAGTCTGTGGCAAAAGTTTGTAGATTCAGGTTTCTCAGCTCTTTATGGATGGATCTTTAACAAACTTGGGTCAAAAGTGTGGATTGTTGAAGAGTCATGAAGGGGTAAGTTTGAAGTTTAGGAGCCAAGGTTAAGGTCACATGACCAGAAAAAGCGCTTAAAATGAGCACTTTCAGAGGAAGGTGGTGAACAGCCAACAGGGCCACACACTTCACTTTGTTAGCCTGTTGTGTCGTTTATGTCTTGTGTGTTTTCTTCATGTATGGTTCTGCTTCTAATAGTTCTATCCAGCCCCCTATCCTCAAATACTTCTATTTAAGCTAAGACCACGTTGGTGAAAAAAGCAGGACTCCTATCTTTGAGTCTGTCTGCTTGGATTTAGTCTGGTTTGAAGAGAACTTGGTGCATGTGGACACCAGTCCACCCACCCTGTGAATGGATACCTTACCCTGTTCATGGTTGCGGAAGGTAAAGCAGTGATGGAGAGGAGATAGGCATCGCATCCTTATAATGCTAATATAATAAAAATCAAAGTTTCAACTACTTCATTCCCCAGTGACCTGTGTGTATATTGCATTTCCTTAATATCATCATCATCATTTGCCCTGCTGCAAGGTGTTGGCGATCATGGCCCTCTGTACAAATCTATCTTTTGTCGCTGCAGGTACATTTCCCGTACATCTCCCACCCTTTCTGTCTTCATCCATTCCACAAAATCCGTTCCATTATTTTCTTCCCGGGTCTTACTATACCTACCTGTTTTCCCAACTCTGTAGTTTTTATTATACATACACAGTGTTGATTTTATTGGTATCTTTCTTGGCTTGTGTACTGCGTTTATCTTAACCATTTGACTCCCACAGCCTATCCACGAACTGCAAAACCTTAAGCCTTTGACTCGCGCATCCTATCCACCAGCTTCCTGCAGGTAGGATAGGGTGAGCGAGTCAAAGGGTTAAGTTTTTGCTTTGCTTGCATGGTTGATAGTGCAGGATGCTGGGGGACAGGCTTCAGGAGTCGGAGGGTTAATGTACCTACCCATCTTATTGTACATAATGTTGATTTTACTGATGTCTTTCTAGACCTGTGTATTGCATTTGTTTTAATGTACCAACCCACTTTTCTTACCCTGAAGTACTTCTAATGTTATACTATCATTTCCAGATCGCTTGCAGCTGGTGCTGTACAAGGATGTGCACGAGGCCCTACGGGCTGGGGGTAAGGTCAAGTCGTCCTTTGCTCTGGATGGATACTACGGGCTGGAGTCTGGCTTCACAGTGGACAGGGAGAGCAATGTGCTGGCCATCCTCTGTCACAAGCAAATCACACTGCTGGCCTTTGACACCCGCGAGTACCTCATCCAGTTCGAGGTCAAGATACGCCGCAGTTTGGGCCAAGGTATGGATTTGTGTTATTTTTGTGATGTATTTCGGTGATGGTTGTGTGTTGGTGTAGTGATAGTTGTGGTTGTGGTGTCCTTTGCTGGCTTTTGAGTACCAGGTCCAGTGTGATGTTGAGATCCAACATAGTTTAGATCAAGGTGTGAGTGTTGTGTGTTTGTGCTGTGGTGGTGGTGTAGAGATATATGTATGTTTATGTGTGGTATCTTAGTGGGTAGTGGATGAGGGTGATGATTTAATGGTAATGGTGGTTGTGGTTTGTGGTGAGGTGTGTCTGTGATAATGTTTGACATGTGTGGTGTGTGTGTGTGTGTGTGTGTGTGTGTGTGTGTGTGTTGTGTGTGTTTCCTTGTGTCTGCTGTTTGCAAAGCAAGCTGATTACTTTGTGACTGGCTGTCTTGTTTATCTTGTCTGTCTACTATGTATCTTGCTTTTAACCTCTCATCCCTTCTCTCTGTCTGTCTGTCTGTCTGTCTGTCTGTTGTCTGTCTCTCTCTCTCTCTCTCTCTCTCTCTCTCTCTCTCTCTCTCTCTCTCTCTCTCTCTCTCCCCCTTCTTCTTCTTCCTCTTCTTCTTCTCTCTCTTTCTCTGTCTATCTGTCCGTCTCTCTGTCTCTGTCTCTCTGTCTGTCTGTCTCCCTCTCGCTGTCTCTCTTTCTCTCTGTCTCTCTGTCTCTGTCTGTCTGTCTGTCTCTCTCTCTCTCTGTCTGTCTCTCTCTCTTCTGTCTGTCTGTCTCTCTCTCTGTCTCTCTCTATGGCCACAGTAGTCAACTATCTAGTGGGTAAACATCCGACTTTCGGTTGGAAGATTCTAAGTTTGATCCTCCTAGACACCATGGCCTGATGGTTTAAAGGTGAAGACATTTCCGATCTCCTATGTCAACATGTATGGAGACCTGCCAATGCTTAAGCCCTTTTTGTGTACACATGCATGCAGAATATCAAATACACATGTTAAAGATCCTGAAGTTATGTCAGTGGCAGGCTTATGGAAACATTAAAATACCCAGCATGCCATCAACGGCAAGTTTGAAAAATGTTTTCTGATACTTGCAATTTTTACAGTTGGAAAGTAAAGTATAAGCATCATTCTCTCTCCCTCTCATTCTGATTCTCTCTCTCTCTCTCTCTCTCTCTCTCTCTCTCTCCTCTCTCTCTCTCTCTCTCTCTCTCTCTCTCTCTCTCTCCACTAGTTAATAATGTATACTATATAGTCATTTTGTTTTTTATATCAGTATTTGAAGAGTAGCAAGGACTTGGTGAGATCAGATGCTTCTGTTCATGACTAATAAAGTGTTGTGAAGTTTGAAGTCTGTCTTCTCATTTGCTTATAAATTGTCTTTCTCGCTCAGTTTTCACCCTAATTTTTTTCTATGCTGTCATCTTGTTTCCCGTTTCTTATGCACACCATGGATGTCACAAAGCTCCAATTCACCAATCTATAAAGCAAAAAGAATTGTTGTTCACAAGTGACATCAGTCCGTGATTGTCCTGAAAAATAGCAAGCATTATGGCAAACACACTTAGTCGGCCTATACCAGTGAATGTTCCTGTGGCACTAACTTCCAGAAGCTGAAAGTGACCCTGAGTAAGCATAAGACAAAGATGAAGGATTACCGTTGTTGACAGACATCACAAGAATCTGTGGGACTCCAGGCGAAGCTTTGGTGTGAATGCCAGGAAGCGCTGAAAAAGAGCAGGCTTCGCCTTGTCTTGCTAGTTGTAATGTCTGCACTGAATATTTTGTGAATTGCCTGTCATAAAGAAAAAAAATTATGTATATATGTATTGGCAGGCACACAGAGAAGAATCTTTCAGGAACAGTCCCAAATCTGTTGACGTGTAGGGGTGTTTTAGCTGGCACACTGTCTGTTCGCTTGTTTATTTATCATTAATCTGCTGCCTCTTTATTGTTTACTTTTTTTTTTATTACCCTCCTGCCTGCCGTGATAGGAAAAAAGCCACATTAAGTGGACATGGTTGAGATGTGAGCCAAGATTGTTCCCTCCCATGAAGAGGAGCTCATCAGTCATTCTCAGGTGTGCAGTAGTATCACCAGTGAATCTCAGTTGCATATTGCCCTCTGCACCTGCATCACTTTCGAGTTTCAAAACAAAACTTCCACCTGTGTAGACAAATTAAAGCAGGGGGTCCCACACCTGTATTCACAGTTGAGGCGAGAGGTAAAAGCCTATGTCAGCTTTCAGAATGCACATCCATTACAATCGAGGCATAAGGTCTGATTTTGATGTAGCCTTTCAGACAAGCACGACTTCCTCTCGTCTCTTCTTCAGCATGATATAGGATTTATTACCTGTTCATGGTTATCTGCCATGGCAGTTTAGGATCCCCGGTGAGTGGTGATGTATGAAGCACACTTTTTGGGAGGGTGGGTGAATGGCATGATCTGAGCATGGTAGTTAGTACTCGTCAGCCAGCCAAACAGCTAGCAGGCAGTCATTCAACTAGCTATCCGACCAGGCAGGCAACCAGCCAGGCTACATACTGAGCTAGTCGACCCAAAGAGGCAGGGAGACAGCCTCCATGGTCGACCTAACAAATAATTGTAATCAAACGAACGAAACCCGGGAACTGGCCATTCCGCAGTGCAACATCTGCAACTAGTGTAAGCAAGAAGACTGTTTCAGCCTTTGACCTTCTTCCTCCACACCACTCCAAATGCCCCCCCCCCCCCCCCCATCCCTCCCTGTTTTTGTAGGTTGAGTTTAAAATCAGATCATTATCGGGACATCTTTCCTGCTCGCGCAGCACTTCAGGAATGCCCTTTGATCTGCAGGCGGTTTCCCGTGCTGGGTCGGGTGGGGGCAGGGGTGGGATCTTTTCTTGTTTTTCCCTGGCAACCCAGACGGAAAGAGGTGTCTTCCTGTAAAGTATCCCACCCCTCCACGGAAAGATAGAGAGGGAGGGAGAGAGAGAGAGAGAGAAGAGAGAGGGGGGGGGGGAGTGAGTTGGATGGGATAAGCACAGCTGTTGCAACAATCATTCAGTATTGGAGCATGTTGAAATGGTGTATTGCTCCTGTCTTTCTTACACTCACCACGTGATAGGCAGTATCATATGGTGAGGAGGAGGAAACACGTCTCAGCTGGATTGCTAGTTTCTTTGTCTGTTTTCCCCCAGTCTGTGTTATTTGTCTTCCTCCTCACTCTGTCTCCATCTTTGTCTGTCTGTCTGTCTATCTCCCTTCTCCCTCCCTCCATCATTATCCCTCCGCCTCTCTCCCCTCACTTCCCCTCTTTAGCTTATCCAGTCTATGCAGGCTCAGAGGACGTGACAGTGAACTACTATTATGAGTATAATGGATTCTGCTTGCCTCTGAATATGTTTTGTTACAAATACTAGCAAATTAATTTGTGAAACTGTCGTCTGATATCTTGGCAGAATTGTGATTTTTTTTTGAGGTACATGTAATTTGCAATATCAGTTTGTGTTGAAACTGTGACCGCTTAAAGTGAAAGAAAATTACATGTATGGACTGACCGCTTGAAATGAAAGAAAATTACAATACATGTATGGACTGACCGCTTGAAATGAAAGAAAATTACAATACATGTATGGACTGACGGCCAAATCAGTAATCTGTTCAGTGTTTGTATGTAAGAAAAATAAAAAGATGTATTCACTCTTCCACAAATATGGAAAGATGGCCAAATCTGTAATATGTTCAGTGTTTGTTATTAATCAGTGATCAGGAATCTCAGTATCTCGTTCTGTCTCTCTGTGTCTGTCTCTGTATCTGTCTGTCTCTCTCTGTCTGACTCTCTGTGTCTGTCTCTGTGTCTCTGTCTTCTCTCTCTCTCTCTGTCTCTCTCTCTTTCTCTCTCTGTGTCTCTCAATCTCACTCAGTATCTCTCTCTCTCACACACAAACACACACACACACACCACACACCACACACACACCACACACACACACACACACACACACACACACACACACACAACACACACACACACACAATCACACAATCTTGCTCACCTCGTTTTTTTTCTCCCAACATCCGCCTCGCCCACTAGCCCACCTACTACATCGTCTGGCTGTATGTCTGTCTCGCTGTGTATCTAATTCTCTGCTGCATCTGTCATCTCTCTCTGAACGTCTGTGCTGCAGCTGTGTCTTGAGCAACACGGTGAAGAAAATATCAATGTTTGTTAGCAAGGGATTAACATAAATCATTGCCCCACAGCTGCTTAGAAATCACCCAGACCCAATGTGCACCCACTGCCCCGCCTGTGTCGTTCAGCGCAATATGGATTGTTTTATTCATGGTTTTTCAAAATGCATATTATTACTTCCGTTCCTTTTGTTCCTCATCCCAGCCTTGTCCCATGGTGTGGAATTTATTTTATTTCTGTTGTTCTGAACATGTTTCTTCATGTTGCCAGTATGCATTGTAACATTGTAGATGCAACAATAGTCTGTTAACCATTATAATTTATATTGAAGTAGACGATTCTGATTAAAAACAGATCATGAATATATGATAAAGTGATAATCAGTTTATTTATTTACTTTTTCTTTACTTGTTCATTATTGATTTTTTCATGATACACAGGAAACATAAGTCCAGGCGGTACAGGAAGCAAACTTAAATTTGAATTGGGCTGTGAATTGTGTCACAAGAACAGCTGTGTTGTGGTAGATCTCTGGTAAGATATTGCAGTGGTTAAAGTCATTATCTTTTTGAAAAAAAAAGTGGAGGGTCCCGCTTATAAGAGCTTGCGCAAATGGCTTTTGTGACCTTTGCATTCAGGGGTTACGTTGCTGTTTTCCAAAGGTCACACCTGCTATATGGATGTGAGCAATGGGGTAAAATAAACCAGTTTGGTTTCAGTTTTGATATGAACAAAACATACATTTTTGGCTGACATACATACAGTTATGTGGTGGAATGTGTATGCAGAACTCGCATTCAGTCAATTTTCTTTCCTTTTTTCCTGTTTAAGTAGTGTATATGTTTTTCGGCTGGGCTTTAAACAACAATAACAATAACAATGTGCTGAAAACAGTTTGTAAAAAGAGCCCCTAATCGAGGAAAAGACTGGAAAATGGAAGGCATCGTGGACTATTGTATGGACAAACAGACCAGAAAATGGAGACCTTAGAGGAGTGAACCTCAAAGCATAAACAAAAGAGTTGTCAGTCCTAAACGAAAGGACAGAAAAATAGTTGTTTATTTTTGTTTAGAGGTCAGCCGACTGCATAGAGCCATATCAGAGCTATAACCATTTCAAAACATACAATATTTCAATAGGAAAAAAAAAAAGAAAAGGAAAAGAAAATTAGTACACATATCAATGCATTCAGGCCTATTATCTAAAGAGATGCCCTTGGCATTGACCAGTCCGTCAAGTTTATCAAGCAGGGGATTGAAAGAAACTGAATGCAAATTTAAACATAACTAAAGACACTTAAACATATATAAATTTGCTTATCTTGCTTTCGCATATCTCATTTCCGTAGAGCCAAAAACGCACTTAATACATGTACCCAGTTGTCTATCCTAAGAGAAAGTATTAAGACTATCGAACAATACAGGTGAATGGACCAGCAAGGCAGAAAATGATAGGAAGAAATGACAAAAACCAAAGGAACAAGACAGAAACAAAGAGAGTGACAGGAAAGAGGAAATTTCTGGCACAGAATTTCCAGAAGGTGAGGGATAGTATTTATACTGAAAGTGAAAGAGCCTCCGGCATCCCTGGGGGAAACAGAAGAATCAGGCGTGGAGAGAAAACGACGTCCTCAGCAGTAAGCATCTGTTCCACACTGTGTACTCTCCGTGAACCCAGTAACATGAGCTGATGAGAGAGATATTTCCAACTGCCACCTTCAACTGCACGGTAGCTTGCTTCTGAAAGAAGAGGCTTTTGTGCTTTGTAGATCTGTTGTTGAGTGTGATGAGAGAGGAAAAGGATTTGAGGGGTAAAAAGGGAAGAAAAATAAAGAAAAATAAATGAGTAAAATGGGGAAATGTTCGAGATTAGGGATAGGAGTTTTGGCGGGCCAAACTCATTGACCACCAAGTTCCATGGCAGCCAGCAGAAATGGTAAAATACGGCCGCTTATTTCAAAATATTTGGGTCACATTCGTCTGTTGCTAGATGTAGATGGCGAACTCGAAAAGAAGAAGGAGGAAGGAATTGGAGTTGGATTTGTACTGGGAATGTCATTGGAGTAGCCTGTTAGACAAATGGAATTAAAAAGTTCAGAAGTCGAGCAAATGTAGTTATCTGTTTTGGTCTATGATCAAACAAACAAGCAAAACTCCTTTTGAAGTAGAATTAGCGACCTTGTTTGTGACAGAACAACAAAACAAAAAAAAACAAAAAAAAAGAAAAAGACATTTTGAGACAGACAATGCTCAGTACAAGGACAAGAAGGGAAAGAGAAATACTAGTGGCCTTCTCAGAATGCTCTGTCAGTCTTCAGGTCCTTCGCTTGAAAGATCTCGGATTAAAATGACCCAACATTTCAGTCCAGAGAAGTCTGGTTGAACTAGTTGCTCTCGATGCCAGTTGGAATGAAGAATCATTATCTTCTGATAATGAAGGGCCGAATAAAAGATCAGTTATTTCCATTGTGAGAAACCTCACCCAAATGTACTGAGAAACCTCACCTGAATGTTCATTTGGGTGCTCAGTAAAGATGGAGACAAAAAGACAAGACTTGGAGAAGAAATATCAAGCCGAATAGTGTTAAAACCAAGGATAGCAATTTTGTGAGGTTCAGTAATTAATCAGGGTATATTGAAGAAAAGTAACCAAGATTCCTTCCACAATACAGACCCACAAGAAAATATAAAGTAAGCATGGTTATCTGCCTTGGTTTTTGATGAAAGGAACAAAAAGACCTTTGAGACACTGCTTATACATCATAGGGAAAGAGAGAGCCAGACCCAAGTGGCTTCCCAGTTATCTCCAAGCAGTACATCAAAGCATTTAGGTGGATGTTCAGAATGAGTGTAGCAGCTGTGGAACAGTTTCAGGCCCCACAACTCGGCTTTCCCTGTTTATCTGTGATGGTTATGATAGCTTGATGCTGCAGCTGAGTTAGAATTTCAACTGTAAACTATTAAATTAGTTCTGGATGGCAAGAGACTGATTGAATTGTGTGTGTGTGTGTGTGTGTGTGTGTGTGTGTGTGTGTGTGTGTGTGTGTGTGTGTGCGCGCGCGTGTGTGCGCACGCATACATTTGTGTGTGCATGCATAATGTGTGTGTGTTACTTTCTGCATGCATTTGCATGGGCGTGGGTGGGTGACAAAGGGTGTATCAGCAAAGATTTCTTGGCTAATCAAATAACATGGTAGTGTTGTCTTTGTCAGCCTGTCATTAGGCATTTCTCAGGACGAGTGGTTGCTGTATCTGTGTGTTTCTGGCTTTGTGTGTAGTGCAAGTGGCAGTCATGTGATGTAAGAATGTGTCTGTAGATTACAGAAGCCCAGATCCCAAATCATTCTTCAGTGATCAAGAGGATATCGATAATGATATGATAATATTGATAATAATAATGAACACAGTCATCATCATCATCATAATGATAGTAATAATGATGATAGTAATATTTCCATTTGCACGGCACAAATAATCCATGTCACAGCACGTTTGTTGCACCTTTAATTTAACTCTCTGACTACGGCATCCTATCCACCAACAGCAAAAAATTAACCCTTTGACTCCCTCACCCTATCCACAAGCTTCCTGCTCCAGCTTGCCCCCATTCTGTTGAGTTTCTGCCACTGTGGGATGCCGGGACCTCTTTCAGTATAAATTGTATTTCCACCTTCTGAAAAATCTGTGCTAGAATTTCATCTTCTGTCAGTCTCTTTGTTTCTGCCTTACTCCTTTGCTTTCTGTCATCTCTTCTTATCATTTTCTGCCTTGCTGGGCCATTCACCTGTATGTGTTCTGTACAGCCTTACACAACTTGCTCTTCGGATTGATTAACAGGGTACATGTATTAAATACATTTTTGACTCTACAAAAAATGTGATGTGCAGAAGCAATTTTAGGTAATTAAGGCCTGTGTTCGAATTTGCTTTTTTTTATCCCCTGGTGATAATAAATTGGACGGAGTGGTCAACGCCAGAGGCATATCCTTCGATTATATGCGTGAATGCATTCATATGTGCACGTAATTTTCATTTCCGTTTTTCCCCCAGTGAGGTATTGTCTTCGTTTTGAGATGGTTATAGCTCTGATATGGCTTTAAACAAAAAACAACAATGACAGTTTAATTCCCCAAACCCTCCCCCTTCCAGCCACCAGACCCTCCAATCCTCCAGTATCCTCATCAGCCTTGTTGTACAATATTTTACATCCATCTTTAGAGTATTCAGCAAGCAGCCGTGCATGTGGGCAGGTAAGTTGTTTGTTGGCAAGCAAGAATGCCTTCGTTGCAGAAAGATGGGTGGCCTATTAATAGGGCGTGAAGGTTTTCATCCCACAGATGGCTAAGGTCAGACGTAATCCATATTGTAACAGCCAAGTCTGACGTCATTCTACCAGTTGGTATGTGTCTGTTTGCCAGGAAAGTGAAAACATCTCAAGGCCAGTGATAACGATTATGAAGTTGTTACTGCTGTTGTTTTATTACTTTTTATGGGGTATACAACATGTAATATTTTTTTCTGAATCTTTCTATGTGCTTACTTCGGTACCACAGTCTTGCAGCTAGACACACGCGTGCACGCATATATGCGCGCGCGAACACGCACACACACACACGCACGCACGCACACACACACACACACACATACATGTACGCTTGTATGCATTCCTCGTTTATTGCACAATTTATTAAACCTATTTATTCAGAGAAAATGAGATACTGAGAATAAGTACACAAAGCAAGAAAAGAGTGTGTGTGTGTGTGTGTGTGTGCGTGCGTGCGTGCGTGCGTGCGTGCGTGCGTGTGTGTGTGTGTGTGTGTGTGTGTGTGTGCGCGCGCACACACACACAGGCTTGGTACTAACACGTGAAATTGGGAAAAAGAGAGTGCTTGACTCGTGCGCTAGTGTACCATAAACATTCTGTCTTTCGGTCTTTTTTTCTCTCTCGTATCATTCTGTCCTGTTTTTCCTAGATCATGATAAACATACAGTGAGGAGAAGGGTGTGACTATGCACATATACATACTGGGTTAGCATCCCAGACGTTGTTTCCATTACTGTAGTCAAGCTAATGAAATTATCCTGTCTACTGATGATCTGACACGGGTAAATGTCATCCGCCAGACAGAAACCGTATTAGACGTGGAAAATAAGGAGATAAGGATATTGGTTATATCTTGATCTTATTGTATCTATTATCCACATACTGGATGCTTTACTGACAAGTCAGTTGATCGTTAACGTGATATTGACTGGAAAAAGTAAGGTGAAGTATTCAGGTGTTTTAACTATTGATTATGTAAAAAAAATAGTTTATCAGTGTTAACTATTAACTAGGTTAAAAAAGTTTATCAGATTCAAACTTTTTCACTGTTATTTTGAACTCGATTGGAGAATATCCAGCAAGCAACAACGACATGTTCAAACAGTCAAATCAACCATACAAATCATTTTGAGTTTTTCACTCTCATGAGAAGGTATGGCGTAGTGGGCTTTTTGGACTTCAGATTTACGCCATAGCTACTGCCTTATTCACTGATGTTACACAACTACTCTTGTCGAATAGTTAACACTTGTTCTGTGTTGAGCACACAGCAACTACGGTTCTGTACTATTTGATATAATGGACTGCAGATTAACAGAGCTGCTATAACCAGAAGCATTTGCTTTGCTTTGCATTTGTTGCCACGGAACATAATCATGTCGGTGTACTTATCCCCCGTTGTTGGTAATAGTGCAAGAACAATAGTTCGTAGTATAAATTAATATAGTGCACTTCAGTGTTACCATATTCACTTTTGTTACGATACTAATGTTTGTCACATAATTATTATGTTCATAAACTTTGACCTTTTTTGTGTAGTGTTTTATTGTAGACACTGTTTCCGTTGTTTGTTTGTTTCTTGTATGTTATTATTTTAATCGTTGTTTCTTGTGGTCTGACATGGTTTTATGTGGCAGTTTGTGTTCAGGCAGAAAAGTATTTAGCGCTATATATATAGTACAGTATTTAGCGCTTCTCAAATTATCAGATGAATTGGAGAAAGGTTACATGGCCTGACCTGAACTTTCACGCAGCAGTCGTTTAGTGTGCTTACAAAGTCACGACATGATCGTCTGCAGACAATTTGTCTTTGCCTCGTTCGGTCCATTTCCTTGGGTTCTCGGGGTTCAGTTTTCTGTTGGCATTTTACGTTACAAACCTTTGCCCTGCAGTCCTCTGGCTTTCTTTGTGTTGTGGCCGTGGCTTGGAAGTTACAGACTGATACATGTTTTCTTTTTCTCTCCCGCTTGTACAGTTCTGTGTTGTGCTGTTGCTAATCATGAAGTTGATGGTTATATCACAGAAAAGGAAGGGAAAGGTAAAAGTTGAGCTGAGTGAGAACACAGACTTACAAAGACTGTGGTGTGAGAAGTGGAAGAAGTAGAGTTCGTTCTTTTGCTTTGTGCTCTCTTCTTTCAAAGAAGGAACAGTAGAATAAGGGCACACTTTTTTTTTTCAACGAAGATTTCTGCTGTGCATCAGTTTTAAAGGATCGTTTGTTTGTTTGTTGGGTCCCATATTTGTTCATACTTTCGTTTATTAGTACGTTCATCCATTTGTTAATATGTAATTCATTCATTCGTTTGTTCGCTCATTTGTTCATGTGTTTTGTAATCCATTCATTCATTGCTACGGTGAATCAGTGAAACCATTCATCGATGATATCATCTCCAGAACCCTAACCCCTTTCATCATCATCATCATCATCAGGTGCCTTGCCGCATGACGTTGGCGATTATGGACTTCCATCTGTCTCTATCTCTTGTTGCCTCAAGCATCTCTTCCACCCTCCCCTATCTTCAGCCACCCACAAGTCCGTCTAGTATCTTCTCCTGGGTCTACCCGGTGCTCTCCTTCCCTCCAGCTTTCCCGTTGTGACCAGGTGTTCTAGTTCCCCTTTCTCATAAACTATGAATGTTGCCTGTCTTTTCCTAATCTTCCTTATGAATGATCTACTTGTGTCTGTCTCCATCAAGACTGTCTCGTTTGTTTTCTTTACTGTCCATGGAACTCTCAACATCCTTCTTAGAAACCACATCTCGGCTGCCTCAATCTTGTTCTGGCTTTGCTTGTTGACTGTC
Organism: Monoplex corrugatus; assembly: GCA_030674185.1. Lineage (NCBI taxonomy): Eukaryota > Metazoa > Mollusca > Gastropoda > Littorinimorpha > Ranellidae > Monoplex > Monoplex corrugatus. Next base: position 156,423,902 of record CM060305.1, read on the forward strand.
CACGCCTCGCAACCGCACAACAGTATTGGTCCTAGATCTATATAACAATACATTCAAGAACTCTCTTCCTGATGTTAATTGATAGGCATTTGTTGGTAAGAATGCTCTCCGTCTTCTTGAATGTTGTTTTTACTTGGCCGATTCTGCCGGCTATTTCTGATGTGCATCTGCCATCTGGTGAAATGATCGTTCCCAGGTATTTAATTTTATCAACCTGTCTCAAGGTTGTGCTGTTTGCTGTTATTTTGCATGAGGGGTTTCATGTTTTTTACTGATCACCATGACTTCAGTCTTCCTGCTGTTAGTTTCAATCCCTTACCTTTGCTTTCTATTTCAAGTATATTCACAAGGTTTTGTGGGTCCCTTTCACTTTCTGCTATTAGCACGGTGTCATCTGCGTATCGAATGTTTTTACCATTTTTCCTCCAACCTTTAATCCAGGGTCTTCCTCTAGGTTTCTCATGGTGTTTTCGCTGTAAAGTGAAAACAGATCTGGTGACCTAACACAACCCCTTTCATACATATGCATAAAGATTTTAGTTTTTGGAATGCGTGTGATACAGCAGTCTTTTTCCTTTACTTATTCCTTACTCTTGACCTTCTCTGCCCTTTCTTGCGTTCAAACTTATAAAAGAAAGAGAGGAAAAATAGTATGGCTGAGGAGAGGGGAGGGATGTAGATTAGGAAAGGCATCTGATCACCCGACACCTATATAACCGGAGTGGCGTCTTCACCTGTTCTCACCAAGACCCATGGCACCACAAGATTGGGTCGCCCTTCAGGAAGTGCAGGTGGGGAGAAAAGAGTGGGGGCTGGGCTATGGCACAGTTACTATGAGCTCAGGTCGAAATGTAACACCTCACTCCGTTCTACCCGAAAGGAAGGGTGGGTGTGGTGGTGGTGGTAGAGGGGGAGAGAAGATCGGTTGTCAGGGGCGGGGGAGAAGGGGGGATAAATCACTTGAGAGCCATTTCCTTTTCCCGTTTATCATTAGCAAGTGAAGGTGAAATGGAATGAGTGCCACGCTCTCTTCCTGTTTCCATTTCTCACAGAAAAGAGAAGAGTTGTGGTGGTGGAAGTGATGGTGGTGGTGGTGGTGATGAGGGTGTGTGTGTGTGTGTGTGAAAGAGAGAGAGAGAGAGGGGGGGGGAGGATGGCGAGTGTACTTTCCACATTCTTCGAGTATGTTGCTGTATCAGTGTGCCAGTAGTATGAATGCACCATATACAAACGGTAATACTGTGCATTTCATCGTTACTTGTATGAGTCTGAGAGAACAAGAACAAGACGAACAGGAACTTTTTTTTTTTTTTCCGAGGCTAGTGGCATAAGAACTTTTAATGCTTTTTTTTTTTTTTAAACATTAGCTTTCGCCCGTATCGGGTGTATGAGAATACAAACCGTGCATACTTGAAGAGAATTATTATTACTACAAATGAACTGTGAAAAATAAAAACGTCATAGTAATACAAAATCGGATTATTAGGGGGGGGGGGGGGGGGGGAGGGGAGAGAGAGAGAGAGAGAGAGAGTAGATTGTTATAAAACTTGAAGAACCATCACTGATACTATTAGTAGTGATTCTATTATGTCAACAATAACTCATGAAAATACGAATACTGACACAGAAGTATATACAGATAGTGAAACACAAGTATGGAATCTCTTACAAAACATAATTATACTATAGATCATTGGTCATTTAATAGTATTATAGATTGAGTCGGTAAAGTATATAGTACAGATTCTTACATAAAATGTTGTTCTGTGTAGATGCAGTGTATTCGTGTATTTGTGAAATGTAGCAGAAGGCCTGTTTTCAATGTGTCTGTGTTTTGATAGTGTCTTAGATTAGATGGAAGACTGTTCCTAAGTAAGCTACCAGACTGTTCCGGGGTAACCCATCAAATTGCCAAAGACTTGATGTAAACATATCAGTGCAAGGAAGTAGAACTTGAAGTTTTGTGGGATATCATGGGTTTGCTTATAACTTCGGTGGACTCGTTTGTGAGACAAGTCTTAATACAGTTTTGCTGTATTAATTGTAAACATCTCTTTTAGTGGAAGCACACCAAGTGCTGCATAATCCATTATGTGCAGACTGGATGATATTACAAGAATAACTTCTAATGCACATTTGTAACGGCTCATCAGAGGCTTCAAGGTGCTGGCGCCAGCAGAGTAAAAGATCGTAGAACCATAATTAATGCATGATAGTGTATGCGCGTGCAAAAAATTTTTTTTTCATGGCGTGATATTTAGAAGTATTTCGATTTTGCATAGCAGGTGTACTTCACTAGATACACAAAGAGAAAGAGACAGAGAGAGAGAGGGGGGGGGGGGGCAAGGAAGGGCAAAGTTGATCTGCTGTTCTTAGGTCATGTTATCAAGTGTACCAGACAAACTTTTTCAGGCAAACTGGCAGCTAAGATCAAAGGATGGGTATTAGGATGGGATAACATGAACAGAATATTAGCAGAATATTTCAACTGCCTAGTCGGCTATTAAAGCCGAATGGGCAGTTGAAATATTCTGCTAATTATGACTGTTAATGAGAAACACGGTAACTGAGCACCTCATGTACTTAGGATTAACCTTCGAGGAATTCGGAGCAAAGAGGAAGGCAGTATTCTCTTTGCTCGGAGGAGGTCTGGCCCTCCAGACATGCGGCACGCAAGCCTACCGGCGTGTGGACACGCCCTGATGCCCACGAATCAGACTACCATTTATGGATAAACAGCACTACTGCCTTGTAGTTGTCTTGGAAGAGCCCAAAGCTAAGGGAGTAAATCCTGACAGAAAATCACGCTTTTGGGTTGTCTCGGGAGGACAAGACCAGTGGAATAAACCCTGAGAGAAAATCTGATGGAAGACAGTGGGAAACCACCATCGTCTTTTCCCTAGAAAACTCATGTCGCAAAACATGAAAGTTAAAGTGAACGACGTAAATAGGGGCTCCACTGGAGCACCTTCATCTGGTTGGGGAAGTCACGGTAAGCAAGTAACACCAGACTGTAATGAAGATATTGCTGTTAAATAATAATAAAAAAAAAATCAGAATTGCAACATGGAATGTTAGAACAATGCTGCATAGGAAAAGATAAGCAACATTTATGCTAGGACTTTTTATGAGGCAAGAAAAAATTGAACATCTAGTCACAACAGGAAAGCTAGAAGGAAAAGGAGCACCAGGTTGACCCAGAAAGAAAATACTAGACAGTATTGCAGAGTGGGTGGGGCCAAGGATAGCAGATATTTCTTGCAGCCACAGAAGATAGATTTACATGGTGGGCTATGTTCGCCAACGCCATGCGGCAAGGCATATGATTATGCTGATGAATGGGAAACTGTTTCTGCTGGTGCTGACCCACAAGGTGTATAAGTATTTGTCAAGAAGAAATCTCTATCTGGTTTAAATGCTGTCTTGTGACTTAGAAAGAAAACAGATGAAGACATACAAGTAAGCAGATAGACAGACAGACAGGAAGATCTGTTTCAGGGTTTCAGAACTTAAGAACAACCAACCAAACCAAAAATTTCATGTTATTTTGAAAAATAAAATTTACAAACAAAGAAATGAAATGAATATGCCTAGCGCCTTTCATGATGAATTTTGTTTTATCTTGTATTAGTGGAACCAGTCAAAGAGAAAAAAATTGCCACTAATATTAACCATGGTATATTATCTTCATTTCATCGTCTTTGTTGTATATCCAACGCGAGTTGCAAACGCCCAAGACGGTGGTGATTTTGCAAAGTAACAGAGAGGGACTGTAACGGTGGAAGCAATTTATTACTCGGGGCTTGTGCTTATATAATGTAATTTAAGTATAAGAAACTGCGTGGTTTCTTATATTATCCATTTGTGAATTTTGAAGACGAGTGACAGGAAGCGGTTTCGTCCACAGGCATGTTTTAAAACATAGTACAAGCGAGCAGTTCTTTTGGTGCTTCTGTTATCAGTTGGTGAGTTTTCAAGGGAATAGTTGGTGACTAGAAGCAGGCTTGTATAACGGTATAAACAACTGTTGTGGTTTTCTGTGTTATCAGTTGGCTGCCTTGGTGGCGTGGGCGGTTGGCTTGTGAGATGTTTACAGGTTGATGCGTCTGACTGAAATTGCCAGCCCTCGTTTGTTTACCGTCCACTATACGTGAGGCAGATAAAAGGATACTTGGAAAAGAGGGGGAAAACTGTGCCTGTTCTTTGTTTGGATGGTCGGTGATCTTTGGCCTCGCTCTGTCTCTACTGCAGTCCTCTCTCTCTTTCTGTCTGTTTGTCAGTCTGTCTGTCTGTCTGTGTTTGTCTGTCTCTCTCACTGTCTCTCTGTCTCTTTTTTCTCTCTCACTCTGTCTCTGCTTCAATGATATCCTCCTCTCTTCTCTCTCTCTCTGCTTCAGTGATATCTCCTCTCTCTCTCCCTCTCTGTGTGTGTCTCTGCTTCAATGATATATCCTCTCTCTCTCTCTCTCTGTATGCGTGCGCGCGCGCGTGCGAAGAGAGCGAGAAAAGAGAGCGAGAGAAGAGAGAGAGAGAGAGAGAGAGAGAGAACGATAAAACACCCAGACTGTGTTAGTTAGTACTGGTTTTCCAGCAACCCAGAGGTCCCAGGGGAGCGAGTTGGCCTGCGTGATTTGTCATATTATGAGGCATTACCCAGCTTCTCTTCCTCGCGTTTTACTGCCATGAATTCCGAACGGAGTCTGTTGCCCATTCACAGCTGAGTGGACTGGAGGTTGCACGTAATGTTCTCTCTCTCTTCTCTCTCTCTTCTCGTCTCTCTTCTCTCTGTCTCTCTGTCTCTCTCTCTCTCTCTCTCTCTCTCACACACACATATTCTGTCTCTTTTCTCTCTTCTCTCTCTCTCTCTCCTCCCCTCCCCTCCCCCCCCCCCCCCCCCACACTTAAGCCATATTAGAAACCGGGCAGTCAGATGGGAAATCAGCATCCTCTACCTCAATGCCAACCAGACCTTCAGATTGTAAGAAATATTTTACAATAATTGATTTTTCAAGATTTGCGCTTAAAATCAAATATATTATATATATAAACAAACACTTGTTTTGCTTGTTTCTCTTTTCTGCAGAGGCACTCCACATTTCAAGAAATATTTAAATTAAGGGGTGTTTTTCTTTTTTT
>CM060305.1:156431537-156499037 GCA_030674185.1 Monoplex corrugatus
TGCTAAGCTGATTTCTGCCAGCATTGCTGGCAATAATGGGGCATGTCTGATTAATTGGGGAGATGACTCACTGGTGTGTGCAGTAGTTGAATGGCGCCCTGGTCTCTCCCCCCCCCCCTCCCCCCTGTTTGTCACCTCTTTCCCCTTGGTCTACACCGTTCTTGGTCAGCTTTTTGTTTTTCCTTTGAGAGAGAGAGAGGGGGGGAGAGAGAGAGAGGGAGAGAGATGGGTGGGTAGGGGTGGAATGGGAGAGAGATAACTGAACGTGTTTCAAGTTTATCAGCTTTGACCCCTGTTTGATAGTAATTTTGTTTGTCCCTCCATCTATAAAACGAGGGATAATTGACAAGAAAATATTTCTGCATCTTATCAGTATAGAAAAGTTCGGAATGGCTTACAGAAATTCATACATGACTGTTGAGGGGGTTGGGGGTGGCGCATAATTTGACGAGCAAGATAAGATACACAGATAAGCCAGGGAATACTGTGTACAGTTTAATCTTTAGGCAAGACTTGCTAATGACATTGGGATGGGAGGTGGGTGGGAGGAGCAGTGTAAAGCAGGGTGGGTCAAGAGAAGGTGTAGCAGAAGACCATAATTACTTGCAGGCTGGTTCCCTCTATCATTACTCCCAAACACTACAGATTTGGAAGGGAATTTATGTTGGAGTAATGGGTGTGGATTGTGTTTGTGTGGATTGTGATGGTGTTGATGTGGTGGTGAATGTGTGTGTGTTTCGTTGCGACTGCATCAACTGGATGGAGGTGGGGATGGGTTGATGTGGCAGCAGACGTAAAACCAATTAAAGAATGGTTCTATGATAAGGTAGTAGTGGTTGCATATATACATGTAGCTGTGTGGGCGCAGGCTTGCTCGTGTGTATGTGTGTGTGTGATATGTGTGTGCGTGTGTGTGTATGTGTGATGCGTGTGTGTGTGTATGTGTGTGTGTGTGTGTGTGTGCGTGCGTGTGAGTGTATGTGTGTGTGTGTGTGTTTGTGTTTGGAGGAGGAAAGATGGTTTGGCGCTGCAGTAGATCAGAGTGTCAATTAAAAATCGAATGGGGGGCCATAGGGTGAGTGTGTGAGTTGATACAACTGAAATTTGGAAAATGTGGAGCTGTGATATTTGAGCTTGATCACATGCGGAAGATGAGGATGACGTAGAAACTTCTGCCACCTGGTGTTGTTCAGAATGAAGGCGGCTGGTTCTAAATGACGTGCTTTGGGCTTGCTGCCAAGCTGATTTCTGCCAGTAGTGCTGGTAATGGTGTGTCTGATGATTAATTGGGGAGATGACTAAGTGGCGGGTACTATGCTGGTTCCCCCTCATCCCGTCCTTCTGCTGTAAACACTCCCTCCACCCCATCCCTCCAGCTTACAGTTTTAGTGCTCAGTCATTTTCGTTCTTTTCACAGAGAGAGAGAGAGAGAGAGAGAGGGAGGGAGAAAGAGAGAGAGAGAGGAGGAGAGAGGAGAAAGAGAGAGAGAGAGGGAGAGAGAGAGAGAGAGGAGAGAGAGAGAAGGAGAGAGAGAGAATCGAATGATTTAAGATGACTGCTCCTTTTTTTTTCACCTCTTTCATTTCACTATCACTATTTGTCAGTTGTCACTCTGTACGTGTGTGTGGTGTGGGTGTGATGGGAGGGTAGGTGGGAATAGTGGAGAGTGAGGAGTGTAGTGTTGCAGAAGACTTATCAAGAAAGACAACCATCAGCGAGGTGAGCTAGGAGGTGGTGAAGACAAGAAAGGGTGTGGGTGTGTATGTTGTTGCAACTATGAGAGGCGTTACATTGTGTCGGCCAGATCACAGGCAGAACATGAGAAAAGCATTTCTGAAAGTCCCTGCGGGCTAGTGTTGATGAAAGGGGCCAGGTCATGTCAGTGAAGGTGGCCGTTTGGTGTTGGTGGATCTAACTGATTGTATTGCGGGCTTGTTGCCAAGCTGCTACGTATCTCACTGTCTATAAAGAAGTTTGGAAGGGCTTGCAGAAATATATTATACAATTATATTCATGGATGGAAGGTTGGGGGTGGGGTTAGAAGGAAGGAAGCTAATTGGATAGAACTACATGATATACACAGATTAATCAAGGTTGCATGTGCAAAATAATCTTCAGGGATGTCTGGCTAATGAGGGTGGGAGAAGAGTGGGAGAGTGCTGGGGTTAGGGGGATGAGTATGAGCAGTGTATTTGCAGGAGGGGCCAAGAGAAGGTGCAGCTAAAGAGATACAGTCCATAGTTATTTACAGACTTATCCTGCCGTCCTTGCTAAATGACACAGTAAAATGACTTCAAGAGAGTTTGTGGGATGGTTCGTTCGTTCGTTCTTTGATTTAACGTCTTTTCACTATAAGTGATATTAGACGGGGGAGGGGGCGGGGATGGTGTTTGCTTCTTTGTGTGTTGTTGTTGTTCATGTTGTTGTTTGGATGGAGGGGGTGTGTTATCGACAGGATGGGGCAGCAGTTGGTTGGATGTTGCAACAGAGGGTAAGGCAGTGATGTTGTACTTGTAGTGAGGTAATGTGTGTGTGTGTGTGTGTGTGTGTGTGTGTGTGTGTGTGTGTGTGTGTGTGTGTGTGTGTGTGTGTGATTTGAAAGAGAGGGGATAGGGAGGATGGTTGAGGGTTTATTATGAGGAAATCTATGAGATTTTGTTTTTAGCCTTCCAGTTTTTCTCGGATGCTCATTCTTTTGCCCACACTTTGAAAGTGATATATTGCTGCACTGTTGGCATGCTCCGCCTTTGGTGGATGTCACGTCTATGCTGGGTGTTTTCATGTTTCCATAAACCACCACACTCTGACATGACTTTAATGTTCATACTTGATATCCCGTGTGCCTATACATACAAAGGGGGTTTAGGTACTTAAACGTCTGTACACATGTTGACCAGCGAGATAGGAAAATTACCCCTCCTCCCCCCTTTACTCGTTTGGTCGGAGGTATCCAGGTAGGTTTGAACCCAGACCTTTTATGGTAAGTCTGAGGTCTTACCTGCTCAGTATTGTGGCCACCGATTACTTCATTTGAAGCTAAGAAAACAACGGGGGCTTAAATCAATATATGAGCCAGATAGCATGCAGGAGATGAGGATGGCATTCTAGAACTGGTAGAAGCCTTAGCCAGCATGGTGTTTATGAAACAGGCCGGCCGTGTCAGTGGAGGCGGGTTGTTTGTTGTTGGTTCTAAATGGTGGCCTGTGCTGTGGGCTTGCTGCCAACCTGGTTAGTACCTGTAATGCTGGTAATGGTGTGTGTCTGATAAATTGGGGAGATGATTCTCCACTTTTGCCGCCGTCCACTTTCAGCATCTCAAATCCGGCTTCCTACTCCCCCCCCCCCCCACCACCCTCTGCACTTCCATTACCACGTTCTTTCGGAGAGGGAAGAAAAGAGAGAGAGAGAGAGAGAAGGTGATTGATCTGAAATTAAAATTTACCACTTAAGTTAATAGATATCTACTATTAGGTCTCTCAGTCTCTCTGTCTTCATGTGCCTGTCTTGTCCCACAACTCCACCCTGCCCCTTCTTTCCTGTCTTTTTCACCAATGCTGGTTGAAACATTTCAAAACATTAATTTTATGAAATAATAAATAGTAGGTAAAGTATTTTTTTCAGTCTCTCTAGCCATGCAGAGAATACAGAAAAGAATAGCTGGCAAGGGAACTTTTGTTTTTCATGACCTTAGAGAAATAGCCGAGTTTGGAAAGCTCTGGAGAACTGTATCATACCATTGCAGTAATAGAGATAGGGCAAGAGAAAGGGGAAATAATTTAATGAGCTGGAGATAGGGGAAGGGATGTAATTTAATGAGTTGGATTAGGTGTAGATAAGTCAGAGACATAAATACACAGGTTAATCTTTAAGCAATGCTTGCTGATGACTTGAGGCAATGGGAGAGGAAGGTACAGAAGTCTGGCACAAGAGGGGCCAAGTCGAGAAAGTGCTGGAAAATCTGTAATTGTTTGCAGGCTTATTTCATCTATCATTGCTGCTGACACTACAGGTTGGGAAGAGAATGTGTGTGTACTGTGGTGATTGAGAGAGAGGGAGGGGGGATAGAGAGATAGTGTGTGTGTGTATGAGAGAGGGAGAGATAGAGTGTGTGTGTATGAGAGAGGGAGGGGGGATAGAGAGATAGAGTGTGTGTGTGTATGAGAGAGGGAGGGGGGATAGAGAGATAGAGTGTGTGTGTGTATATGTGTGTGTGTGTACCGTTGTGTGTATGTCAATGTGTGTGTGTGTGTGTGTGTGTGTGTGTGTGGATAGAGTCAGTGCATGCGAACTTGCAAGTATGTGTTTGTGTGTGTATGTGTGTGTGTGTGGGTAGGGAAGGAGAGTGGTTAGGTGTTGCAGCAGACTTAATTAAGAATAGATCAGCATTTAGGCCATGGGTATTATGTATGTGTGTTGTTGCAACTGAAACCAGGAAAATGAGGAGGCGTAAATAAAATGCCAGGCAAAGTGCATGCGTGACGTTTCAGAATGCAGAGATGAGTGACGTTTCAGAATGCAGAGATGAGTGACGTTTCAAAAGCCTTTTCCTGCTGGTGTTTTACTGTCTCCCCCCCCCCCCCCTCTCTCTCTCTCTCTCTCTCTCTCTCTCTCTCTCTGTGATTTATGGTTTTACAATTGATTTCTATTTCATTTGTTTAGTTTTTAAGTTATGCATTTCACTTTTATGTCTCTGTGTATATGTGTAGTTATCAAGGACTAGCTGTAAGACAGGTCCAGTGGGACCTAATGCTGCTACACTTGAGATATAAAGTGATTTGAAGTTTGGTGATGGATGAGAGTTTGTGATGGATGATGTTTGAAGTTGGTGATGGATGAAACAGTCCAGGTTATGTCAGTGAAGGCAGCTGCTTGCTGTTTGTTCTTAATGATTGTGTTTTGAACTTGATTTCTGCCTGCAATGCTGGTAGTGTCTGATAATCAGTTGGGGGGTGGGAGGTGGGTGACTTTGTGTTGTTGTTTTCTGTGTACTGTTCTTAAATGGTATGCTGCCCGACATTTTTGACCCCCTGTCACAACTGTGCCTTCCCTCCACTACCAAACTGCATTCTGCTCTTCCTGTGCCATTTTCATTTTTCCCCTGTTTAAAAAAATCAAAAAAGAGACTGATTTAAATTGTTTCAATTGATCAGGTTTTCTTTTACTGTGTATGTATGTGCACATGCATTTGCCAAATGGAAATTTAAATATTGTGTAAAGATAAAATGGAGAAAACTTTCTTTGCTTTTGACCCTGCCTCTTTTCCAAAAGTGGTGTCACAAAATGCCAGAAATGTAAACACAGATCTCGAGTAGGCAGTATTTTGATCACAGCTAAACTCCCTCACCCTGCCGAAAAGGGGAAAATATGTAATGGTTATTTGTATGTGTATAGAAACTCTCGTTGACCCATAAGTTATTTGCATTTCTGGCTGAGAGCATCTTGCATTGTTTGTAGTCCACATGCCATTAGTTGTCATTTAGTAGTCGTGGAGAATTCTTTTTTACTTTGCTGTGAAATGATAACACAGGTGTAGGCTGACCTGTATTTGTAGCATTATTATTTTTTGTTTGCCACATAAGGCATGGAGGGATGAATGGAGCCTGGTAGTGTTTATGTGTTGGTGATTGTGTCCATGGTTGCAGGGTTACTTCATTACAGTGGGTCTCCTCCCTGTTATGTGTGAGTGATTTGCTTATAGCTGATAGGGAGTTTAGATGGATTTCAAGCAGGGTTATATATGAGGGCTGCACCATTTTTGAAAATAATAGTCTAGTTCTATACCTTACCCTAATCCTCGTCTTTAGTGTTTGCAGTCCATTTGCAGGAGGGGAGGAGGAAAGGGAGATGAATTAAGGATCGGAATTAGGAGTAGGGCTAAGGTTAGGTTAAGGCTTCGTGCATAACATTTTTACTCGAAATCCATGGGAGGAGGGACACGCAAAATGTACGTTTAACTTTTGACTATTTACATACAACACCATTGACTGCATACTGACAACATCACATGCTTAGTTTCATCAGCTTGGCAACCCAGTATATGTAGTTACTTTGTATAACTTGCTTAATTGTGTACACAATGCTCGGGTGACAACATCACAAGGAGAAAGATCTGGCTGATCTACCCTTATTAACCGCTAGAGTGGCTCAACCACTAATAGGTGGTGCTTGGATGCCAACAACATCACATGCTTAGTTTCATTAACCTGGCTTCATAGCATGTAGTTATTTAACTTTGTGTGCCACCCAGCATCTTTCCTCAGTACCTATGGGCTTTCAGTCAGTCCATGCCACATGCTGTTGTAAGTTCTGTACTTTCCTGAGTTAGCTTGTATGTTGAAATGTCCAGCAAGACCTACAAGTCGGCATGTGATTTCTATGTCTTGTTGAAGTGTTTACCATTTATAGTTTGTTGTCATTTTGCATGGTGTTAGTGCGTTATTTTTGCTCATTGAAAAACGGGGAATTTGCTACAGATATCTCCTTCGTTTAGTTTTATATTATAATAACAGCTAAACTTTTGCTGGACCCAGTGAAGTTTGGCCAGAAAACAAAAGTAAGTTATGAGGGTTGCAGAGGTGCATCACATGAGCTTGACTCTTGCGGTTACAGATTATTTTTGAAAAAGTTCATTACATTTCATTTGCACTCCCAATTTTTCTGTCCCGTTTTTTTTTTATGCCACTTTTGATGGCCACAGAAACTCAGACAGTTTTACATTGCCATGATGATGATGATGTTTGGACTGATAATAATGAAGCTACAGACTTCCAGCTAGGTTTGAGACTGGGTGACAGGGTTCTACTCTAGCTTACTATCATAGCATATGCTACATCAGCCAGGCTTGAGAGATTCAGACACCTGTGGTGTTTGTAAGAAAATTTGAGCAACTACCAGTCGCTGAGGGAGGAGACCTGGCCAGCAGTCCATAGCCTGTAGAAGAAACTGCGCAGGCCTTTGGATGTTGTACAACAGTCTGTTTTATTATTGAGACTTAACAGATAACTTTAAGTGTGACGGCAAATAATAGGAAGAAAAAGATGTCTGAGCGTCACCCTCAGTGGCACATCTGTGAAGTGGATGAGACTGGACTGTGTTGTCCCAGTTTTCCCAGTGAACCTATAATGTGCTTAACCCTTTGACTCCTACACCGTATCCACCAACTGCAAAAACTTAACCCTTTGGTTGTCAATGCAGGATGCTGGTGGACAGAGTGCGGGAGTCAAAGGGTTACTCGGACAGCTAGGAGCAGGTTGGGGCTGAAAATTCCACCTATGGTTTATACAGGATTGATGGGATTTGAACTCACAACCTTCCAGTCAGTAGTCTGTTGCTTTGCCCACTGTACCATGGCCATTGGTTGTGACAGATTTTTGTTTTACATGCACAGCACTGAATGCTTTATGCATATCCTACCTGTGATTTTGGACGATCATCTGAAATTTGATATATAAAGTCTGACTGGTGACGAGTTATGGAGTTTGTTCAAGAGAGATTCATTGCATGTAGATAATTCCATGTGTGATCCACTCAAATCCACCAACAATTATTTGGCAGACTTACCCAGTGTGCAAAATCTCATGGACTGGAAAGGTCTTGAAGAGGGGTGGGGTGGGAAAAGGGATCTAAGAGTAGTGAATAATAATACATGGAAAATGGTGAGATTAAGGAATAATATATTATTGTGGATCCCACCAAACAGAATATGGGACAATATAATATATTGTTCTTGCATTCTGACTGCTTGGCCACCACTCCACTCGGGACATCAAAGTTGTGGCGATGTTGCTGATTTTCCTGCTGCGTTCTGTCGATGATTGATTCGTTAGGGGTTACCACATCAAACAAACCTACAGATGCATCAATAGGTGCCACAACAGTCAGTATGACTAGCCACACAAAAGCTGTTCCCCGCACACAGTGGGCATGACAGAGCTGACTTGCAGGCCAGTTGAATGGATTTTGATGCGGTGGTATTGTTAATGTGCAGAGTACCAGTTTCCTGTGCGGGTGGTCAAAGTCCCCTCAGGCAGTCGCCTTTCATTGGAAGGGGTGAAGTTACTCATCCATGGTTCCCAGTTCTGCATGATTGCCCAAGTCCCCCCACGCATCTTACAGGCCTGGAACGTGGCAGATTTGAGACGCTATGGGGCTGTGGATGGCAAGTTCTGCTTCGAAGGGGGATCCAGGTGTGGAAAAGGTAAGTTGATTTTTTTTCTGTATGGTTTGTGTAGGGTGATGTTTCTGTGTATGTGTGTGTGATTTGTGGTATATGGTGGGAGTGATTGGGGCTGGGTAATATTTGAGTAAATTTAAAGCCAAATTGAACACCGGTAGCTGTTGTGACAAGTGAGTAAAGCTTGGTGTGTCATCATTGTATTTCTGTCTTTTCTTGTGTGTCTCTACTCTCTTGTCTCTTTGTCTGGTCCTTTCTGTCTGCCTGCCTGTCTTCCAACTTGCCTGTCTGCCTGTTTTGTTGTGTCTGTGTGTGTGTCTGTCTCTGTCTGTCTGTCTGTCGTCTCTGTCTCTGTCTCTGTCTGTCTGTTCTCTGTCTCTCTCTCTCTCTCTCTCTCTCTCTCTCTCTCTCTCTCTCTCTCTCTCTCTCTCTCTCTCTCAGGCAACTTGGCATTTTGATAGATATCTGCAGGGGGAAGATAAGTGGTTATAGTGGTTACGGTAAGTTGAAAAACAACACACACACACACAACACACACACACACACACTACACACACCACACACACACACACACACAACACACACACACACACACACACACACAACACTAAACAACACTAACACTAACACACACACACACACACACACACACTACACACACACACACACACTACACACTAACACACACACACACACACACACACACACACACACACACACACACACACACACACACACACACACACAACACACACACACACTAACACACACTAACACACACACACACACACACACACTTAGAAGAAGAAGAAGAAGAAAAGTGGTAAAAACTTACCTGATGCTTTTGATCAATATGTCATTGTCAACAATTTTGACTTTAAATTGAAGATGGAGGAGACTTTGTATTCAGATGCATTGCACGTGAAGGGGTACAAAAATATATAATTAGTATGGTCCTTTGGCATTATGACAATCAAAACATGAATAAAAACACATTTGGGGAATGAGAGAGATAGGTTCATGGGGGTGGGGGGGGGGGGGAGAGCTAGGTTCATGGGGGCAGGGGGGAATAAGGAGTAGACAGGAGTACAATTTGTGTGTGGGTAAGCTACTGGTTAGATTATGTTATGGCTGTGTGTTTGATTTTCTCAGCTAGTAGTATTTGTTTGAATGGTCACTATGTATTTAAAACAAAACAAAACAGCAGGCAATGATAGTCAAACAGAAACGTAGAGTACAGAGAGACAGTGTATGTGTGGGTCTGTTTTTAACAGAAACGTAGAGTACAGAGAGACAATGTATTGTGTGGGTCTGTTCGTAATAGATCTCTATGTGGGTCTGTTCGATTCTTATCCCTACAAGCAGCGTTGAATGGTCAGTATGCATAAAAAGAACTATATATACACACAGGTGTAGGAGTGCACGCTGTGCAAACGGAGCAGGCAGAGGAAATCTCAGAGATCTTACGCGTCAACAGCCTGGGCAAATCGACAGCTACCGGACAGTCTGCCAGCAACAGGAGTGAGTTGCCCCGCAGCACATTTCTAACTGTTGTGTGTGTTGAGTGATTTATGCGTTATTAATGATGGTGGGTGATGGTGGCATGTTTTTTTTTTTTTTTTTTTTTTTTTTTTTTTTTTCTTCTACAGCACATTTCTGCATCAAGATTGATGCATTTTGTGTGGGGAGTAAAAAAAAAATGTACAGAATAAAATGCAAACATACATGTGCACACACGCTTGCACAGGCATGTGTGCATTGTATGTGCTTGTGCAAAAGTGCACTCTCTCTCTCTCTCTCTCTCTCTCTCTCTCTCTCTCTCACACACACACACACACACACACGTACACACACAATCATACACATGCACACACGCACGCATGCACGCGCGCCACACATGCACACGCACGCGCACACACGCGCGCGCGCACATGCACGCACACGCGCACACACACACACACACACACACCACACACCACACACCACACACCACCACCACCACCACCACCACCACCAGTGAAAGTAAGGGAAATTGTACCTTTTATACAAATAAAGAAGGAAACCTGCACACGCTCATCGTAGCATGCATGCATAGACATGTGCATACGTCTATACCTGGCATACTTTCTACACATAATAGACACGTACATCTTAGCATTCATGAATACACACACGCACACTTCTATGTCAAGTATACGTGCATGCTCATACCCATGTGCAAGCATGCGTGCTTGCTCCAAAATACAAAACATAGATTCATTTGTGTGTGGTGTGTGTGTGCGTGCGTGTGGGTGTGCATGCGTGCGTGTGTGGGTGTGTGCGTGTGCGTGCGTGTGTGTATGTGTGTGTGTGTGTGTGTGTGTGTGTGTGTGTGTGTGTGTGTGTGTGTGTGTACGCACTCACACGTTCAGGGATAGGATTCTGAAAGTGCTGTTATTGATATATTGATTTGCCATGGTTTGATAGTGATATGTTTTCAAAACTAACTGTGAATCAACAATATAAGATTGCCAAAAAAGTAACATCAACAGTGATGTGTGACTGCTGTGTGTACTTTGTAAAGAAAGGGGTAAAAGTTAGACAGTGAAGACAAAGAAGATTAGCATCAGTAAAATCATGCACGTGTTCATCAGTGGTGTTATTATGACTGTGAAGTTGACTAGACAGAAAAAAAAGCTGCTGAACAGGTCTGTAGTTAGTTGAATATATACACCTGGCTTTAGAGAAGGTTTCCGTAAGAAAACACAGATATCAAAACATCATTTGTATGCTGCGGGCAGCAATAGTTGTTACCTTTCCTTTCTTGCCATTACTTTGTTAATGTATTTCCACTGTACCTTTGGTGAAGCATTTCTTGTAACCATAAATTTAAGTAGTATTTTCGTTTGAAGGTAAAAAGATAAAAGGCGGGTGATGCTTGGACAAATAATTTCCCTTTCCTTGCAACACCCCCTCACAATCATTTACATAATTTCAGAACTACAGGATTTTGAAATTGTGTATCCAAGGGAGGGTCGGAAATGCCCAGCTGAATATTGGTATGAGTAGATAGTTGATAGGTGTTGTGGAAATCAAATGCAAGTTAAAAAAAGGACCTGTCAGATAATCAATTAACAAAGATGGAAAACCTGTCAGATAATCAATTAACAAGGATGGAAAGCACATACACATACACGTTGCACACTCACACACACACATGTGCGTGCATGTATATATATACACATATATGTGCGCACAAACACACCAACTTCATCATCACCATCGCGCCACGCCACACCAAATCACAGCACAGCACACTATGCCTGCCTATCCCACCCCACCCACACCTTACCATGCCATACCACACCACGCCGCAACGCACAACACAACACAACAACACACAGCACAGCACAGCACAGCACAGACACAACACAACGCAACGCAACGCAAACGCAAACACACAACACAACACAACACAACACACATACAAGAAAACACTGAAGTAAGTGTAATGAATCCTTTCATTATTTGTCATCCTGTTGTGTTGCTGTCAGATTCCCAGCTGATGGACTACAGCCTGGTGACCCCCGACTCCGTCTGGAGTCAGGACAAAGCAGGAGGACCAGGCACTGGCCCAGGGGCCAGCGCGGTGGGGGCTGACCGATCACCACATCTCATGTGTGCCAGGGTCTACCTGCTGGTGGGGAGACTGATGAGTGGGGCTGTCGCAAGAGACACTCTGTCAGCGTCACCGAGTATCACAGAGCCAGTGCTGCCACCTTCCAAGAAAAGCTGCGACTGATGAGCCTTGAAAACCAAGAACGCCAGCGACTGATGGCCATTTATGATGTACCCCCCAAACACCCGCGCAAACTGGAGACCATCGGCGATTCAAGCTCCAAAGACCAGCCCAAAGAGGACGAGTCGGCTGCTAGCAGTGAAGGCCTCTTGTCGGGCACTGATGTGTCATCGTCGCCCCACAAACTGACTTCAGAATTGTTGGTAAAGTTGGATCCTGACAGTGCAGCATCTCAGGGAGAGGTTAATCATGACCTGGCTGCATCACAGAGTGGAAGGGTGCTAGTGACTTCGGTGGCTGGTCGAGAGTACTGCATTCCACGCAGTCTCAACACCTCCGTCTTTGACTCTATGGTCAATGCCCAAGTCGACACCACTAAACGCAAGGAAGCCTTACAGTCTTTGTGCACACAAGAGAACCACTTACGCCAGGAAATAGATCTTTTGGATCAGATGCTGCAGACCTGTCACCCACAGTCTGAGAAACAAGACTCACAGACGTGTAGTGATGGGGAATCAACCGCTGACAGCATGGATCCTTGGCAGGATAGAATCACTACCCTGGAGCCACCACTCAAGTGTAGCACTCCCAATCATGTAACCCAAAAGGCAGCTAGTCTCCCACCTAAAATCACCAGTAGTAGTACAAATCCAGGTACTGTATCTACTGTTGAGAAAGCAGCAGCTGATGAAACCCCTTTGAGTCCTAATTTGCTCTCCAAGCTAGAGAAAATCCCTTTGAATTCTCGCCTCAATGCTCCACTGCCATACGTCAATCTTGCCAAATATGATGCAGAGACAGACAGTGGCTTCATCTATCTGCATGGTGGGAATGATGGGGACAGTGGCTGTGTGGCTGCTGCCCCTAGGCTGCACAGAAACCCAGCAGGAGGAAGTTTGGCCAGCCTGCGTCACCGGCCTTGACCAGCATGCCTAATCGCAGCTTTAGTGAGACCCATATTCCTGGGAATGCAGCAAGTCATGATTATCAGGTCCCACAAAAACCACTACCATTGCCACCCAAGGAAGAAAGCGAGGAAGATGAATTGTTTGCCTCTACAGAGATGCTGCTGGATGATGATGCCTTGATGCCTCCAACCACATACGCCCCTCCTGTTCCTTATCCCCGTATCCTTACTACCGTGTCAAGTACCTCTGCTTCCACTGTGGTCACAGACACCTCCCAGTGTCCTTACACATTGCCCGTTTCTTCTTCCTCGACATCGACTCCTGCAGTGTCTGTGCCAATCAGAGAACCAATTTATGCCAATGAGCCGCCTCCTCTGCCTCCGCCTAGATGTAAGCTGGGTACTCCTCCCCCAGAACTGCCCCCTAAAGGACCAGCACTACTTCAAAGAAGTAAGCTGCGTAGCTCAGGGTCAGGAGCTTGTATCAGCACAACAGTTCCACCTGCACCCCCTGTGAGGACACGTAGTTTGTCTGTTGGTTCTCAAGGTAGCAAGACCAGTGAGTGTGACAGTCATCCAGGGTCTGGCTCCCCTTCCATGAAGCCTCGAGAAGTGAAGAGGGGTCCAACGAATGACGCTTATTTGCCGATGGGAAGTCCCCAAAGCACTCCTCGCAGAGTGCACACTCCTAACGGTCAAGACGGAGGGGACAGCAGACCGTCCAGTCTGTATGTCACTAGTAGTCCAAAGTCTCGAGGTAAAACTGTTGGGAATGCAAGTCGTCGTGGTAATGCTGAAGTGCTGAGCGGTTACATGGACATGGCTAACATGTTTGTTGAAGAACCCAAACAGGATCCGAAGGAAAGTTTGAACAGCTCAGGGATGGAGTCCTTGTGTAACAGGGAGCTGTACATCTCTGAACCTATCCTGGATTCCAGCACTGAAAGTACAGCTGACAGTAACTACATGGAAATGTCCAGTTTCCCTGACCAACCAAAGGGCAAGAGTGCTGTGTTGAAAAACTTGGAGGCCTTGCAGCCCTACATCAGCACCACCACAGCAGGAGAGGGTTCTCTCAAAACTGGACTTTCTGGTTCTCCTGGCACACCACGCAGAGCGAACACGCCCATCGGTTCAGATATTCCTACTCCAAATACACCCCCTTCTACCAAAGCGAGTTACAAAGTTTACAGCAAGGTCACCAGCAGCAATAACAGCAGTGGTGTGGATGGTAAGGTAGGTGGCACAGATAAGATTGTGAAGTGTACCAGTGGTGGCCAAGACAAAACCAGACCTGCCATTCCCTTCACCAACCTCAAGAACTTTGAACAGAAACAAGTGAAATCCTATGTCAATACATACATTCCAGCACCTGAAGTGCCTTTACCAGAACCACCTAAAAAAGAAGAAGGCTTTTTTGCCAGGTTGATGCGTAGAAATTCCAAAGACAAGAACACCACCCAGAGTCAAGAGAACCTAAACCAACAAAAAAATCGCACTAGTATATTTGAGCGAAGCATATCTGAACAAGCTGAAGTTGTAGATGAGAAGGCACTCAGTAAATTGAAAGTTGGTCGCAGAAGGTCCTGCCAGTTTTCCCAACAGGCTCAGTTTTCAAGAAACCACAGGTGCTGCTGAAACCACTTCCTCCTCTAAAACTGATGCTCCACCTCCTCTTCCACCCTCTGTCAAATCACCTGTGTCATTGAAATCATCCTCATCAGTGAAATCCCATCTCTTCTGTAAAATCCAGCTGTGCATCAACCAAGTCTTGGTCACCTGCATCAGTCAAGTCAAGTACCAAGCAGGCCACAAGCAAACCTCAGGATGTCAGCTCAAAAAGTCGACTTGACAATCGCTCAGATAATTCCTCACTTCATGACCTGTCAGATGACTCTGACATAGCTCCGTTGTTAAGACAGGGTAATAGCAACAACAACAATGAGCACAGAGTGTTAACAGTATTACATGTGCAGCAGGATCTATCTGTCAGCCCTATGGCTAATCTATGTACTCAACTCACCTCATGCTCAAGGAGTGACCCCTTGTTCTCAAAATGCAGTGAACCCTGTTCTCCTAAACTCAGTGATTCTTCAGCCTCCTTGTCAAATTCTTCCAAAACAGCCTTGTCTGATATCTCCAAAACAACCCTGTCCGATTCTTCTAGAACAGAGTTGTCTGACTCTTCCAAGACAGATGATGAAAAGTTGATTGAATTATTACAGTGTAACCAGAAACCATCAGTGTCATCTGAGGTAGTGGAAGATAAGACTGAGATGAGTGTGCCCCAAGACCAGCAATCCATGCTGTCAGCTCAGGAAGAGGCAGCTGCTATCGCTCGGCATGTTGCATCTGTTCCACCTCTTATTCCGCCCAAAAAACGACTGCCACTATCCCCTGTCTCTGAGGTCAGTAGCCCTGGGACCTTATCATCTTCTACCAGTTCTCCAACCTCACCACCCCAACACCCCCTTTTGCCGTCAGCTCCCAACCAGGATGAGGCTATCTATGTGGATATGAAGGAGTTGCTTCCCCAGCCTCTTCGAGGTCCTGCATCAGTTTGTGCTGCTTCCCTCCATCCCTATAACTGCCCCAGGGAGCAGAAAGAGCGGGCACGAGCCACCTTGAGGATCACTCCAGCAGTGGAGGACGAGGAGGGCAACATCTGGGTACCTCGTCACGATGCTGGAGGTACGTCCTTGACCCTGCCACCTTGATCTTGAGGTGGGAGGTCTTGAACCCCCCCAGCCAGTAAGTCGTCATATGGTACGTGATCTTTGCCATCTTTGGCATGGCATGACCTGGCCTTGACCTGCTGTAGGTGCCTGACCTGTGAAAATGTGTCATGACGAGGCGATGGCCTATTGTCACCCAACCTTGAATGCCTCGGTTTTGCGTAGTCATGAAATGCTATTCTTTCATTTCCATTCTTATCCTAAACAAAAAAGTCCTGTCTCAGAGTAACAGATTGCCTCATACTTTACCTTGAGATTTTCTAATCAGATTAGCTGTGAAGTTTTATATTGTGATTAAAGTAGATTAGTGGGAGTGAGCATCACAAATTTCCTGTTTCATATCATATTGGTGTGTGGTTGCATGATTGTTGAAACTTTTCATTTTATATTGCATCATCAATTAACATTCTGTGGTCAGTTTTATGTGTTGGCATGAATTATTGTTGAATGAATGTAATTCATCATATCATATTTGTAGATGTGCATGATCTTTTTACATAGTTGCAACAGACTTGAACTTTTATTACATATTTCTTCTTTTCTGTCATCCCTTGAACTTTATCAAAACCCTGCTCTTATTTTGATGTAATGAATTAATTTTTTTTAAATATTGTAGACAGTAGAGACAGTTACATTAACTGTTGTTATGTAATTTATTTAGAGAAGGTACTGTAAAGGTAAGTACACTAGTCGTAATTTTGTAATTCATTCATATTCCTTGTTTTGGTCTTAGTACCTTCATTGTGTATGTTTTAGTTGGCATTCACTATGTGTGCATGTAAATGTTATTTTGTTGAGTGTTGCTTGTAGGAAAGAAATACTTAACTCAGCATACTTCTTGTTATCAATCTTACTTTTGTTGTTGTTTATGAGAAAGGGAATATTGATTTCAATCAAAGTGTAGCTGGTGTCTTTGCAACAGTGACTGTCTGTTTTAAAAATTGTCAGTAAAGGTTTCTGTGCTTTTAATTGGTGAATATATACCAGACTAGACCCATATGGGCATTCACAGCGTGAGGTCTTCAGAGCAGAGGTGTATAGATGAATATGTATGGATTACCATTAAATTATTGCATCCTAAGTGTTTTATTCTTCAACAGTCAGCATTTTTGTGGTTGCTTGCCTGTTTAGTAAAAGTATGTGTGCCTTGGTTGTATGTATCATTTTGGTTGCATATTGTTAAAGCATATTAACTTTCATCACAAGCAATGTTGCAGCTTTGGATCACATTCATTTTGTATTTCAAATAAACGTCTGTCTTTTCAGTGCTGTCTGCATAATCAGTCAAATAAAACTGGCAGATTTCTTTGAGATCACGTGGAGAATGAATCTCTTGAACAAACTATAAATTGCAGTCTGTACCTCAACATGTAAGCATAGTGTTGCCTGTTCATTTACAGATTAAATTTCTGCTGTGAACAATATACATGGCTTGAGCTTAAAAGTTTTGTGTAAAATTGTTTTTGTTTTTTAAAGTGTTCCTTTTTTTTTTATACGATATGTGTAAGTGTGTTGTTTTGCCCACACTGTGCAAGTTGTATGTTGCTGCACAGTCTGCGTACTCCATCTTAAGTGGGCATGCATGCTGGTGCCAGAAGCCGGACGTGACTTGACGTACAGGATCTTTAACACGTATTTGCGAAATTTTTGGTGCATGTACATGAAGTGGCGTCAGGCACTTACAAGTCTGCACGCATGTCGACCTGCCTCAGAATGTATTCCATATGCACTGACGTCACTGGTGCAGTGTGATGGCAAAGATCTAAATGACGATGGCCCAAGCCTTAAGCCTGGACATAAACCTGCGTGCTGACCAGATCCTGAAGTCTTCCCTAGATAAAGAATAATGAAGTTGGCAAAACCTTAGACAAATTATTGCACGCTCAGCCCAGATACTTTGACTGGAAAACTGTTGTCTTACCTGCTTGATTACCCTTGCACCTGTCTGAGGTAAAAGGTTAATTTGAATTTAACAGAAACACAAACAGACTCTTGTAGATGTATAATCAATCAGTTGGATCTAAATTTATATGGATGGATAAACTGTTGCAAGAAGAAGTTGACAGAATAATGGAAGTGAGCCCAGATGAACATGCATTGTGGACATAGTAGCCACATTATTAAATTACATATTTGGAAAGGGGAGATGGGAGGAGGTGGATGCATGTAATCACATAGTGACAAATTTGTATGTGAGGCACTGAGTGTTTGTCAGCTTTCTGAAGTGTGCACAGTGGTCACTATGTATAGATAAAAACATTTTACACTGTGAATATCAATGTGTATTTCTTTGCTTATCTGTTTTCTCAGCTTTTTCTGTTTTTGCCACTGGTCTTTGCTTCTTGTACATTTGGAGACATAAGCACATAATTCCATATCCATTTCTTTTGTTTCGTTGTTTTTCATGTGCTTGGTTTTTCTTTGCCAGCATGATTTGTTGTCAGTTAAAAAGAAGCAGTTTTAAGTTACCATAGACAATAAGTAGTTTCTTTAACCCTTCATCATTTTCTTGCATTGGTGTGAGATTGAATTTTGTCACACTACAGTTTTTACATGTGTCTTACAATGATTCATGGTAACAAATTAGTGAGTTTTGTGTAAGGGCAAGGGAGCTGGTTGGGGTGTGTACATATTGACAAAAGTAATGATAATACAGCTTCCATGACTTGATGAAAATGTGTATTTTTGTGGTTTATGTGTGCAGAAGCTCGTCCCCCGCCTTTAGCCATGTTTGAGCCCCCTGTCCCACTGCCGGGTTTGTCATCCAAAGTGCCAACCTTTCCTGCTCACCCCTCTCCACGCCTAGGCGGTGAGGCTCCTTCCAACCTCTTTGAACTACGCTACACCACACCCCTTGTTGTCTCTGTCGATCCTCTGGAGGGGGCAGGGGAGGGATTGGCAGAGAGACTGTCTGTCTCCTCTCAAAGCAGCTGTCCCAGTGTGCGCAGTTTTGATGATGGCATCATCCGCGCCAGTCCAGCGGCCACAGTGTTACGTCCACGGTCTGGTCGGGATTATCAAGTGGTGGAGCGAAGACGCCTGGGATCAGAGAGTTTGTCGTCTAGCCCCGCCACTCAGTCCCCGACCTACAGCTCTGTGTTCACCTACGAAGCCTCGTCGGCCTCTCACAAATCCCCAGCGTCCATCAGTATGTTGTCCTGGCACAGTCGCGAATACTCTTCTCCTTGCCAGGCTATGTCCACTGGACCATCAACCCCATATTCAAGAGAAAGAACCCCTCTAACACCATCATCAGTGTCACTGTCTCTGTCCAAGGAACCCACCCCATCACCAAAGGGGCAGCCCCCTCTGCCACCCCGCAAAGTGCGAGTCTGTCACAGAGCTCACTCTGAACCCTGGTCAGGCCGAACAGATTTTCCCCGAGTTGTGTGTCACAGTGCTAAGTCATCACCTCCCTCCACACCGCAGGCGCCTATTTCACCACTGGCACTGGCTCCAAGTACTGTACAACCCTCTTTGAACTATGCAGAGATCGATTTGACTGCAGTGGCTTCCACTCCTCCTCCTGTTGAACTCACCAGACATTTTTCACGTCGTCAGAAAAAGGCTCCCCCCAAACCTGTGGCTATAGAGTACACACAGATAGATCACACAGCCACCACGGCATTGAAAAAGGCCGGTCAAGAACACGCCCAGTCTCGGGAAGATAACAACAGTCTTCGTCGTGGGGCCATACCCATAAGCTTAGCTCGTAAAAACTCTGCACCAGCCGCCACCAAAGACAGGAAAGGTTATTCCAGTTCTGGCGGAGAAAGGAAACTAAGCACTTGTTCAATGGATTCAATTTAAACTGTGTTACCAATGGAATTAGGGTTGCTTGGGCTGGTTTAATTGAAAATTTGAATTTAAAAGTGTCTTCACACTTTATGGTGTTAGTATTGAAAACAGTGAATATAATCATTGCCCATGTGGTCATGTGGAGCTCACGATGAATCTCGACCAAAAGACAACATGTTAGTTTATGACAAATCTTGACCAAAACACAGTCTCTATTATTACAGCCATTGCTTGTCAAATTTTCTTTTCTTTGTAAAACAAAAGTTAAATTTGTATTGTCAGACCATGCTGACAGTGACAGTAAACATTTTCCCGTGTCTGTAGACATGTTTAATTGCCTGATTCGGTAATTGTAACCTTCAGAATAGAGCAGACTTTGTAAAGTAAACTGGTTGTATTTGATTAAAATCTACCCATAAATTGCACACACAAAAATGGACCAAAACATCTGTCAATATCTCAGTTGCTGTAGTTCAGATTGAACTTGTAGTTTCTTTGTGGGTCAGGTCTGTGACCCAAAGTTGTTAAAACTCCATCAGCAGAGATTTTTTGTTGTTGTTGACACTCATTTCTATCTCTTCTCTCACACGCTGTTCAAGTTCACATACTCACATTTATCAAGAAGGGCATTATAGCATATAGACAAATCTACCAGTCTCTGTATTTATGGATAATACCACTTAAACATCCAGGTGATATGGATAATCGCTTTTCTTTCTTTTTTTTTTAAAGGCAGACTGACAAATTTATGTGGCACTAACTCCACCGAGTGACAGATACGTAAGATGGGTGCTGTAATTTATGTAATAGTACAGGCATTGACTTCATGACCAGCAGAAGTAAGATTTTGTTTTTCTTATTTCGTCTCATCATTTACCTCATCCAAGATAGATCATATTGTTACGTTGTTTCTGTTCAGAATGTTCATGGAGTGTGTTCATGATTTTCATGATGACTGCTTTCACAAGATGGTTTTGATGTTGATCTTTACTCTGTATGTATGTATTTATTTGCTGTCATGGGTGACTGCTTTGAGGAGGTAGTTTAATGTTCAGATCGTTATGTATGTATTTAGATTATTTATTTACTGATTTGTTTGTCTTTTGTTGAACATGCTATACGATATGTATTACGAGAAAATGAGGACAGTGTCATAGTGTCTATACACCAGCTGGCAACATCTGGGGCCATGTGCTAATATCTACAGAGTTGAAGGACAGTTCAGCTTCAGTGGGATAGATTTCTATACTCTGTTTCTAGTCTTTGCTGTGCAAATGTAATATTGATCACATGCAACAATGTGTCCGTTGATGTTGTTTCACCATCACCATTCCCTCCACTTCTTGTACATTATTTTGAGTCAGTATATAGATCTTTTGCCAAGAAATGAGGTATAAGAAAAAGATTTATATACATTTTGTTGTTGTTTAGAAGAAAAACATGTATAGATACATGATTAATGATAAGAAAAAAAACCCTGTCCAGTTACTATTTTGCGAAAAGAACATCTGGACAGCCATTTTACTGATTGATCACTGAAGAAAAATATGTATAGATATGATTAATTATGAAAGAAAAAAAACAGTCCAGGTTACAGCCGCTTGCTTATTGATCACTGACAGATCAAATATGTGCAGTATTGATCACTGACAGATCAAATATGTGCAGTATTGATCACTGACAGATCAGATGTGTGCAGATCATTGTTCTTGCATCAGATGTGAAGATATGGCTCCTGTCTTTCAAAGTCTTGCCAAGGGTTTCGTTGTGCTGGGTTTCGGATGTGTAAGCTGTACTTTAGTTGCTTGCTGTACTCTGCTGGCATAGTTAGCTTTTCAGGAAGCTGGTGGAGGGTTAGGGAGTGAAAGGGTCACAGAAGGGGAAGATGTGGCACCAGAAAGAAAGCGGTGACAAACCTGTGGTGCATTACCTTAACAATCATAAGGTTGTTGGCAGTGATCACTGGCCTTTGACTGTGAGAGAACTGCCAAAACCACAAACTATGCCAGTGTCCTCAAGAGTGGTAGCCAGATGTGTGGCAGTTGTGGAATATCTTATCTGTTGGTCTTTTTTTTTTTCATCAATTCTTTTTCCATTAGTAAACATTTTTTTCATTGGCCTTTTGAAGTGGGTTGTGGAGATTTAGGAATCTTGATGAAGTGCGTTGTGGAGATTTAGGAATCATGCTGCAATTCTTGAAATATATGAACGTTTGTAATGGATTTTTCATTAGAAATGTCTGAAACTTTTTATGGGAAACTGTATCATGGTTGTGCATCACCAGCCTATTTTCAAAAATATTTACTGAACAGTGTGGATTTTCTTTTTCCATTACAATATTTCATTATAGATTGTATTTTTGTTTTGTCATAAGGACTTTTATGCATGGCATTTTCATGTTGTACATGGCAGCTCCATGTTTATTTCTGATTCAGAGGGTAAATGCCAAAACTACTGCACAAAATGTAATGGAGCGGAGGTATGCAATCCATGGATGAGAATTAAACCCTAGTACTTTCTGTGTTCTGGGTAGGCTTTCTGCCGCAGGCGAACCACTTTAAGACTTTAAACAAAGCTCAAAATAATAAGATTGTATATGAAAATGTTTGTAAGGTTTGTATTCACAGCAAAGTAGTTATATACTTCCCCCTGTATCACCATGTAGGGTATGGCCAGAAACTGCGTACAGTCAGTTTATTTGTAGAAAATGTTGCTAAGAGTTGGCTTGGCAAGGTTTTGTAAAGAAGACAGAGATCAGAGATATAGTTGCAGGATGTTTCAGTCTAGCTTCAGCAGACTTTTTTGTTTAGTCTTAAGGTTATACATGTGAGATATGTGAAATTGGCTGTAATTCATCTGCACTGTAAATAATCATGTTGAAGCTGATGAACAAACAACAGCAAGAAGCTTTGACATTCGGTATGAATTGAGAAATAGTTTGGAGTTTGTTAATGAGGTCTTGAGTCCATGACTTTATCATAAGAGTCCTCCAGCTCGCCAAGAAATGAGTGATGACAATTCAGAGCATTCAAATGTAGTAGTGTGTAAGGGGAGGCAACACAGGAATGGTGGCTTACTGAAGAACTGTTGTCATATGTACAAAATGTTTGTAAAAACTTCACATCATTTCATGTATTTTGCCAGTTGTTGCAAATCATTTCATGTATATTCCTTCCTCCAACCACCCCCTCCCCCTCCCCTCCCAACCATCTTCCAACCCATTTACTCTTGTATTTGGAATACAGGTGAGTTATTGATGATAAAACGATACACAGAAATGTTGATCACTGAGATTTAAGATTTGGGGGGTTGTTTGAGGACATAGAAAATTGCACTCTTGGCTTGCTGTTTGCTCCAAGTCATGAGTTGGGAGCATACTGTGCTAGAGACTCAAACCATCAAATTGTTAACTCCACTCTTGACTTTTTCAGAGATGGTCATTTATTTGAATTGATTCTCAAATTTGGGACGAAAAAAATCGCAAGTAAAGTTAGATTATAATTTTATGACAAGAGAATAGTATGAATCTTCTAATTTGTTTGTGCATGTCTTTGATCCGACCAATATTTTATCTACTGCATGATTCCTTTGGTGCTTGAGTATAAATTCATGTCAAAAGTGAGTCACTTGCATTTATGATGACCGCTGTGAAATTTCTTTTTTACTTTTGTTAAACACTATGCATTGGATTTGGAATAGTGTTCTGGGGACTTGGAAACAGCAGTGACATTGAGTTTGTTTATTGTGTTTTGTGAGATATATAGATTTAATGTATTATGTGAAGAGTTTATTGAAAGATGTATGTGCACTATAATTGGTTGTTATGTTTTATCTTGTTGTTGATAGTTACACTTACCAAATTGAATGAGTGATGTTTTATGTTTACATTGAAGCTGTGCTGAGCCTATTACACATTTTATTTTTCTGTGAATGGTTTTTGTATCTCACACACCCCACATCACTATTTCTTATTTGTATGCCAAGTTTTATTCCTGTACTCAGTTATTGAAAAAAAATTTTTTTTTTTTTTTTTTTTTTTTTGAGAAGAGAAAAAGATTGAAAATACAAGATGGAAATCACCAGTTAACCAGTGATATCATTTCATCAAGATAGTCTGTCGTAAATGGAAATAAAACATTTGTTGGTTTAATTAGTTATTTCAGTAAACATGGAGACTGAATTAAGCTTGAGCCATCTTGGTACAATATGATCTGAAAATTGTGAGTTGCTGTGCATCTTGCCGTGCCTTCTGACAAAAGAAAAGAAATGTGTGCATTTGTATGCCATTCATTGCATATATTTTTTCTTTTTTTGAAAGTGCATGACCATCGAAAGTTTAGATCATTATGTGAAGAAATGATTGTTGAGTAATATTAATGTCAACAGTGATTATGACCTCGATTCATATTCTTTTCATGACACTTAATTTGATTTTCTTTGTATGATTATTGCCTCTGTGTGTGTGTGTGTGTGTGTGTGTGTGTGTGTGTGTGTGTGTGTGTGTGTGTGTGTGTGCGCCTTTCATTATGAAGCATGTCACGTAAATGGCAATATCTGATAAATCAGAGGCTTAAATACAGGACGAATGATTATATGCAAACTTTATTATGAATTGTGATACATTCATAAGTATAAATGGTTTTGTTTTCTAAGCAGGCCTTTCTCTAGATACAACGACGATCATCCTAATCCAGAGGAAAGGGAAAGCATATTAAATTTTATGGCAAAAGAAAGATGCAGAAGTAAGAAACGAATGTCCAGAGATTTTGCATGCGTGTTTCCACAAGAGTTGAAAATTAATTTTTTGTTATTTTGGGTTAATTATTTATTGTCAGACTTCACCTTTCAAAAGAAAATTATTGAATTCCGTCAGCAACTATAAACGTTTTTGTCTCAAGAGTTGTGCGTTTGATTTGTTTACAAAGAGTTTTATGTGTTGAACTTAAATTTTGTTTTGGTAAATCATATTATGCAAAGATTGTGTAATTAATTATCTTTCACATCGTTTTAATAAGACCATTAATATAATTTTTGTTTGGAGATGATCAGTGTCATTTACATGTCATGAATATGCCCACATAGATAAATGTTTATGTACATAATTTGTCTATTTGGACATCAATGGTGCTTGTACAGACTATTATTAATAGTGTTATGACCAGATGGCAAAAGACAGTATGGAGCACCTTATTTCATGCCACAGTACCTTGTAGCCTCTGTAATGTGGGAAGTTTTGGTAAGTAGTCTCTTCTCTGTCACTAAACCAAATATTTTTTAGCAACATTTTCAAGGGTGTACTATGGGCTGCTTCCTTAAATTGCTTCCCTCTCTGGGATGCAGACTTGATATGAAATTTCATGTCAGTTTACATGTACATGCATCCTATTCTGTAACAAGCCACCTTGTAAATTGATGCTTATGCCGTTTTAAGTGTACGCAAGTTGAAAAAAGGGGATATTGATACTGCTTTTTCAGCAGGGGACAATTTGGAACATTATTTGTAGGGCTGACTTAACAGATCTTTCGATCATGGTTTATTTTTACGAGACTTGACTGATCAAGTTAGTCTGTAAGTTAAAGTTGATGGTAACATTCTGTTATATGCTTGTCAACATTTCAGAGTTGATGGATACTTTATGAGCACATACATTTACGTGCATAAAATTGAACTAAAAAAATTGCCTGAATCACTCTTGTCTGTCAAAGACCATGGAAAAACTAAGTTCAGGCAATCATCCGTCATATGAAAGTGTTGTGTTTCTGTGTTATAATATTTTAGTAGATTTAGTTTTCAAAGGAGTCTCTTTTTCTGTTGTGAGAGGAGAACTCTGTTGTTTTGACTATGTACAAAAACACTGAGGTTTGTTGAGAATGGTACAGGTACTGTCTTTTGTCATTTAGCTGTCATTGCTGGATTGGGGTACACCCATGTACAATTTTGAAATTACAATATGCATGCATTTGAATGTTTACTGTATTACCTTGTACCATGTTTTAACGTCATGAAAAGATAGCATGTTTTCAGACCAGATGTCTTATGATGTCTCAGCAAGTCCACTTTATTTGTATGAGAAATGTTCACTTATATATATACACTTTTACAGCATTAAAGTGTTGGTTGGAGTGTTTGTAAAGATGTTTTATTGTCATTTTGTTAGCGTTACATTTCCAGCTCGTTCACCCTGAAACTACAGGTATTTAATGTGAAATGGGCAGTCCTATTATCAACCCGAGTTTTGTATGATTACCCATTATGAATGGTGGTAGTGTAGTTTCTTGGTGCTGGGTTCTTGTGATTCCGTTATATACAAAATCATGGGTCTTTTGTTCTTTTGCACATATACAGCTGGTTGTGTTAAATATTTACTCTCTTCGGTCATCAGATGTAGACTTCCTCACATTGAGGAGAATTTCTCACCAGGCTTGGGTCATGTTTGAAATTATTTCAAGCTTTTCTCTATCTCCAGAGGGACCTTCCCCCCTTTTGAAAATGGATCATCATGGATTCCTCCTTGAGGTTTGCCAGTGCCATGTCTGTACTCACTGTCAGTTGTTGGCTTTGTTTTTCAACCCTCATTTTTCTTTATCTGCATACCAGGCTGTTCACTTGTGTTGTCCCCCCTGTCCTATGCAGTCACCAAAAATGAATAAGGTTGCTCTAGTCTGATGCTAAAGTGGTGAGATTGTGAACACTTGGTTAGTTCTTGCTGCTTATTTCACTTATTTGCAAGTATGGCTTTTAAAAGTTGCTTTTGTGTACCATTTTAAAATTATTTTTTTTAGATAAATAAAATGCTTAGCATGTTCCATACAGCCTCGTTTAGTCTTTGGTGCAGTTTTGAAAGTGTTGTTTGTTCATTGTCCGAGATGTGCTGTAGATAGATAGAGCTTTATCAAGGAATAGTTTATCTGGTTTTAAAGTAGTCCTTGCTGTTTGAAATAACACTAGGGCTTGGGTGGATGGTGCTACCAAACTGAAGAGAAAATACGTTACCCAATCTAATTTTGATGTTGAATACGTATTTCTTTTCCCAGTTGGGTTTAGTCCTAAATTATATTTTAATAATAATAATAATAATATATTTTATTTATTAAGCGCAAAATCTTGATAAAATCAAATCTAAGCGCTGAGCGTATACATGCATACATACCTACATACATGTGAGCGTATCATTTAGCGTTGTCAATTCCAAGGATGTTTAGAATACTAGGGCTTTGCTTGGCTGTTTTTTTCCTATTCAATGTTTATGTTGCATATTTTTTTACAATTGGGTTTTATTTCTTACCTGTATTTTTCATCTAAATGCTGAAAATGACGATAGTTTTGTTTTGGTCACAATTCATTAGAATGATGTATTTGTATGTGTTTAAAATACTTGAAACTTGAAACAGATTCAAAACATCACTATTTTTAAAATTTTTTTTATATGGTTTGCGATTTATTTCATTTTGGCAAGGAAGTTTTTTTCCCCCTCATATTGTATAGTTCGCTGTTTGTGTGCACTTCAAGATGTAACCATTCAAACCATTTCCACTCGCAGCACACCAGTGTAGTGGGCATTTTGTAGACAATTGTCGAAATAGACATTATTTGTACATGCAGTCCCCGAAGGCATGCATTGCACAACATAGAGACTAAAATTGGTTTGTAAATGTAGATAGTCAGCCATCTTTATGAACTCAGCAGGCTTGTTACTTAGTCTTTGGTGAATTCTTAGACCACTGGTCCCCTTCACTCTCCTCTCCACAGGTCCATTTTGACTAACGCCCATTGCTAGTGTCACTGTTTTGGTACTAATCTGCAGCATGCCAAATGGAAAAAATCAAAATGTTGCCACCGAATCCTATGGTTTCTTGACTAGATAACAGCTTGTTCATTCTCGGCTAACTGCCTGTGTGATTTTGTCGTTTTGGTGCTGATGGATTATCAGATTGAAAGAGAAAACAGCATGCATTGGCTTGAGGGGAAGGGGAGAGGGCATCTGATACTACCACCAGTACCATTACCTGCTTAACTGGATACACTAATCTAAAGTAGCACTGATTATTTTCAAGACCAGGACCACTGTTTTTGTTGGCTTCATCTCGTGCTAGATCTGAAAATCAGATTGTTAAGAGTTGCTTAACATTAATCATGTTTTTGCTTGTGTCATCTTTCATGACAGATCTTGATATCTGTATTTCTTGATATGCTATCGTCTAGAAGGTACGTGCAATATTTGTGCAATTTCAGTTGGAACCAGTTTAGCTCATGCAGTTAGTGTGAAAATCACAAATGGTTGCATCACAGTGTGAAAAGTCATGGATGGTTGTAACACAGAGGCCAGTGTTCTGACCACATTTGTTTTTATAGTGTTGTGTTTGATACAGTGTTGTTGTTGACTGGATTCTGCTACACTTGTCTTTTAATTCACAAGAAAACATGTACAGCAATTTATGTCTTATTTTTAAAATGTTGCGTTCCTATGAACGTGTGTACTGCTCTGCATTTTTATACTACTGTTTGTTTCAGGTCCAACATTGGGGTGTAGGTGGGGAAAGTAAGCCAGTAAAACATTTTTAAGAAAAAGAACTGTTTCAAATTGTGGTAAATCAATGATTAAAGAAGATGTGGTAAACAACACAAAGTACAACCAGTCACGAATGCAGCGTTTCCAACATTACAAGAAGAACCAACGAGGATTTTTTTGTTGAGATTAGTTTTCAATTGTTTGTGTGGCTAACATTTATTCTGCAACACCGTGATTGTTATTGGTTGGAAACTTATTCTCTATTTGTCGAACATTAGGTAGATTTTTAAACTTGTTTATAATGCCGAGAGATCACAAAGACAAGATTGTGGCTTTCAGGGCAAGTTGATAATAGAAGGAAATCTAAATCATATCCGATTGTTTTTCTCCCTTTTCGTGCCTTAGACAAAGGTGCCCGATTTCTTTATCAGTAGATTAGCGTTGGTGTCTGAATTCTGACAATAAATTCGTTTTATAACTCATCTGGGTGTGTCTTCAATTTGTGTCAGCGTGTGTACCGTGCTTAAAATACAGTATTATGCCCATCTTCTGGCAGTTTTATTTTGGCAATTTTCCCATCTTGTGTTTATGTTGTCATTAATTTTTCAATTTTCTGAAGTTCATGTTTTTTTTTACAGTGTAGACATCATCTTTGATTGGATTTGATGATGCATTTGCGGTGGGCATGTTTCTGTTGTGCACAGGAAAAACAGAATAATTTTACACCTGAACATTGAATTTTCATGTACTATTTTTTTTTCTATCATATTGAAATAGTTTCCTTGTGAAATTGGGGGTGCTTTCCTGGAGAAAAACATGTCGGCACAGTGTGGCACTATTTTTTAGGAAGCAGATTTTTTTTCTGCAGTATTTTGCCAGGAACTATTTTGTTGCTGTTGGATCTTCTGAAAGACTATCACCAAACCACCACTCAAGGTGTAATGGGAAGCAGGAAAAGGGGTGGGGGGTGGGGGTATGACAGGGTTAGAGGAAGCATTTACAAAGAACTAAATAGATGAAATATTATCTACAAAGAATTAAAAAGACAAAGTATGTAGGCTATTCATTCCACAAAATCAGACAAAGCATACTCGTTGGCTCATACCATACACTGGATACAGATGGCCATTTTGAGGAAAAAAATTTGCTTAGAGCTAAAAAAATCAGCTGTCTAGTGCTATTGTTTTGTAAGGTAAATAACTTCATAAATGATTGATTTTTATGCGATATGGTTTCGCACTACCTGAAGAAGTGGAATATCCCAATAATGATTAAAGATGTACTATGTTACTGCCTATTATACCATGGCATGCAGGACCACAAGAAAGATTTTTGACAAAAAACTCTGCTCTGGGCCATCGTCTCTATGGAACCCCAGGTGCGTTTCAGGGCAGTAGGTCTCTACCTTGTCCTCATCACCTGGTGGTCTTTGGTCTTCCTGTTCTCTTCCTTCTGCTGTCCAATGAAGGGCAGTCTCATGATTAAAAGTATTCTAGAAAAAAATCCATGTGACAGACTGGGAAACAACCATGTTGCGACTGGAAGTTGAAAATATGGTCTTGAAATTATTTTTGAAAAACAGCAAGCGAGCGCACACACACACACACACAGAATAAAGGAACTCATTCACAACCACAAATTCAAGAAGTCAAAATGGTAGCACATCATAATCAGATAGTTCTTCCACTTTTATAAACCGTAACAACAATAAAACTTTCACTATTTTGCAAAACATCCATTCGGAAACATGCCTTTTAAAACAGTTTTACTTGTTTAAAATACTGATAAAAGCATCATTTCTTCTCCTACTGAATTGAAAACTCACTTTTCACATATATCGTTTACTAGACAGATGTTGCAACAGAGCAAGTGAATATTTTAATTTTTCAAAAAATTTTTCTTATCAGAATACATTTTTTTTCTCAAAACAACAAAAACCTACAGTAATCACTTAAGTATTATTCAATCTCTTTCATATACTTTAATACAGCTGCTTAAAAATGGACTGGTTTGTTTTCAAAATCAAACTGAAGCATCTGCGACTACATACTGGAACAAATCTAACATTAACCTCAGTAAAACTTTTCAGAAAATCCTTAAATAGCCACGGATACACTGATATTATTTCTGCTAACAGAAAGACACACAGGTACTAAAAATCCATCTGAATCGATCTCACTAACAGATGCAATGGATCAATCTGAATCGATTTCCCTAAATTCAAAAGGAATACTTTCATGACAAAATGATCCATTTCAATCAGAACTGGAAAAATATGGCCCTTGCTATGCTTTACAAATAGCCACTGGTAACTTCTTTTGAAAACAGCTAAGGTATACAGTAAGTTTTGAAGTCACACAAAAACCAACAATGCATATGGATTTGCCTTCAGAGCCTATGTTGTATCATGAAAAAATATAAACTGGTAATAGCATAATATAGTAAATAGATTCAAAATGGGCTTATTATATTGCACTTTTTGTAAGGGACAACGAATTTAACAGAAAATATATATTAATTTTCTAGCTTTCATTGATTGCAAATGGTCGCTTAAAAATTACAGGACTTAACATACCAAATGTCAATTAATGTACATATACTAAACACTGAAAGCAGTTTATTTGATACCGAAAGGAACATGGCTGTAGCATGAAACAACACAATACATTTCCAAATTCATGTTCTACATGGTCTCAAAAATTAAGTACAAAGGTTTCTCAGAAAAAGGTTAAGTTTTTGATGTTGTAATTTTTTGTTTCAAGAAATGTGTATGACAGATATTGTAGATATGATGCATGTATACATTTGCAGACAAGATTCATATTTTATTCATTTTTTCAATTTCTCACAATGATGGTTTGTCATTTCTGTTTTTGCATTTGTGACTTGTCATAAATGAATTAAAAGCTGGGGAAAAAATTGTCAAATGATTACTGTGCATTGTCAATCATCGTATTTTCTCCATAGAAAAACGGATTACTGAAAACATTAACTGATTAAGCCGACAGATTAATATACTGGAGGGAAATAATTTTTACAGGATCAAGTCTTACCATTTTCAGCTTGTCCTACTCAGTGCCCAGAGAGCATGTGTAGTCTTTTTTTCTGCTCACATATTAAATCTGTCTGTTTTCCTTTCTGTCATGTATGATTCAAAAAAAGGTGTAATACTATGTGTTCAATAAAAAGCATCAGCACTTCACAGGACTTACTAACTGTACTGTATTCCTATCTGAAAGTATTCAGTGGTCAAAGGACTATCTTTAAAGAAAATATATAAGTACTTTTTGCTTGACAAAAAACAAGCACTAATAGCCACTGCAATGTTTTTGTACCTGGAAAAAAATATCGGTTAAAGACAAAAAGATCTTTTCCCATTAAAGTGAGGTAGACTAACAGAAAAACGCATCTAATCTTTTAATCATTCTACCCAGGATCCAGACATCTCATACCATGCTTACCTTCCTGCAGACCAGGTGCAAGTGTACTTATACTGACATACTGTTCCAGTTGTGAGTATTCTCACTGTGTAATTAGCTTTCTCAGCTGAACTATTTGCCAATACCCGAGTTACAATCATGCAGCTTCTCTGGCCAGTCAAACCTAACTGGTGTTCGTCGATTTTCAGTTTGTTTGTTTTTAATTCAAATGATACCAACATGAAGACAGACCAAACCAAGACTGTTGCAGAACAGGTTGCAGAGCTCACTATGAAGTATGACAGCAATGACAAAAGAAATTGGAGGAATTTTACTGCTGAAAGAGACAGAAGATTGTGAATCACACTGAGAAAGTGATTCCAATAGTGATATCAACATGGATCACACTGCAAAGTAGAATGGCAAGAGAGGAAGATGCTTAAGGTAAGGGTTGAGGATGGCGTTGCTCTCGTCATGTAAGCAATCCAGCAATACTGAAGGTGAGTGAAAGTTGTTTAGACTATAAATTTTCTCTATCTCTCTGTCTCCACCCTAGTCTTCCGTGGATGTCTCACTAAATAGGTTTGTGTATGTGTATGTGGAAGTGTCTCTTTCATACAGATTTACTGGTTATCAAGATCTACAATACTGAAGTAAGAGCACTGTTTTATTGTAATTTGTTTTGATGTTGTAAATGCGCATGTACGTCTTTGTTCAGGCCTCCATGTCTTGTTTCAGTATCATTGTGTTCTGTCCATGCAATATTATGTAACATCTGTAAAATAACTTACTTTGTTAATATCTGGTATGTCTGAAAATTTAATCAGGTCATAGACGATTCAATTTCAAACATTTACTGAAAATTTGGTGACAATGCTGTGAAATATTAGTTAGAAGAAATGTTAGTGATGCATCCTAATTTTCAGTACAGCAGCCTCTTGCAGTGCTGGTCCAGGTTATTGGTAATACATAACTGGGATAAAAGTCATAAGCCATTCCAGGGCAGAGTTACTGCACAGCAGTAGAAATGACAGAAATTATTCCAGGGCAGAGTTACTGCACAGCAGTGAAAATGACAGAATTTATCACAAACACAGGGCTAAAGCCACTTCCAGTGTTTTTAGTTTGTCAGGCGTGGCTTGTACTCAGAACCCCTTGCAAAACTGTTCAAGAGTGTGACCATGTCTTGAGTCAATATTCTTGGCAGAGGGTCTGCCACAGCAAAAACCTTTGACAAAGACCGCAAAAATAAGGTGTTTGGAGTGGATTTCATGAAAAACTGATGTCATGGAAATGAGTACATGGCTTTCAAAAATAGTAGAGGCTGACATAGCCTACAGTGTCTTGTGCCACCACTGTCATGACTGTAAAGTCAATTAGATTAAAATTTGCTGTAGTCGAGCAGGCATCCACAAACTTTCAGGCCATTTCAAGTCAAAGAAGTACCAGATGAGGCAGAAAACTGCAAAGAATCCTGAAGCTGTTTAACGTTTGTTGGAGCATACATTAGAAAAATACTCCCCAAGTTATTTTCTTGAAATTTGACAATGTGTATACATTATTTGCTTCAGATACAAAGGATCACAAACAAGCCCACTATTTTGCATCTATATTCCAAAAAAATTTCTGGGGGAGTATGTCCCCGGGGCCCCCCTAGTTTTTCAGATTTTTTTTCCCCATTTGGCATTGGGAGGCCTGCAAACAAAGACATACAGTTTGAAAGCTATAAGTAGTATGCATAAAAATGTTTCTGCCGTCGTTGCTCTTGGACTTCATTTCTTTTGAGAAAGATGTGTATTGGTGGTCATCACCAGAAATGGATTAGCATTATCAATATTTCAACTTATAAAGCCTAGCCTATTGTGCAGAGCCATATCAGGGCAGTGTAAGTATCTCAAAACACACACTTTGTCGACGCTGAAAAAAAAATGTGGGAAAAAATTCAGTACACATCAAAGCATTTGCATTATCTAGATATATATGCCACCGACACTGATCATTCCACCCAATTTATCACCATAGAGGGTTAAAAAAAAGTGAATACAAAGGTATATACAGTATAAGTAAGCATGTAAAGCATCAAAACTGAGTTACCTAAATTTCTGTGCATCACATTTCCATACAGCCAAAAGTATGACTAGTATATGTACCCAATCATCGTTACAGAAAGTATCCAAGATCTTATGTAACACATACAGGTAAATAAATCGGCAAGGCAGAAAATGAAAAGAAGAGATGACAGAAGGCAAAGGCGCAAGGCAGAAACAGTGACAGAAAAGAGGAAATGTCTAGCACAGAATTTCCAAAGGGTGGGGGATACTATTTACACTCAAAGTGTCCCCATGGGGACCTGAAATGGACAAAACAACCAAGAAATTATAAGCCAAATATATAGATGTGGGGAGGAAAAGTGTAAAAGAGCACAGAGAAAGACGGAGTGCATTTAGGGAGGGGAGGGGGAAGCTAAAAAAAAAAAAAAAGCTTATCTGTAAAACAAGTTTTGCTAAAATCTGAGACAGAAGTCCATATAAATCTCACACAGCACAAAAGATGAAAGCACCATTAAAAATATCAACCATTCTATAAAAAGATGAAAGCACCATTCTATCTGTCTCGGCACAGTTTGGATGACAGTACAATATTTTTACAGAGCTGTTTGTAATGCCATGTGTCTCCTTTGACACGTTTTCGACACACTCCCAGGTAAGTGGACTTGGGCATACCACACACTTCAAGGTCAAAGGCCAGTCGTGCACGTTTCTTGTCATCCATCAGTGTACACCTCAAGGTATAACTGAAAAGAAAACCAGGTGGAGTTGGTTCTATTTTAAAGATTTGTATCGTGAATACTCATTTTACTCTTTACAAGGATTATATATTTCAGTACTTGAAATGTTCGCCAACAAAACACACATTACGATTAACAAAAAAAGTGCACAATGCTTTTACCAGGAATGTATCTTTATCAATACTTACGCATCTTCACAGTAAAGATACTACTTTTATGGCTGAAATGTAATCCTCCTTATTTTAACATTTAAAAAACGAACAACAAAACAAACTATCCTGATCACAAGGGTTAAAACATCTCAATATGTATAAAATCATACTGTTGACACAAACAGTATAATCACAAGTTTTCAACAGTCCAGTCATACCTACTTGCTTAACACATTCACTGCTAATGCTTCTGGCTTTAGTGTATGCCAAGAAAATTTCCAGAAAAACTGAAAAATTACACCTATGATAATCTGTTTATCTCCAAATCTAAAGAATTGTCTATAAACTGAATCAGATTTCTTTTA
The DNA here is from genome assembly GCA_030674185.1 of Monoplex corrugatus. NCBI lineage: Eukaryota > Metazoa > Mollusca > Gastropoda > Littorinimorpha > Ranellidae > Monoplex > Monoplex corrugatus. The sequence continues at coordinate 156,466,163 of CM060305.1, forward strand.
TATATAACACAACCTGCAAATGTGAGACTATCTTCTTGAAAAATGCCACTTTCCTTCTATTCACATTCTCTCTCTCTCTCTCTCTCTCTCTCACACACACACACACACACTCTCTCTCTCACACACAGAATAAACATGGGAGAGGCTACAGGAACAAAAAAACTGGCAAGAATGTGACCCACCTTTCTCATTCAACACTGCCACCCCTATACACACAAGACACACCATACCACTACGCTTGGTATGTTCCAGAAAGAAAGAGCTGTCAGGGGAGTTAAATATTAACTTTACGGTCGAGATTTTGCAATGCTAAACAAAACACAATCACTAATTTAATTGCAGCATGTGCGACGTACATCAACAACACTGTTTATCGTGAAATCATGACCTACACTGTACACTGACAGTGTAGCTAAAATGTTCAACAGTTTTCAAGGACATACAGACATTAAATCGATCAAAACTCACTTTCCGTGAAATTCAACAACTTCTCAGTCCTTCTCATTGAAAGCAATACAACCATTAGCGTTCAAAAGTTCCATAATTGTTTCGTGCAAGCAATATCGGTACTAGTGTTTAACAATTTCACATTTTGTTAGCAATAAAATTACAAATGGTCAATATACTGACTTTGTGAGAACTACAGCAGTTTCTAACCGCAATTACTGTTTACTAGCTGTAATATCACAGGTGTCTTTACCAATATTATGGGCGGCACAATCATTATGTCTATCATCTGTGATGTGTCATACTTACATAAATCACTTGCTTATGGCAACAGCAATCCATTTTACATGATTAGCTCCCACAAATATTATACAAAAAATTGCACTGCAAGTTTGCCTCAGTGAGCTCAAAACATCACTAGGGGTCCACACACTTGTATTACCTGAATCCTGAGATTTGAGCATTTTCATTATCTAAAGAGTTTGGCTCTTTCAGCATCTACAATAATTTCTATAGAATCATTTTTATACCATGCTCACCTGCGATCCTGAAACGGAGTATGATCAGTCTAAAAATGTTGAATTTTGTGTATTAGGGTACTGAAATCATAGCTGACAAAGATTGTTGCCGCTTTCTGAGATGAAGCAGAAGAAGCCTCAGTAACCAAGTATACTTTTGCATATAAATGACAAAACAGAATATGACTGCCAAATTTCTGCTCTAAAATGCTTTTAAACTACTTTTCAAGCATGTCAGAATGAGCGTATGTATACATTTACATGCCCAGTTTGTAACCAAATAACAAGAGCTCAACACTCAACATTTGTTTCTGAGTATACAAAATTCACTGAGATACTTGCTCGGTAAGGAGCTCATAATACTTACCTCCCCTTCTGTTTGTAATGAAAATGCATTCTGTCCATAGTTCTCTTCAGAACATCAAGAACATGGTCAGGATTCGACTCTGTTGTTCTGAACACGTTATGTAGAGCCTGAAATATACCACACAATGACATCTACACTTCGTTTTCCTCTGAGGAAGAACTGAAAAGGAAGTTAAAAGGAGGGTAGTGAGAGAGAGTGAGCAAATGAGACAGACAGACAGGAAGACAGAAAGACAGAGAGAGCCTTAGAGACAAAGAGAGAAAGAGACAAAGTGCAAGAGAGTGCTCTTGCATTTTTAAAGTGTTGGTTCTGTTTAAGATTTTCATCAAAATACCTGTCACTTTTTTTTAACACAATACAAACATTAAACGGACACAGATACAGATTCACAGTCAGTAATTCAATAATGCCAAATCACAACACACACACATGCGTGAAATCAGCACAAACAGCAGCACATCATCAGTCAATTCACTTACAGCACCAAGAGGCCATCTTGAAAAACTGAAGCTAAGTTCATAATATTTTGGCACTGAAAAATATGATCACAGCTGAATTCATAGTATGCTTCATGGTCTGATTTTCCTTTCATTGTCATTTCCCAAAAATGATTAAAAATGATGGAATTGAACAGATATCATTCTGTGGTTACTTTATCAACTTGATGCAGATAACCTGACCAACAGTCCTGACTGTTGTAACAGCCTGTTTGGGGGAATTTTTAAAACACTCCACAGGACAAACCTGTTAACACAAAACAGGACAGAACTATGTGTTTGCAGAATGGTTTAGCTACGCGCTTTTAGAAAACTAAGTAACATGCTAGGTAGTCATTCAATGGCACACTTGAATATCATTGAAAATAATCTCCCTGAAAGAAAGCAATCAATACCACAGTGTAATCCTCACTTACAACATTTTATATGCTGAAAATCGATTCAAGGAGTCAGTTTTGGTGTATACTAATATTCACAATAATCCTCAGGATCACCCTTTCATGTGCAAGCAACAAATCTGTTTACTTGGAGTCAATCTTTTTTTGTGAGCGAGTGTGTGTTTTGTTGTGAAGACGACATCACACTCACATGTGAATACATGTGAACTTGCAGTGTTGAATAAGCATAGAAAAGTTTGGTTATTGTTATGGGAAATACAAGTACACACTTTTTGGCCAGGGCCAGAGCTTTTCAATCATGGAACAGTCATTGCCCTTACTGCTCCATGAAAATGCCAACTGTGTTGCCACAGTTGCTGAAGGAAGCGCTGAGTGATTTGGCAAAACTGCAGTCTGTTAAAGCCCAAAGCATCTTGCATATGTTAAAGATTAAATGAAAAATCCTGTGACCTAACAAAACATAAATGAACAAATAATGTCAAAACAATACTGACCTTCACTTTGCGTAGCCCCTCACAGGAAGGTCTTCTGTTTTTTTGGCGTTACTTTGTCCATCAAACGTTCAAGACCGCTAAGGATAGAACTTTCAGATTTGCAAATCTTGTCACAACTGCCAGGTGTAGAGATGTGAAGCTTGAACAGCAGTGTGTCCACAGAGCCAGAAAACTTCCTGCACATGAAATACATAGTAAGAATCATGCATTTTAATTAGGAGTTTGTTCAAAGGGGCTTTCTTGCACTCTGAAATTTACAATAGGAAACATCCTGTAGTATCTCGATTTACAGTCTGTTCTGTTGGAATCCTGTAGTGTCTCGATTTACAGTCTGTTCTGTTGGAATCCTGTAGTATCTCGATTTACAGTCTGTTCTGTTGGAATCCTGTAGTATCTCGATTTACAGTCTGTTCTGTTGGAATCCTGTAGTATCTCGATTTAGTCTGTTCTGTTGGAATCCTGTAGTATCTCGATTTACAGTCTGTCCTGTTGGAATCCTGTAGTATCTCGATTTAGTCTGTTCTGTTGGAATCCTATAGTATCTCGATTTACAGTCTGTCCTGTTGGAATCCTGTAGTATCTTGATTTACAGTCTGTCTGTTGGAATCCTGATAGTATCTCGATTTACAGTCTGTCCTGTTGGAATCCTGTAGTATCTGATTTACAGTCTGTCCTGTTGGAATCCTGTAGTATCTTGATTTAGTCTGTTCTGTTGGAATCCTATAGTGTCTTGATTTACAGTCTGTTCTGTTGGAATCCTATAGTGTCTCGATTTACAGTCTGTCCTGTTGGAATCCTGTAGTATCTCGAATTTACAGTCTGTTCTGTTGGAATCCCGTAGTATCTCGATTTACAGTCTGTCCTGTTGGAATCCTGTAGTATCTTGATTACAGTCTGTCCTGTTGGAATCCTGTAGTATCTCGATTCACAGTCTGTCCTGTTGGAATCCTGTACTGTCTCAATTTACAGTCTGTTCTGTTGGAATCCTGTAATATCTCGATTCACAGTCTGTTCTGTTGGAATTTGTAGTATCTCGATTTACAGTCTTTCTGTTGGAATCCTGTAGTATCTCGATTTACAGTCTGTTCTGTTGGAATCCTGTAGTATCTCGATTTACAGTCTGTTCTGTTGGAATCCTGTAGTATCTCGATTTACAGTCTGTTCTGTTGGAATCCTGTAGTATCTCGATTTACAGTCTGTTCTGTTGGAATCCTGTAGTATCTTGATTTACAGTCTGTTCTGTTGGAATGTGATGTGCCATCAATACACCCTTGTTATCATAGGCATTTATCATCATCTTTAATTTTCATGCTTTCCTCTGATTTTTTTAAAACTTCGTTTTTACTAATCTTTTGCTTCACAACAAATGGACATCTAACACACAATGTGGCAACGAAAAATAACCAAAAGAAATTATACACATATGAAAAGACAATGTTGACTCTGAACTCCATATTGCGTACAGAATATACATCATGATATTTTACATACTGGAAGTTTAAAAATGAACATCGAGATCTTAGCACACGTCAACATTTTTTTCCTCTGAATTTGATGGGTACTGTAGAGGTAGGAGTGTGCCACCCTAATAATTATCTTTTTAATTCTGGTTCACACTTTCTAACTTGGGTTTTGCTGATGGAACTATCCTGTTTTAACAACCTTCACACTCATTTTCGTACCCTTTTTGCAGCTTCTACAATATTGACACATACCAATTTCTGGTCTTCAGTAAGGCAGAGCGTGGCCCACATTGCTGCAACATGTCTCATTCCAGATTTATTTGTTAAAATCGCATGAACTGATCCACACTAACACCATGTGTCATGAGCAATCTATTCACCTATGTTAATTTTAATTCAAAATGTCTTAACCCTTTTGAACCTTTTTCTCTTCAGTGGATTCAACGGGCCTCCCTGGTCTACACTTACTGTAACATCACTTGTCCAATTTTACAGAACGACATCCACCTATAGGCTGTAGCCTGTGAAAACGTTTGTGCCACACATATACTTTGAAGTGTTTTCAATACATTTGTGCCAGCACTTCCTTCACAGAATTCAACTTTAATGTAAGCATGATGTTCTTCAATACTAAACATGACCATAATGCTAAGAATGACTGTATTCAACAAGATGTCATAACAATGATGTAACAATATTTACAAGCAATTTCATAGACATAATTGGACCAGATGTGTGTAAAGTTTCAAAGCACTGCCACAATTGCTTCTGAAATTATTAGGATATTTTTGTTTTCTTTTTACACAACCCCTGTATATGATTGCTTATATATTTCACAATTGTTTATTAATTTAAAATCACAAAATACCAGGCTATTCAGACCTCAACAGTAGTACATGGAAGGTCCCAGTAGTACCCTACCTGAGTTACGTCTGGTGGAAAAAGGAAGATTTATTTATCTCCATGATCATCATATATGTAGACCCGCTCTGCCTGAACCTACTTCACGTTCAATTTTTGCACACCAACTATCAAATACGCGCATTAAAGATCCTACAAACCATCCTATAGTCTATGGAAAAAGAAAAATTTCAGCATGCAACCGCTCCTCCCTTTTTAAAAAAATGACTGACTGCTGACATAGTGGAATAGCTGTCTGAAGATAGTATACAGCAACATAATGCCTGCACAATGTGGCCAACCAAGAGATACAATGCACATATAGTGAAAGATGAAACAGCGCTCAGAACACACACACACACACGCGCTCAGAACACACACACACGCGCTCAGAAAAACACACACACACACACACACACACACAACACACACACACACACACCACACACACACACACACACACACACACACACACACACACGCACAAATGTCTGGTGAAGTTAAAATTCCAATCATGCAAGCATTATACCCCCACTATTTTTGTCAGGACCATTTTTAGGCAGATGAAATTCAAGTACATGTACACTGCAGATGAGGTCTTCTATATTTTGTATACTTTATTTTTCCCACAGTCCTTTTTTGTTCACATCTTCTCTCTTTCCTTTTTATGTAGTGTTTTGTAGTTGCTGTTGTTTTCTTGTTAAATGAAGAGGCAGTACAAAGGACCTGACCTACTGTCAGTACATTTATTGACAAAATAGGCAATTAACACTGATGTTTTCATTAGTGTTTCTTCACTATGATTGCATGCATGGCGCCCTGTCTCTCTCTCATGTTTTTAGAGTATCAACTTACTATGCAGGATGTATTTTTCTATAAAAATATGGCAAGCAGACAAACACTTCAAAATCTAACACGAAAAAAAAAAAAAAAGAAAAGAAAAAGAAAAAACAAAAACTTTTGAGAAAAAAATATGCAGGCACTTACTTCTGAGAGTCTTTCAAAGGAGAGGCAGACTTGGCCGCTAGGGTGTTTAGTTGGGAATCGTACGATCTTGACGGGGACAACGCACTGGCTATCATTGTCGTCTTAGGGCTTGAGACTGAACCTTCACATGCACACACACCACACACACACACACACACCACACACACACACACACACATATACACACACAAAGCGAGTATTCAAAACAGTCTGCACTCTCAGAATATTTCCATATGCACTAACACTACAAACTGTATGAATATGTGATTAAAAGGAAATCAAAATAATTCTGGCATGTGCCGAAAACATGCACTTACACCCTACATAGTACATGCTTTAAAATGCAGCCCCACATGAGGGCCAAACACACGATCCCTGCTTTATTAGCAAGGCGCTCTAAACCAACTGAGCTACAGGGATGCAGACACAATAATGTCAATCATAATAATAATGGTATTTGTAAGGCACCATATCTCAATATATAAATCAATGCCATATCTCAATATACAAATCATATCAAAATGCACTCTCTCATCACTCATTTAAGCATTCACTAAAACTGCAGAACTCAAGTGCACAAAGCACTGGTACATTGGGACAGGGAGGACAGAAGGGAATGGGAAGAAATGGTAGCACATAGTAAAGGGGGACAGGTTGATAAGTTTAAATACCTGGGAACGATCATTTCATCAGACGGCAGATGCACATCAGAAATAGCCAGCAGAACTGGCCAAGCCAAAACAGCATTCAAGAAGATGACATACTTGGGCATTCTTACCAACAAATGCCTATCAATTAACATCAGGAACAGAGTTCTTGAATGTTATATAGAAACAATACTGTTGTACGGTTGCCAGGCGTGGACAGTCAACAAGCAAAGCCAGAACAAGATTGAGGCAGCCAAGATGTAGTTTCTAAGAAGGATGTTGAGAGTTCCATGGACAGCAAAGAAAATAGACAAGACTGTCTTGATGGAGGCAGACACAAGTAGATCATTCATAAGGAAGAATAGGAAAAGACAGGCAGCATTCATAGGCCATTTTATGAAGAAAGGGGAACTGGAACACCTGGTCACAACGGGAAAGCTGGAGGGAAAGAGAGCACCGGGTAGACCCAGGGAGAAGATGCTACACGGACTTGCAGAGTGGCTGAAGACGAGGGTGGTAGAGATGCTTGAGGCAACAAGAGACAGAGACAGATGGAAGTCCATGATCACCAACACCATGTGACAAGGCACCTGATGATGATGATGATAGTAAAGGGGGAAAATCACTACTGGGCACACAGACATACACAAACACATCACATCATTATACACAAAATCATACATGATACTCTCCACAACACATGACACAACTCAAATCACAACACAAAAAGAAAATTGTACGAGAACATACTTTAAACAATTATATGACTGGGTCTTAAATACCAACAAAATAATTTAAATGAATGTGCATAGAATGGATCTGAAAAAAGACATACCATTTCATTGCTAAACAAAGTATAATACTGTTAAATTCATGTAGTTTGTGTATTTTTCACAAAAATCCATTCCTCAACAGAAAGATCAGACAGATTCTAAGGTTCTAATCAGCAACACTACAGTCACTAGTAGCAGCAAGTCTCCCATTCATAGATATAAAAAAAAAACTGATTTGCAAGACACCTTTAACTTTTTGAGTCCCAAAAGACATTTCAGTATCACAAGATTTTCTTACTGACCACTTTTTAAACCTTTATATTTACATTATTATCTTTCAAACATTTAAAACCTGGCACAAATGTGGATGAATTTATTCCATTTGAAAATGAGTTGCTTTTAAAATTTAAACAATCCACAAGTTTGCTTGAAGCAATTCAGTCATATTTCAAATTGAAAGTTACAGAAACTAGTTGACTACAAACATACAGAAATGTGAAAAATCATAATGTTATGAATGTCTGAAGTCATTACTTGACAATAAGGACAGGGCTGCCTACTCCATATTTTGCCTTCCAGGGACAAAAGTAAAAAAAAACCAAAAAAATCAATTTTCAGGGACAAGCATAATGACAAGTGTACATAAGGTAAGTGTTCACTATGCACAAAAATGTGTTTGAACAGTAATAGTTTAGAATCCACTAAATGCACAACCAACCAACAAGGAAATGAACAGTTTTCCTTTCATGCTATGATGTCATTGTTAGTAAAGGACTATGCTTATACTGTTTAGTGTGCGTGAAAAATCACCATGGCATACTGATCGACCCTTGCTCGAGATTTAATGGTTTTATGCAACAGGTCCCTGGAAACTTACTTTCCCAGACAACCACCCTATTTTGACTGTTTCCCTAACTAATCACAGATATTCTGGGATGGTAGGCAGCTCTGCAAAAATTACAAAACATAATCATAAGTTTAATAATAATAATAACAATGCAACTGAATACCACCACTATTGCTTCTACTAACACTACTACTACTATTAGTAACTACTAACACTGCTACTACTACAGATGATGATGATGATGATGGTTGTGGTGATATTTATCAGGCACTAAATCTTGTCATGTAAACAAAATCAAAGCGCACACTCTCATAATTCACTCACTCACACACAATGACCAAAACAACTTCAGATACAAAGCACATGCATACTTAGGACAGGAGGGACGTGTAATGAAGGGATGGGTACGTGAAGCTGAGAAATCACGACAAAAGACTTACCATAAAGTTCGGGTTATAAGCCGCGACTTTTTCCCCCAGCTTTAATCCCTGCGACTTAAAAAAACGATACGGCTTATTTGTGGATTTTCCCCAATCCTATTTTGACTGTTTCCCTAACTAATCACAGATATTCTGGGATGGTAGGCAGCTCTGCAAAAATTACAAAACATAATCATAAGTTTAATAATAATAACAATGCAATAAACCAGTGCGGCTTATGTGTGAATAAAAGTTCGGGTTATAAGCCGCGACTTTTTCCCCCAGCTTTAATCCCTGTGGCTTAAAAAAACGATACGGCTTATTTGTGGATTTTCCCCAATCTTGTATATTCTTCCTCTTTAACTCACCAAAATCGTGTTTACCGTTCATGAATTTTTCGGTGAGCTCCATGTTAAAGTGTTAACTGTTCACGTTAAAGTGTTAACTGGTAACTGTTCATGTTTTTAAATCAAATCCGCACACATTGAAGCATTCAGATCGGTATTCAGATCTGCTCTGCTCAAGCGTGTATACACCCTCATCATGCCGAAAACGCGACGTAATGCCTAGGAAGCAGCCTTCAAGTTGAAGGCGATCGACCTGGCCATTGAAAAAGTGCGGCTTATAAACCAGTGCGGCTTATGTGTGAATACAGTTAAGATTTTTCTATAATTTACAGGGTGCGCCTTATATACCGGTGCGCCCAGTAGCCCGAACTTTATGGTAAATGAAGAAAGAGTTTATGACTGTGGAAGAAACAGGGCAAATCTAGAACATCTGTATCAATTAATTTGTAAACAAAATTGTCAGAACAAGAAAAGTCAGGCGTACATCAAAGACTGGAACTGACGTAAACAGGTGCAAAACTATTAACAGTTTTGTAGCAGAACATATTGACTTTATATCAAATTCTTTAACTGGCAACCAGTGGAGAAACTAGAGCAAGAGAGTGACATGCTCGTATGTATTTTTACGAAAGAGAACGGCAGCTGCAGAAATCTAAGTTTTATTTACTCAAACCACAAACACACACACACACACAAACTACTCACTTGTATCATCCAGAAAACCAAACTGATGCTGCTTTTTCTTGATCACAGGAGATGTCTCTAGCATGCCACTCTGCTGAGTGCTGTCCACATCTTTCTCCAATGGAGCATCTTCCTTCAATGCTGTTGGAGCTTCCAATGCCGGGATCTTGGCTTGCTTGGGCAACAAAGACTGGGGCACAGCAAAGTCATCCTTGCCTTCCGTAGCACCCTTCTGCCCTTCCACTTCCATTTTCTCCTTACTGCACATTTTTCTGCCTTCCCGTTCACCAAAGTCCAGTCTTTCTCGGACCTGGTCCCTCTGACGTCTCTCCTTTCTGGATGCAACATCTTGACTTGGCTCATCGTCACTGGGGGTCAGCTCCTGCTGTTTGACGAGGATGGGATGCTGGCCTGAAGACTGAAGAGTGGGTGAAGAGCCAGAGATTTCCTCACAGATGTCAGGTGAATGCTGACCTGGCTTGTCACCTGTTGGGGTCAACTTCAGGTTTTTAACACCAGTAACAAGGGTATCAGGGCTCTGCTCTGGGGATTGTTCGACAGGGCTAGAGCCAGGGGTTTTCATGAGAGGGCTGTCTGGTTCCTGAGCCACATTATCATCCTGCACAGACAAACACGGTATAAAGGTTAAGGTTAAGGGTAGAGCCAGGGATTTTCGTATGGGTGTTGTCTGTTCCTAAATCACGTTATGAACCTGAACCAATAAACATGGTAAAAGGCTTAAGGTTGTCCTATGGTCCTCAGATAACAGGGGAATCAGCGACAGAAACTTCAACTTTGCTGGGGCCAGCGTTAGAAGGGCAGCAACCATCTCCCTTGCTACTTTACCTGCCTTGACAATTACAGCATTGGGTATCTGTTCACAGCTGGGTGGACTGGAGGCACCATACACAAAGCTTTTCTTGAGCCTCACTTAGGTTCCTCCTCCACTTCAAGACTTTACCAACACACATGGTTTTGAACAGGCTCAAGAAGTCTGAAGATAACTGCTGGCAGACTTGGATGGAGCGCATATGGAATTGTCCAAGTGTGATGAACCCTTGAACAAACTCCTGATTCCCAGAGTCCAATTTCCCCATGTAAGAAGTCTGAAGACAACCTGCTGGCACATTTGGATGGAGCGCATATGGAATTGTCCAAGTGTGATGAATCCTTGAACTCCTAAATCCCAGGGCCCAAATTCCCCATGTAACAGTGTATAAATCTTTTCTCATTCTATCCATAATACCATTAAATGACCAGCCAGGGCCCAAATTCCCCATGTAACAGTGTATAAATCTTTTCTCATTCTATCCATAATACCATTAAATGACCAGCCAGGGCCCAAATTCCCCATGTAACAGTGTATAAATCTTTTCTCATTCTATCCATACCATTAAATGACCAGCCAGGGCCCAAATTCCCCATGTAACAGTGTATAAATCTTTTCTCATTCTATCCATAATACCATTAAATGACCAGCCAGGGCCCAAATTCCCCATGTAACAGTGTATAAATCTTTTCTCATTTTATCCATACCATTAAATGACCAGCCAGGGCCCAAATTCCCCATGTAACAGTGTATAAATCTTTTCTCATTCTATCCATAATACCATTAAATGACCAGCCAGGGTCCAAATTCCCCATGTAACAGTGTATAGATCTTTTCTCACTCTATCTAAGATACCATAAAATGACCAGTATTACACGGTATGATCATCTCTTGTAAGAGATCATATTGCTTGGTGCCAATTTTGTAAATTCATGAAAACTATTTTTGTGTTAGTTTTAGTTTCTCAAGATGATATCTCCGCGTTCGGAATGAATTCCATATGCACTAATAACACATGTGCCATGTGATGGAGAAGATCCAGAATGACCATGGCACAAGACCTGAAGCCTGCACACAAACCCTCGAGTTGGTCAGGTCCTGAAGTCCTACCTTGCCTGAGGGTGTTTTGTCTTACACTAGAATTGTATTAGTCTGTAACTGTGTTAAATTAATACAAAATAATGGTAAAATCAAAAAGGGAAAAAAGTTTCTTGAGCCAGACTGGAACCTGCGCAGAACGAGACTCTACCTCTACGCCAAACAGGCTTCATAAGAGTAGTGACACGACTTAGTCTTGCAGTAGCTCTGCTGTCACAGTAACTGAGCATGATTAACAATCATGGAATGGACAAATACACTCTTGATGAATGGCAGGGCTGAGAGTAGACGAACGCCTCTTCCCCTCTCTCCTGATCCTCCTCCCCCACATCTCTTAAAGCAGGAAGCTGGTGAATAGGGTGATGGAATCAAAGGGTTAAGTCTTCACTCTGCTAGCATCAATGGCAATGCAGGAAGCTGGTGGACAGGATCTAGGAGTCAAAGGTTAAGCATCCATTAATGCAGACAAATTGTTTACAATCTTGGACAATAACTAAGAGTCCTTATCACCTGATGGGTTTCAAAATTCTAGACAAGCAGGAAAAATCTGGTAGGATGGCAGCTTTCTTTTGAGGCATATGCCTTGCTGTCAACAAAAAAATGCTCCCCCCCCCCCCCCCACCTATTTCCTATTCTACTCAAAAGGATACTTAAGCTCCTATTCTACTCAACTAGAGAAAAGGATTGAACTGAAGCTCCTTTATCTACTCTGATTAGAAAAAAGGACTGGATAAAAGTATGCATGCAATTAACAACATTTCACTATAAATCATTCCTTTAACTCACTCGGTACGGAGAGTTTTTCCCCTTACGTTTCCCCAGGGACGGCCCATTTTGAAGGGTTAGGAAAAAAATCACAAAAAATACAAAACATACAGGAACAAAATGAAAGTTTCAGATCTGAATATTTACATGCTGGGTTAGTTCATGCCAAAATATTGAAGTTCTTCCTTGAATATTTCTTCGTCATGTGCCATGTTGAAAATACCCCAAATTTTGTGGTCAGGATCACTGTACAGTCACACACTCTGATCAGCTCCATGATCACACAGTCAAAGGTGAGAAGGTCAGAAGTGCTCATTCTGCTTGCCACTCAGTTCTCTTATGCCTTCCTGTTATGACAATGGAATTTAGAAAGTCTTCTGCCACAAACTGATTCAAGAAATCAAAGGGGGCGTGGCACTGAACTGGGACATGCAGGCCACAAGAGCCAAAGAACAGAGGCAAAGTGGGAGAAAAACTAAAATCTTCGTGCCAGTCATGCATAGGAAAGTGAATGAAACCTCTATCAGACATGCGTTTCACTGTGCTTGACCCGCTGACCGCTCGCCTCTCGTGACGTGTACGCCCACCACCCTCTCCCACTTCACTGTCGTCTGAAACTGGGTCACTGTCAGTTCCTCCTTGCTGGCAGCTTCCATCACTTGATACACTTTCATCATTATCTTCATCATACTCCTCGATGTCCAATTCTTCAGTCTGAAGCACTTCAATCACTTCAGCAGCAGTAAAACGCCGCTGTCGCGATCTACTTTGTTCGAAAACTCGTACTCGCCTGCGACGCCATTTTCGACACGAATGCAGATTAGCCATTCGTGTAGGGTACCGAAGTCAATCGTTTCCCGACGAGTGTATGGCTACTGAATCTCAGAAGTAACTTTCCCTTTGACCCTTGACATGTTTGCAGTGACCAGTGTGGCTATGGTAGGCGTGCAGGATCTAAAGGGGAGCGTCTAAAAATTTTTAATTATCGAAACCGCTATAGCGTTCCGTCGTACGGAACCGTGCCTTTCCTCACGACGCTATAGCGTTCCGTCGTACCGAGTGAGTTAACCCAAAATTGCAGAGCAAATAGGCAGAAAAATGAGCATGTGCATGCATGTGCATGACTGTATGAACACAAACAGCTGCATGGGCATGTGTGTGTGTTACATGTGTGTGTGTGCATGTCAAGAAAATTGTTCAGATGGATAAGTGTCAAAATAATTGGTCTGAAAGTTTACACATCTTGAAAAACAGCATGAATACCTGGGGGTCAGAAGTTTTTCTGCTGTCACTGCGTCTGTACAGCAATTGCGCTGGCTGTCCTCTCATCTTCTTTTCCAGCAGCGAGAGGTATGTAGCTGTCAGGTAGTCATAATTCCACTGCCACATCATCAATTATCACCCTCATTAATGTCTACTTCCATCATCAATCACCATTCACTTTAAGTCAATGTGTACCGTCTCACAGAATTCAATCATCACCCTTGGTATTTTAAGATACTTCCATCACTGGTCTGATCATCACCCAATTTGTTCATGATGGGCGAAATAGCCAAGCTGATTACAATGTCAGACTTCCAACTGTCCACGTTCACCCTGCCCAAGCAGTGCCTGTTGGGTACAGCTATTCCTTAATTTATCAGCAACACAATACCAACAAAGGACAGCTATTCCTTAATTTATCAGCAACACAATACCAACAAAGGAAAGCTATTCCTTAAGTTACTAGTAACATAATACCAACAAACTCATCTGGACCCATTACAACTCTTCAAGTTAAATGCATTCAAACTTTTTTTCCAAAACATTTTTGTGTGGTCAAACTTTACATGCAGTTCCTGAAAGTGGCCCACCATGCTCTTGATAATGCAGTGGTTGTGGGTCCAATCCTCAAGCGGGCCATGATATGTAAGTGGCCCTGTTAGCCAAAGTTGTTAGAGTGCTATGCCCATATTACACAGGGGCTGTGGGTTTGATCCTTAGATAAGCCACATGTTACATGCATGTCATTACAACGTAACAAAGACTGTTCCAAGACAGACTGATACAAATATAAGATACAAAATCCACTTTCCAGGTGGTGCCTCAGAATTTGGCCAGCTCATGGGTTCATGTGCAGGCTTAAGGCTTGTGTCATGATCATTTTTGATCTTCTCAAGCACATGGCCCCAGTGGTGTTAGAGCATACGGACTTCATTCCGAGAACAATAACCTCATCATAAACTGAAGCTGAAACTGAAACTGAAACCTTAACGTTGATGCTACAATGAGTTTTTGAAGTTTCTAACCTAAATGAACCAATCCTGCCTTTAACATGATCCACTAGAATGATCTTTGTGTTAAACTGTGAAATTAAGCAAACTGATCATAAGTTAACCCTGAATGATCTGAATACATTTTAAATAAAATTAACTGATGATGCTTTGTGGGCCACAGATCTTCCTAATATCACAGCAATGTTGCCAAGTCTACATATGACAAACACACTAACTAAACATGTTTTAACTCTGAACTAATTAATGTTTTAACTATGAACAAACTTAAGATTTTAAAAATGGGCGACTCACTTCAGACAAGCTGGTCTCCATGTTAGCATGTGTTACTTGAAAACATGCCGCCATCTCTGCAATGCATTCCTCGTCCAGTGTTTTCTGTTATCAGGAAATATTTCGTACCGATAAAGATAAAACTTTTGATAGGCACAATCAAAACATACAAACTGACCTGAATGCACTGCTGAACTGAAACTAATGAATAACTGCCAAAATGTGGTTACTTTGCGTTCAATTTGAAAAAGAACCGTACACAAAGTACAGTTAAACTCTATTCATTAACAGCAGAGAAATCGATGACCAGTGCTTTCTCTTTTTTTTCTCCCAAAATCACACAGGCACAGTGAAACACTTGAGACATGGATTAAAAAAAAAAATTTCTCCCCTTCTTTCACCACAATTTCTCCAAGCCTGATTGCATCATGCATGTACCATGCAAAATGCTATCCAAAACATAAAAGTTCACTGGACTACTTCTGGGTACTGCTTTCAAACTTGAATGTCATTACAACCAGATCTGTTTGTAACCGCAATTTATGGACAGAGTAAATATGTTAGCAGCTTCTTGGTTTAAACAATATACTGACCTGACACACTTGAAAAAAAGTTGACTGGTATTTATTAAGAAGACTGTGATGAATACATGAAATACTTCAGATTTTGAAATTTACGTTAAAACTGAAGTCAATGATGACTTTGTCATGAGGTCAAAGGGGAGGAAATAACCCATCAACTCAGGCAAATAAATGCATTTTTCAAACTCAGACGCTGAAAAGCAGTATGAGAAGTTACTCCATCAAGCAGGTCAACTGCAGTCACCAAAGATCATGTGCTAAACAGCTAATTTGAACTGCACACAGTAAAATTATGGACTCATATTGTCTTTGACTGAACTATACATCTTGAATTCACAATTGCCTATGCATTGTTGATGTACAGCATACATTTGACAACATTTGACAGAGTAGTGTGTTTCGCTCAATAGGAAAGGCTACCTCTAAGCTGGAAACCCAGTGGATCACAAGTGGCGTACAGAGAATGGCCTTCAGATATGGAAGCAGCTGCGAAATAAGTCAGGCTTGACAGGACAACTAAGCAGTCCCGGACTGACTGACAATGGCTCCTATCATGATGGGATGGGACAGCATCCGGCAAGGCCACATCTACAAAATACCCCATAATTATGTCCTGTGACAAAACCATCAGTCCCTGTGCTCACAGGGTAGGTCTTTTTTAATCCATGAGCTAAGGGTTGAATAACTCCCTCAGAAAACCTAGAGGGCTGATGTCAAAGGTACCAGGCCTGAAGTCATCTTCTAACAAATCATGTTACCATGCAATACAACGCCAATGTCTACATAGATATATAGTCATCTACATCAGAAGGGACCCCAATGACCAGCTCCATTCTCCTCCAATGCAGATGAACAATACTCATCCACTGAGGTCCCTTCAAGGTGGGGCAGCACTGTGGGTCCTATGCTACAACAGGATCCACCTTTAGCGACTGGAGGTCCCTCTCACAGGCTACAGGTGATGGGAACAAAACTACTCTCTCTTGACCACCAGGCTCCATGGCAGCTGGCAAGGACAGGAAAGAAATGGCTAACATTTAGCACCTGATATGGCCTACCTATTTAGACAGCTAACAAAAGATGGTTTCGTTCAGCTTCAAAGAAATATCGACTGCTAAAATTGAAGAGTTAACTCCTCTTAAAGCCCTTTCTCTCCCCCCTTCCCCCCCCCCCCCCTCTCTTGCAAGAATAGTTATTTTCTTTTCAACAAAGATTTTGAAAAAGATGGAAGAACCACCAGCAAAACAGATGTACAGTTATCTTCTACTAATCAAACAAAATTTTACTATATTCTCACTGCAATGAATTTTATGTTACCGGGCAACCAACCAAGGCATACACTTTCCCTCTCCCAATCCTTCTTTCCCTCTTGTTACCCCTAAACTGAGACTGAGATTCATATACAGGCCGAAAAAGCTCTTTCTCTCCCAAACATGGCAAGTTTGTATACATCTGTTATCACTGGTTTTGTTTGAGAATGGAGTCTGCCACCGCTGCTGAACACTATGACCGAGTATTGCTTAGCAGCAATGAAAAAAAATCGAATGTTTATGCTTGTAGAAATACTGGAAGAAGTTCTCCATGATACTAATAGTGGTGAAGAAGATTTTGGTGCTGACAATGACCTTTCATCATCATGATGTGCCCTGCCACATGGTGTTGGTGATCATGGCCCTCCAGATGCATGCACCCTGTCGCTGCATGCACATCTACCCTCTCTGTCCTCAGCCACCCTGCAAGTCCGTCATAATATTTTCTCCCTGGGTCCACCCGATGTTCTCTTTCCCTCCAGCTTTCCTGTTGTGACCAGGTGCTCTAATTCCCCTTTCCTCATAAAATGGCCTACAAATGTTGCTTCTCTTTTCCTAATCTTCTTTATCAACATCTTGTGTCAGCCTCCATCAAGACTGTTTTGTGTGTTTTCTTTGCTGTCCATGGAACTTTCAACATTCTTCTTAGAAACCTCATATCGGCTGCCTCAATTTTGCTCTGGCTTTGCGTGTGACACTGACCTTTGTGAATTCAAATCCAATGACTCAGATTCTGACTTGGAAGCCAGTGCAGCTGGATGATGAATCTGATTAAGACTACCAATAGCAGCCTCTGCCATCATGCGCTAGTGTGAAAACCAGGCTCTCCATCTGCAAATCATATATATAATTACAAAAGGAATCTTTCATTTCTGTTTCACTTGATTATGACACTTTTTGTCTTTAATGGTGTTATCTGTGATAGATTTTGAGCATTAGCAGCATGGGGTTAATGGTTATGCAATACGACTCGGTACAATATACCACACGAGACCTTGTACTTGCTGGTCCAGTCAACAGGGACCTGGACATCCTTCTTCAGCCAGGGGTGGTCCAGGAGCTGGGTGATAGTGATGCGATGGTCAGGGTTGGTTTGCAACATGCAGTCCAGCAACTGTGCAGACTCTTTACTCACCCAGTTTGGTACTTCGTATTTACCTCTCTGAACACACACACACACACACACACACACACACACACACACACACACACACACACACACACACACAAAACTAGTTCCAAGAAAAACAAAAAAAGTATGATGTCACATGAACTTTGAAGTTAGCAATATCCCTAAGCAGTTTCCTGCCAGCAGAAGTATCCAATCTCTTATGTATAGATGGAAACTTGATGCATTCAAAACAAAATACACCTGGAATATAGTGTGTATGTGTGGAAAAAAGATAACACATAGTCATATTCTTTCTTGCGTCAGGGTAAAACGACATGTTCCTATACTATCTACAAAGACAGTTTCTGACATATTTGCCTCTTCGTCATTAATATATGAATTTTTTGTTTGCCTGTTGAAAAGTCCTTTAGCAAATTATCTTTAAAATGTTATTTCACTTGTTCAGTGTTATGGTTAGCCAATTTTTAAGTTTCATTTCTTTTCATTTAGTCTATACATTTATAAATTTTGTTTTGTCAGTTTGTTTGTTTAAATCGCTAATTATGGTAACGTTATTAGTTAGTTTTACCTTCCCCTCCTCGAAACAGTTGTTTTCTGGATCATCTTTTCTCAAGATCAAAATTGACTCTTTTCATATATCCTCTTCATTCCTCCTCTGTCCCCGGCCCTTTTTTTTGTTTTGTTTTTTTGTCTAAAATCACTTTAGTGAATAGACATTAAATCAAAGACCACCACCACACGCACACACACACACACACTCACACATGCACGCACGCGCGCACACACACACACACGCACATTACCTGATATTGGAAAATTTGCCAGTTTAGTCACAACAATAGAAAAAACTGTACAGGGAATATGTTTGACTTTAGAGGAAAAATAACAAAACAAGAAAGAGTGCATGAGGGAGACCAAAAATCCACACACAAATGTATGTATGTATGTATGTATGTATGTATGTATGTGTGTGTGTATGTGTGTATGTATGTGTGTATGTGTGTATGTATGTATGTATGTATGTATGCATGTATGCATGTATGTATGTATGCATGCATGCATGCATGCATGCTTGTATGTTTGTATATTAGGTTTTAAATTAGTTTGTAAGCTCTTATGCATGTTTGTAAATGATCATATAATTTATCATATTTTTAAAATCAATTCAATGTAAACAAAATGACCACACACAAAAAATCAGTAACAAAAAAAAAATCCATATAATTTCATCACAAATGAAAAAACCAACCATGAAGACAAACTACAAAATTAAGAACATCCACACACGCGCACGTGCGCGCGCCACGCACACACACACACGTTCCTATGTCTCTCCTGACAGCAGTGACACACACACACATAATGCCATTCAACATTTTTTAAACAGCAATAACAATAACAGAAAACAAGATGATCAAGCCATTCCAACTATCTCCCTTTTTGAGCAAAAAAAAGGAAAAAATCATTACAGAAAATCCAGGCCTTGTACTTTCAAGACCACTGTAACCTTGACCAGACCAACAATGCCTTATGACAATGGGGTTGGTGGTAAGGGACGGCTGCTTTGAGTCCCACCCAGTATCCTCTGGCATTTTTTACCATCTTACAGAAAATCCAGATTTTGTACTTTCAAGGTCACTAGAACCTTGAAGAATCATCTGATGAAACAAAACTTGACGTGAAGTGAGGACAATGGTAGACTGTCGCAACAGTAAAATAGAAAGCCAATAATTAAGTTTTTGAGAAAGCGCTTTCCACACACCATCCCTGAAAAGGGCCAAGTTGGGCACTTTGCTTTCCAAACTTACGTTTTTTGTGACGTCTCAATGATCCACTCATTCGACCTAAATTTGGTAAAGATCCACCTTTAAAGAGCCGTGAAAACCTTTTTTCACACATTTTAGTCACAGACAATTCATTTAAACAACCATTTAATAGCAGACTAATGTACTGACACACACACACACACAACCTCCAGTCTCCTTTCTCAATCTCGCTCTGACTCTCTATCTGTGTGTGTGTGTGTGTGTGTGTGTGTGTGTGTGTGTGTGTGTGTGTGTGTGCGTGCGTGCGTGCGTGCGTGCGTGCGTGCGTGCTTTGTGTGTGTGTGTGTGTGTGTGTGTGTGTGTGTGTGTGTGTGTGTGTGTGCGCGCTGGTTTATCTTTGTCTTGGTTTATCTTTGTCTTTCTCTGTCTCTCCCTTTCATTCTTTCTCCGTCTCTCTTTTTCTGTCCATCTGTCCCTCTGTATCTCTTCCCCCCCCCCCCCCCCTTCTCTCTCTCTCACATATACACACACACCGGTTGATATATTTTTTTAAGAGATCTTAATAAACCAATGTCAACCAGTCGCCGTGGTGTTGTGGTTAACACAACGGACTATCCAATGGAATACTGTATGTTCGAATCCCTATCAGTCCCCTCAAAACCATATCATTGTGCGATTTTTCGGCTCTAGCTGGCTCCTACCAAGAGTTGGGCATGCTATGGGCTCACTGGGAAGACTGGGACCACACAGTCAAGTCTAACTCACTTCGAGGATGCGTCATCAAGGGTGTTGCTAAAATCTTCTGACCAGCACCACAGGTGTCTGTATCTCTCGGGCCTGGTTGACGCCAGGATACATTATAATAAAATGCGTACAGTAGAACCCTGTCACCCAGTCTCAATCCTAAATGGAACTTCACAGCATCATGATTATCATCCTCATCAACATCATCATCATCATCACATTGTAAAAGAGAAACAACTGTGCCAGCTTCTGTGGCCATTAAAGATCATTTTCATCATCAGGTGCCTTGCCGCATGGCGTTGGTGATTATGGACTTCCATCTGTCTCTATCTCTTGTTACCTCAAGCATCTCTTCCACCCTCCTTGTCCCCAGCCACTCTGCACGTCCATCTAGCATCTTCTCCCTGGGTCTACCCGGTGCTCTCTTTCCCTCCAGCATTCCCGTTGTGACCAGGTGTTCCAATTCCCTTTTCCTCATAAAATGGCCTATAAACGTTGCCTGTCTTTTCCTAATCTTCCTTATGAATGATCTACTTGTGTCTGCCTCCATCAAGACTGTCTCGTTTGTTTTCTTTGCTGTTCATGGAACTCTCAAGATCCTTCTCAGAAACCACATCTCGGCTGCTCCATTAAAGATGGCGTAGAAAATGGGACCAAAAAAAAAAGAAAAAAAAAAGGTGAGAACAAAGGTAACCTCCCTTAGTGCAATGATCCTAAAAAAATTTTAAGAGAAATTAATGTCATTCAACCCACTCACCCTGATTTTTCTGTACAACTGGTTTACCATCTTGTCCTGAAATGGCAAGTAGCCACACAATAGGGCATACAGTAACACTCCCAAGCTCCAGATGTCTACCTGAACAGCAAGCACACAGCAATACAATCAACACAATAAATATTTATCAATCCGAAACCAGAAATTACTGTGAGCATCCGCACATCATTATCTTAAAACACACGCACAAATTTAACTCAATTAAGCACTCAAGCACTCAAATGCTAAAACATAACACATCAACACCATCCATGATGGGACTTTTCTGCTGATCCAACAGATTAGTGTATTAGTCAGTGCCTGGTGTGGGTTTTCATATGGGATGCAAGATCAATCCTGAGGCACTTCTAGAGGCACCGCATGGGAAGGAGACTTGAGGCCCTGGGTTTTGCTTTCAGAAACTCCCTCTGCCATTAATTAATCCTGTGACTCCCGCATCCTATCCACCAACTGAAAAAATTAACCCTTTCACTCCCTCACCTCACCCTATCCATCAGCTTCCTGTAGGAAGCTGGTGGATAGGGTAAGGGAGTCAAAGGGTTAAGATTTTGCTTCTTTAGCATGGTTGACATTGCAGGATGCTGGTGGACAGAGTGCGGGAGTCAAGGAGTTAAGATTTTGCTTCTTCAGCCTGGTTGACAATGCAGGATGCTGGTGGGCAGAGTGCAGGAGTCAAAGGGTTAATCAACAGCTGATCAGCACAGTTCAAATGTGAATGTACCCTGTGTGTACTGCTGTTGCCAGCATACTCTGGTGTGGAAAATGTCTTCCCAGTTTGTAGTAATTTGTGAACATTTATTCGGAATGGCTGGTGCATGTATAGCTCTGCTTGAATGACAGAGGAGTTCACTGAGAAAAATTGGTTGAAGCAGATCGAAATGATAGCCTCCATGTGACGAGTATTTCTACACAGTTAGTGATGCTGATGCTATAGCTGATCAGGTCGGCCTCCAGAATATCCTTTTATCGTGTTAGTGATCTTCCCTCGTTGTAGTGTCCTCGATTCAACTTTCCGTACAGGGGCGCCTTTGGGATGCGCTTGTCTTCTACAAATGTCTTGTCCAACAAATCTGGCATTTGACCAGTAGACACTTGATGCTTGAAGGTTGGACACTATCTTTCCCATGTGATGTTGCAGATTTTGCGCAGACATTTTTGGCGGAACCGTTCTAGCTGCTGAATTTGATGTCAGTAGGTACTTCAACAAATGCCTATCAATTAACATCAGGAAGAGAGTTCTTGAACGTTATACAGAACTGAAAATGTTATACGGCTGTGAGGTGTGGACAGTCAACAAGCAAAGCCAGAACAAGATTGAGCCAGCCGAGATGTAGTTTCTAAGAAGAATGTTGAGAGTTCCATGGACAGCAAAGAAAACAAACCAGACAGTCTTGATCGAGGCTGACACAAGATCATTGATAAGGAAGATCAGGAAAAGACAAGCAACATTTATAGGCCATTTTATGAGGAAAGGGGAATTAGAGCACCTGTTCACAACAGGAAAGCTGGAGGGAAAGAGGACATCAGGTGGACCCAGGGAGAAAATACTGGATGGACTTGCAGGGTGGCTGAGGGCAGAGAGGGTGGAATATGTGCTTGTGACGACAAGGGAAAAATGCATATGGAGGGCCATGATAGCCAACGCCATGCGGCAGGGCACATTATGAGGTACTCCAGGTCTCCCAGCACTACAGCAGGATGCTCAAGACCACTGCTCTGTACACTACAATCTTTGTGGCAAGCATGATGCCAGGGTGCTGACACAATCTCTGGGTCAGTCTTCCAAAGGCGGCAGTAGCCTTGAAGATGTGAAGCTTCACTTCAACATCAAGAGATCCACTGCTGCCTACTGTGCACATTACGTCCCGTAACTTGTCTAAAACTTCATCTCTCTTTTCTCCTTTTATCTGACAATCGCAAGAAGTGGTCTGACATAGTGTTGGTTGAAACATAGTTTCAGTCTTACCAAGGCTAACTTTAAGGCCAAAGCATTTGCAGGCTGCAGCAAATTGGTCAGCGATTCGCTGGATGATCTTGCATGAGTGTGATGTCAGTGCACAGTCATTTGTGTAGAGTAATTGTAACAGGATAATTCTCAGCACCTTGGTCTTGGCTTGCAGTCTCCACAGGATGAAGAATTTGTTATATATGAACCAAACTGGATATACAGCCCCCTGTCTAAGTTTCTAATTACATCAATCAATCAGCACCGGTGCAAAGAGCATGGAGAAAAGTGTGGGCACAAGAATTCATCCCTCTTCACTTCTTTCTGCATGGAAAAGCTTTGGATCCTCCCAACTCTCTTGAATCCTGGTCAGCATGCTATTATGAAAGGAAGTATTCAGCGAGTCAAGCTCCTGAGAGCAAGCAAATTTTAGTGGTATCTCCCACAGATCTTCACGGTTAATACTTCAATGCTTCATTCACATCTACAACTACCATGTGGAGCTCCTGGTTTTGTCCGTGACAATTCTCTTAACGGGACAACAGGCAAGTATCAAGCTCATGATTGTCCTCTCCAGTCTAAATGCCTTTCAAAATCTCTCCCATGCATATGATCATGAAAAATGAAATCTACTGATCTCTTGTAAAAACTTGAAAATTGCATTTGAAGGAACATCTCTGAAGAGGTTCTTTAAGGAGTCTGCTCTATGATGTCTCACAGTATGCAATTCCAAGCATTCAATAAGCTGTTAAGTGCTGGGTGGCTCATCACCTGTATACCATGCAACCATAGTTTTGTTAGGTGCCCCATGATTGCTTAAATACATAAGAAGAGGCCTGTATATATTATACATGCATATAGTTTTCTCCCCTTCCTTAACCCTACCAGACCTGAGCCCCTGAGCGTAATTGTGCCCCCTGCCTGGCCTCCTGAGCTTCGTTCATCACTAGCTCGCTTCATGGTCAATTTTGCACCCAATTTCACCTCAAAATACCATCAACACAAAGGCAGACATTAGCAATAGGCTGAACTCACGCTCACGCGAGACTTAGCAACAGTTGGGTGGTTATTTTTAGCTCTTGATAAAGTGACAATCATGTGAGTGTGCTATTCCCACTATAGCGGGAACTCGGTATATAGTCATTTTCGTCATTCCCGCAATAGCGGGAACTCGGTCTGGTAGGGTTAATAAAACACTTGTATCTTGGACAGAGTGCAGTGGTTAGAGAGAAGAGTTGGTGGCCTGGAGAAAAAAAAAGAACATCACAGCAAACATTACATAAAATTACACATTTTCAACAGTATTACCCAGTATTACACAGAAGTAAATCTGAACTAAAGCCACATAGTTTTAAATTTTGATTTAATTGGTTTGCCCTGTGGAGTGTTTGAAAACTTCCCCCAATCAAGTAATCACATAGCTGAGCTGGAAGTATCAATCAAAATGTCTGTACCAAACTAAAAACAAAGAAAACAAAACAAAACAAAACAAAACTGGTATGGTCAGAAATTTTACCAATGTCATACAGCAATGGCTCCTGCTCTTTCATGCAGAACAAAAACTATCAGGTCTTTTATAAAAAAACCTTTGAGCATTTCATTCCTTTTTCAGAATAACTTTTAATCCCCGGTTTATACATTCTGTCACATCAGTAGTAAGTAGTCTGACTTGGTTGATGGTCCGTCCCCATCTTGAACTTGGAACTCTGAAGTTTTGACATTACTCTCAGGCTGCAACATAAAAACTGGCTGGCTTGTTGT
Source organism: Monoplex corrugatus (assembly GCA_030674185.1). Lineage (NCBI taxonomy): Eukaryota > Metazoa > Mollusca > Gastropoda > Littorinimorpha > Ranellidae > Monoplex > Monoplex corrugatus. The sequence continues at coordinate 156,491,203 of CM060305.1, forward strand.
TGATCATTTACTCTCAGGCTGCAACATAAACACTGACTTGCTTGTTGTTGATCATTTACTCTCAGACTGCAATATAAACACTGACTTGCTTGTTGTTGATCATTTACTCTCAGGCTGCAACATAAACACTGACTTGTTGTTGTTGATCATTTACTCTCAGGCTGCAACATAAACATTGGCTTGTTGTTGATCATTTACTCTCAGGCTGCAACATAAACACTGGCTGTTGTTGATCATTTACTCTCAGGCTGCAACATAACACTGGTTGTTGTTGATCATTTACTCTCAGGCTGCAACATAAACACTGACTTGCTTGTTGTTGATCATTTACTCTCAGGCTGCAACATAAACACTGGCTTGCTTGTTGTTGATCATTTACTCTCAGGCTGCAACATAAACACTGGCTTGCTTGTTGTTGATCATTTACTCTCAGGCTGCAACATAAACACTGGCTTGCTTGTTGTTGATCATTTACTCTCAGGCTGCAACATAAACACTGGTTTGCTTGTTGTTGTTCATTCTAGTGGTGCCACCTTTCTGACTGATACATAATATAGATTCTATCTCCATTTGAGTATTGTTTCTTATATACGTTCTACCCCATCTCTTCACCGCTGCGAGTCAAATCCTCCATGGCGTCCATTTCTGCTCTCAAAAACAACCCAAGACACTAAAACCTCACCTGGTGTACAGGGCACTAGGGCCCACAGAATGTGGGACAATATTTGGCAGTGCTATAATGATGAGACTGGGAATGCTGATTATGCTACAGAGTTCCATTTCGGATATATCTTGCAACCAAGCCAGGGAGATACAGACACCTGCAGTGTTGGTAAGAAATCTGAGCAACACCCACAATGACACATCCATAAAGTGGATGAGGCTCGAATGTATTTTTCTCATCTTCCCAATGGGTCAGTAGCACACTTATCTCTGGGTAGATGTTGGGGCCAATCAAGGTCCAATATTTCCAGAACGGTTTTTGTTTTTGTGGATTGATGGAGGTTTTTACCTACAGTCCTAATCAGTAGCTTCCTGTGCAAACCACTTCAGCACTTTCACTATGGAATCTATCCCCTTTACATTTAGATAATGGCTGTGCACAGGTTGTTCTCGAGTTCGAGAGACTTCTAGATTATTCCTAGAAGATCTGGTTAAGCCCATGCTATGGAACTGCAAAAATACAATCAAACTTTCCACAATGATTTCCAATTTCATTACTATTTTCCCCAGAAAGTATAAATGTTACTGAACAATCTCGAAAAAGTATAAGTACCCCAACATTTCTGCAAGGTGTGGGTTATGGAAAGAAAAGAAAAATATACGCAACAACTGGAAAGCACGATAATGTACTGAACACAGAATCAAGAACATAATAGCTCTATCTGTTTTTCTGAAATCTGCTCACCATGCAAAATATTATAACATCTTTGCCAATGTATATAAATTTCAGTAATCTATTGTGAAAGACATAATCATACTGACTCTGGGCAGACTGTTAAAAATGCAAGTGGCTGATAACTTGTGAATGAAACCATTCCCTGAACACCCCTTCCCACCCTCCCCCTCTCCAAAAAAATTTAGTTTTATAATTGAGAATGTTACCTGAGAGCCAAGGTACTCCTCTCTATAGAGCAGTTCAGGTGCTGCATACACAGGAGTACCACAAAACATGGACAGGGGAGTGTTCATTCCACCCTGCAACATGCACAATCACTTACTTTAACTCTTTCACCACCAAGTTTCCCAAGAAACGGCACTCCTCAGTGCCAAGCATATTTTGGGCAGCGAATTTTGCAGCGCAGTATGCATTTTAAAAAGCTTATATCTCAAAGACTATTAAAGATTTACACTTTTTTTTTTTTTTTTGCTAAGTAAAGGGCAGATGTTGTGTTTTATATATGAATGCTTGCTTATGTTTATGTGCTTGATTGATTATTCCACAGATACTATTATTATAAAGAAAAACAATTTCTTTTCATATGGTTTATTAGTTGTACTACTGACCTTATTTCATGAGTTGCACGCCAGATATCATTAAAATAAATGAGGAAAAGCAATGGAAAATCTACACACAAAGTCAGCTGTCTGTTTATTCTACTCGGAATGGTAGACAATGCGTGTCGATTTGCAGCCATTTTGGAGGAAACACTTCAGAGAAAACGTGACGTAAATTCCGACAGTTAACAAAGCCACACTTTGGCCTTACTGCTGAAAAGCTAGGCCGCTGGGTAAAGTTTAAAAACAGCACAGTTGCCTGCATTAACCAGTGGAGCTGACAGAAACTTTGTACCCACGTGAAAAGTTATCATTTAGCATAACCCCTCCAAGTCGCACAAATGTGACCATGGCGGTTGTACGGGAAGTCACTTGATTGCGACCATGGCGGGAAAAGAGTTAATCTAAAACAAAACTTTGAAGCAAGTCAGTTTCTGCTACAAATACTTAACGGATCTCACCAGGAACCCTCCTGAAAGCCTATTTCCACAAGTGGCAAGTGCTAATATCCTCTCAAAATCTGTCAAGATTATACCCACTATCTCCTGTTCTTTCATTCCTTCAGATTCATACCTAAATGGGAAGATTTAATTCTCTTCTCTTCCAGCTGTTTTGGTTTCTGAGTACAGAGTTCTGAGACAACCTGTTGCCTAGTAATAGTAGTATGACCAATTATCATTGCCTGGACTGTCTCTAGCCCTCCTCCAGACCAATTATCATTGCCTGGACTGTCTCTAGCCCTCCTCCTGACCAATTATCATTGCCTGGACTGTCTCTAGCACTCCTCCTGACCAATTATCATCGCCTGGACTGTCTCTAACCCTCCTCCTGACCAATTATCATTGCCTGGACTGTCTCTAGCCCTCCTCCAGACCAATTATCATTGCCTGGACTGTCTCTAGCCCTCCTCCTGACCAATTATCATTGCCTGGACTGTCTCTAGCCCTCCTCCTGATCAATTATCATCGTCTGGACTGTCTCTAGCCTCCTCACGACCAATTAATCACGCCTGGACTGTCACTAATCCTCCTCCTGACCAATTATCATTGCCTGGACTGTCTCTAGCCCTCCTCAGACCATTATCATCGCTTGGACTGTCTCTAGCCCTCCTCCTGACCAATTATCATTGCCTGGACTGTCTCTAGCCCTCCTCATGACCAATTATCATCGCCTGGACTGTCTCTAGCCCTCCTCACTGACCAATTAATCATCTGCCTGGACTGTCACTACCCCTCCCCCTGACCAATTATCATCGCCTGGACTGTCTCTAGCCCTCCTCATGACCAGTTATCATCGCCTGGACTGTCTCTAGCCCTCCTCCTGACCAATTATCATCGCCTGGACTGTCTCTAGCCCTCCTCATGACCAATTATCATCGCCTGGACTGTCTCTAGCCCTCCTCATGACCAATTATCATTGCCTGGACTGTCTCTAGCCCTCCTCATGACCAGTTATCATTGCCTGGACTGTCTCTAGCCCTCCTCATGACCAATTATCATCGCCTGGACTGTCTCTAGCCCTCCTCGTGACCAATTATCATCGCCTGGACTGTCTCTAGCCCTCCTCGTGACCAATTATCATCGCCTGGACTGTCTCTAGCCCTCCTCGTGACCAATTATCATCGCCTGGACTGTCTCTAGCCCTCCTCCTGACCAATTATCATCGCCTGGACTGTCGCTAGCCCTCCTCGTGACCAATTATCATCACCTGGACTGTCTCTAGCCCTCCTCGAGACCAATTATCATCGCCTGGACTGTCTAGCCCTCCTCATGACCAATTATCATCGCCTGGACTGTCTCTAGCCCTCCTCCTGACCAGTTATCATTGCCTGGATTGTCTCTAGCCCTCCTCCTGACCAATTATCATTGCCTGGACTGTCTCTAGCCCTCCTCCTGACCAATTATCACCGCCTGGACGTTCTCTAGCCCTCCTCCTGACCAGTTATTGCCTGGACTGTCTCTAGCCCTCCTTCTGACCAGTTATCATTGCCTGGACTGTCTCTAGCCCTCCTTGCATTCTTGGACTTTTTCCAATCCAAATTAGCATGCTGGCCTTTTTCCTCAGCACAGGGAATCCTTGGCTACTCCAATTCACCAAGGTTTCATCCACTTGAGAAAATGACAGTGTGAGAACATTGATTCCAATCATGTTAGGTCAGTGTTTAGGCTAACCTAGGGTCAGTCTTGTGCTACCATCTCTCCACAACTATCATCCCTCCCCTCTCCTGCAGACACAAAGACTATAAGAGGCCATTGTAGCCCTGGATCAAAAGGTATCCTCCATCCTGCTTAAGCAGGTGATGGGGGTTTCTCTTTGACCCTGGCATTTGACAGTATTTATCTAGTTCCTAAAATCCTTAGATGGATGGAGACTGGTCTAAGATTATTTATCTAGTTCCCAAAATCCTTAGATGGATGGAGACTGGTCTAAGATTATTTATCTAGTTCCCAAAATCCTTAGATGGATGGAGACTGGTCTAAGATTATTTATCTAGTTCCCAAAATCCTTAGATGGATGGAGACTGGTCACAAGATGTCTTCCTGCTAACGAGATAAAGAAATGTCTGAACAGTTTTCCCGGGTATCTGACATTCTTTTTATTTTATTTCATTTTTTGATGAGGTTGCTAAATTATTAATCTGACTCTGATCTCAACACAGTTATAACAACTGGACATACCTGCAATAACCAGTCTAACAATGTGAGTGACTCTTTGTGATTAATCGTTCACTCCATCCAGCACGATGCTCAATATTTTTTTCTTCATCCACAAATGTGACCATAATCACATTCAATGTTCTATCATTTCTAAATAATCAATATTCAAAAATGGCCAGAACAGGCCTGTAATACGACCTACAAAGTAAGAGTACTCAACATGACCATGAATAGCTCATCATCAATTTGTGTCATGCTGTATGGCGTTGACGATCATGACCTTCCATACGAATCTGTCTTTTATCACTGCAAGTATATCTCCTACCCTTTCAGTCCCCATCCACTCTGCAAAACTGTAATATTTTCTCCCAGGTCTACCTGGTGCTCTTTTACCCCCTGGTTTTCCTGCTGTGACAAAGCATTTAAATATTTTTTCACCTCCGACTATTTTTCTTTGCTGTCCATGGAAATCTTAACATTCTTCTTAGAAACCACATTTCAACTGCCTTGACCTTGTTTTGACTTTGCTTGTTGATTGTCCAGGCCTCGCATTCGTACAACAGTATTGGTTCTAATCTCTGTTGCATAGTTCATCAAGCTGATTGTGCAGTGGGGTTTGCATTTTATAGCCCCTGCTTTCTTTGAAAGTGCAATAAAAACTTACTTTGACATATCTTTAGGAATTTTATCTGTGTCATGAATTTCATTAATCGATGTCATAAATTTCATTTAGGATCAGTTTTTCAATACCATCTTCATCTGGAGCTCAATCATTTCGCCGTAATATCTGATCCTGGGGCTTTTCCATGTTTCATCTTTTTCATTGCTGCTCTAACTTCGTCTTTCATTACTGGAGGTTCTTGAATGTTCTTTTTAATGATGCGTTCCTCCTGTCTGTCATTGTCAAAATAATTTTAGCGTACTCTCCCCATCTAACATTTTGTCCATTTCCAAAATAATTATACCATCTTTTGATTTTAAGCAACCAATTGATATGCATGTCCTTTTCTTCTGAGCAATTTCTTAAATGTTTCTAAAAAAAAAAAATTAGGGTCTGTTCTGTGTCGGTCTTCTGTTTCTTTGCAATGTTTCTAGCAAGTTCTTTACCTTCACCGCACTTATTCCTGATTTCCTTATGTATCTTTGTGTATTCTTCCTCTTTACCCTTTACCCTCCTATGTTTCCATCAAGCTTGAAAATTCTGTTGTCAACCAATTCTTTTTTCTTTCTGTTCTAGGGATTTCTTCACAAGCTTCACTTACAGAGTTTTTTCAAAAATGTTCATTGTTCCTCACTGTTCCCATCTTTTTCCAGAGCACTGAATTTGTTTTGAAAAGATACACAAAACTTACATGTGTTGATTCATCTGTCTTTAAGAGTCTGAGATTTAATTTGATATTATTTTCATAAATGGCTATATGCATTGAAATAAATTTTAGAACTTTAAAGCTTTGTACAAATGAAATAAAGATAGTAAGCATAGTGTATTGCACAGTTTTTTTAATAACAGCTGGTACAGGTGTTATATCCGCATCACTGTTCAAATCATCTGAACACCGCACAGCAGGTGGCAATTTCATATGGAATTCAACTGTGAAAGGGTTCAGAGGATCACAGAAAAGGGTTAATAATACCAAATATATTATTGCCTGCATTTGCAGTGAAAAATAATTCTCAATATCATCCACAATAAGCTAAGGACTACCACTTGTCCTAAGTTTAATAAGCGCTATGGGTACAAAAAGTTTTTCCATTCATGAGGGCACAGGGAAGTGAGGTGGTACAGACCTCAACTTTTTTCAAGGCCAGCATTTTAAAACTGTGTTCATCTCCTCTATCTCATTGCTTTATCTCCCCTACCTTTGAAGAAAGCCAGATACCTATTCATACCTGGTGAAATCCTATTCGCAACTGGTTAGACTGGAAGCCACATGTACATATAGATATCTGTACCCATGTGAGTATTCTACCTCAGAACAAGCCGGATTTGAAATGTCTACATGCTGCTATGTAAATTGCAAGCGCACAGGTCCTTGTAAACTTTCTTTTTGTTTGGCTAAAATCAAAATGGCTCTATCTAAAAAAGGTGAGAGTGCCTTCACAATAAAGTTAAAACACACATTTCACAATGTCAGTTTCTTCCTCAGATGGAATCTACTTTTCTTTCTTTCTTTTTTTTTTTTTAAGCCCAGCCAACTGTGTAGAGCCATGTCAGGGATATAACAGCTTTAAAACATACAAAACTTCAAAATGAAAAAAAAAAAAGAAATGAAAATTAATTACACATATCAATGCATTCGCACACATAATCTAAGGACGTGCCCCCAAGCGTTGACCACTCCGTCTAATTTATCGCACAGGGCATTTAAAACCACACCTGAATTCAAATTCAAGCATACCTAAAGACACCAGACACCAAAACATACAAACACGAGCATGAATTGCCTAAAATTACTAGCGCATACCTCACATCCCTAGAGCCAAATATACACTTAATACGTGTACCCAATTATCAATCCTAAGAAAAGGTGCATGAGGTTCTATTGAATACATACAGGTGAATGGACCAGCAAGGCAGAAAATGATAGGAAGAAATGACAGAAAGCAAAGGAACAAGGCAGAAACTAAGAGAGTGACAGAAAAGAGGAAATTTCTAGCACAGAATTTCCAAAAGGTGGGGATACTCTTCTTCTGAAAGAGCCACAGGCATCCCCACAGGGGATGGAGACTGCTGGTGAGGTTGGTTGCTGCCTGATCTTGCTGCCACATCTATCACAGTGCTTTGTGTCTTTTACAGTTTACATTAACAGCAGTTAAGGAGTCTCTCTGATTTGTTCATTATCCTATAACTTAATTACCAGAGAAAACAACTTAAATATCATGACAGGGTAAAATCAGACATACCTCTGGTTTGGCACACAAGCCAAAGTCGATGAGCTTCAAATTCAGGTCCTCATCCAACAACAAATTTTCCTGCAAACAGGCAATGCGAAACAGATGCACTAATGAACAGCTAAAACAATAAATAAAAATGTTAAAAATAACACATCTTGAAGCTGCGAAATTACTACAATAAATATACAGAAATTTACACACATTCTTACTATAAGGACTAAAAGACTAAAGCCTCACAAGGTAGAATTGCAGAGAATAAATCATACTCATGTCTAAAACAAATAT
>CM060305.1:156501537-156519037 GCA_030674185.1 Monoplex corrugatus
ACAAAACTTATAGTATTTGACATGTTTTATAATATCGTGTTACATAAACAAAATAAAAGCAAGGTACAAAAATCTGACTTTCACAAGACCTTCAATCACACATGAAAGTTATGGTGTGCAACGTGAAAAAAAAATCTAAACTAAAGAAATCATCAAAAAATTAACTGAACTAAAACTGATCATACTAACAATCGCTGTGGTGCAACTATCAAGTGGATGTTTGTGGAACCTACATGTACACCCATAATCCTGTCAAAATCAATGTGAGATTTCTTGGCCCAATCAGTTCCTACCTAGAGCTGTGTGTGTTATGGGCTCAATGGGAAGACTTGAGATTTACACAGTTGAGCCTGATCCACTTCACCTATGAGTCACCAATGGTGTCGCTAAATTATCCTGTCCAAGCAGAGCCTGTATCTCTCAGGTGGAGCTGACACTAGCACATAATATGAAAGGAAATGTACAGTACAGCCCTGTCACGCAGTCTAAACCCAGCATGGAACTCCACAGCACCATGATTATCTTCCCCTCCATCATCAACTGTCCTGGCTTTTGTGGCCAGTAAAGTGGTGTAAACATGACAGGAAAATAGTAACCACAAATGTTTCTTTAATAGATGCCCAACAGCAATGATTCTGAAAAAAAAAATTATATTATTCATCACTTGGGATCAGCTACACAGCTCTAAACTGAAAAAAAAAACAATGTCTAGATACCACTTGTAATGCTTTCTTTGAAAAACAGAGTGGACTAACGTAAAATTCAAATTTACTTTTTGGAAAGGTTATCATTTGCACTCAAAACAAGTGAGCTGTATCAATTCTTGTTTCCCAGAGCTCTTTAAAATGAAGGTTCATATTTTATCTTCCACTGTTTGATGTGTATAGTGTTCTAGTCTAGTAGACTGACAACCTGACTAATGTAGATCAAATCAAACAAAAACAAAGTTGTTTATAACCTAGAACAATCACAACAATGATAAAGCACATACATATAAACCAATTGTCCGAGGTTACCATCTGCGTAGGTGGGAATGCCAATGACCTTGAAATACTATTTTCACCGTTTCTTTAGTAGCCATGTATCTGACACATAACATTTTGCTCTGGCATGGCTATTCAGGTAGGTCCTATGGGATGACTGCACCCCCTGCAGCATTCCCAGTCAGTGATGGGAGTCCAGTGATTGTATTGCCGTGCGATGGAAATTTCACTATACTCTCTCTCAAGCATAGTCCTTCGGAAGGAGATGAAAAACGAATTGGACCTGTGTGCCTTCTGGCTGCGCACGCTAAAGATTTCATGGCAGCTGAAAATCATGAAGCACTGGGTACAACCTGGCTGCCTTTGTAACAAACATTGGAGAGATAGGTTGATTTCCCAGTCCCACCCCTTGAAGACCAATTAGCCTTCTTGCCTTTCTCCCACCCCTTGAAGACCAATTAGCCTTCTTGCTTCTCTGAAGCCTTGGTTTTAAAAAAAGTGAATGTGAATATGAATTTGAAACAAGGGAGAGCGGATGGGCACCACCCTCGTGGTGCTGGCCCTGAGAAAAGTTGAGATCTCTGCCACCTCACTCCCCTACGACTCAGGATTACGAAACTATCTAGGGAGGACCTCAGGACCTGGCCAGCTCATGGATTTATGTGCAGGCTTATGGCTTGTGCCGTGATCATTCTGGATCTTCTCCATCACATGGTACCTGTGACGTTAAAGCATATGGAATTCATTCCGAGCATAGAGACATAATTTTGAGAAACTGAAATTGAAACTGAAGCATAGAAGTCCTTCAGATGCATTTCTGGATGGTTGCTGGAGGTTTTCTTCATTGTTCAGGTTCAACCACCACATATTACATAAAACTATGCAGTATGAGGGGATGACAAGCTTTCAACTATCACCTACTCTTCGATATGTCTGAAAAGGACACATACTTTTCGCTTGTCCATCTAGATCTCTCCTTGGTACTCCTTTCATTTAAAACATGCAACCACCACACACACACACACACACAAAATCCACTTTAATCAATGTACTATTTCGTTTGTTCCCCTCTATCCCCCTCCTCCACACCCTAAGTTCTGAACAATGTTTTCTTAGATATATGTATGTATACTGTTTGGCCCAAGCTATACCAGTTTCTGTGGCCATTACACTACAGTGCGTTCAAAATGGGGGAGGAGGGGGAAGGTGAGCACAAAGAAAATTTCCATAAGAGCGACAATCCTGCAAAAAAGTAGAAAACAGAACAAAACGAACAAAAAATAAAAACAAACAAGAAGACACACCAGGACAATATCGGGACAGGGTCAACCTCAGATCTTCTGACTAGGTCTGACATCCTAACTCCTAGGCTACGACACAAATCATAAACTTTTTCACTGTACAAAATTATCTTGTGACTGAAAACAATCTAATAGTACAGACATCCAACAAGACCTCAGTACTGACCTCCATAACCATGTAGCAGTGCTTATCAGTCTCAAGGACCTGGTACAGTTTACAGACGTGTTGATGCCATAGTTCCTTCATGGCTGATATTTCCATTTGGACACGAACGTTATCCTGAAAATGTATATGTCAGTTAAGCAAAGAAAACTTTGAATTCAGGGCAAAATCTCATTCACAATAATCTTGTGTATGGTTTCCTTACATATTTTTTATGATATACCCCCAAAACAACCAAATACAGAAACATAATATGTATCAACAAACAAATACACAAATAAAACAGTTTCAAAGTCATTCTGTTTAATAATTTGTCTTCCAAAGCATTTTCTCCTTTAAATACTGGAAGTAATTCTATACACTGTATGTTCAACCCTTTGATTCTTGCACCCTACCCATCAACTGCAAAAACTTAACCCTTTGACTCCCTCACTCTACCCACCAGCTTCCAGCAGAAGCTGGTGGATAGAGTGAGGGAACCAAAAGGTGAAATTTTTGCTTTGCTAGCATGGTTGACAATGTAGGCTGCTGGTGGACAGGGTGAGGGAGTCAAAGGGTTAATTGTAGTTTCCAACTATTCTGTCACTGGACTACATGCTTTTGTATCTGTTGTTATTCTACTACTATAGTCAGTGAGTCAAGAGGCCACATAAAATACTGGGCGACTCTGAAAAAGAAATCTGACTGTGACCTTTCAGTCTTGAAAGTAATTGTTTTAAAAGACATGTAACCGACAAAAAAACAAACAAACTGTAAACAACCAAGCAAATCCAGCTCTTTCTAAACAAAAAAGGATTGAAAAAACAAAACACACACACACACACACACACACACACACACACACAGAGATACTAAATTTTCATGCAAAACATGTCACATGATAAATTTTCATCGTTTTCTACAGACTTATGTTATTTAGACTAGACCATAGCTTTGTAGTCCATATGTTGTGGAATGGAAATGGTGTTATTGTTTTTGTTTGATTTTAGCAAACTAGATTGCCTGCAAAACACAAATCTGTTTTCGTTTGATTTTATCAAACTGAACTGCCTGTAAAACACAAGTCTCTACAAGCTGAACATCCAAAAGGGCTACAAACGTACAAGCACATTGTTACTGTTATTTTGTTTAAAGCCCAGCTGACTACGTAGAGCCATATCAGGGCTGTAACTGTTTCAAAACATACAAAACACTAAGTTTAACAGGAAAGAAAAAAAGGAAAAGAAAATTTACACATAATGGCTACCTGGCTAAATTTACACATATCAAAGTATTCGTGCACATAATCTAAGGAAATGCCCTTGGCATTGACCATTCTGTCCAATTCATTACACAGATGATTTAAAAAACATACCTGAATACAACTTTTTACATAACTAAGGACACTAATACATATATATAAAAACAGGCCTAAATTATCTACAATTACTTCCGCATATCTCATTTTCCTACAGCCAAAATACACTTACTACATGAACCCAATTATCAATCCTAAGAGAAAGTATGCAAGACTTTATTGAACACATAGACGTGAATGGACCAGCAAGGCAGAAACAATAGGAAGAAATGACAGAAAGCAAAGAAACAAGACAGAAACAAAGAAAACACGGCAGAAACAAAGAGAGTGACAGAAAACAGGAAACCCCTTGCACAGAATTTCCGGAAGGTGGGGATACTATTTATACTGAAAGAGCCCCTGGCATGCCCATGGGGGGACTTACATGAACACACAAATACACTCATGTGTACACACACACACACACACACAGAGCAACATTCACACATACAGATGTATAAACTCATGCACATTAAACATTATAGAAAATGTGATGGAGGTCTGTAACTCACAGGAATATTCATCATGACCTAACAGGAACAATAAGTACAATTACCTTGATGGCCTTCTTGTTCATGATCTTGATGGCCACTTTTTCTCCCGTCAAGACATGGTAAGCCAGTTTCACCTTGGCAAAAGTACCTTCAATACACTCGGGTAAACATTAGATACAACAAAGGAATACTTCTTTCTCCAGTCAACTGCCTGGGTCATTGTGTCAAGGCAGCTCACTCAAATTCAAGCAAACTATAGCTAGTTTTTAATGTGCACAAGTTACATCAATTCTTCTCCCCGATCACTTCAAAGATATAACAGAACACTGACTGACCCAGAGCACATAAAGCCACTCGACCTACTCAGGACCAGGCCAACTGTGTAACATCACTGAGAGAACAGCAAGTATGATCAAAATTCTAAAAATTGCATAATTCAGAGTTTCCTAACAAAGCATTGTGAACAAACTGGTTGCAATCTATACTAACTCAATAACTGTAAGTACTCTGACCCCCTTTGAATATTTCAATACCTATCAGGCCTTCGAACATCGATTTAAGTCAAATTTCTACAAATATTCAACAGCCAAGTGTCTACAAAGCTTCAAGTACTTATAAATAATTCACTTATCAATTGAAATAAATCTCACTTTTCACCTTTCTCCTTTACCGGGAATGGCGGTAGAAACCGTGCTCGATGTCAAAGTCTAACAATTGTTAAATGAGTACTTTCTGTCCTAAAAACACAGATCATTTCACCACTGTTAAATCATCTGAAACTGAAAGTATAACAAATGCATCACAACTGATACTAACACTAGTAACAGTTTTATGAAACATAGTTAGTCTCATCAACTTCATTTCCATTTTATTCAGAGTACAAAAAAAAATTTGCAATATATATGTATCTGATTATTAACTGTGATCTGGGAAGTTCTAATGGCAAGTTTGTGAGGGGGATCAAATACAAATACAAACACAGGAAGGTATTTGTACACAAGCGTGCGCATACACACACAAACTGTACCTTTTCCAATTGTTCTATCCAGCCGATAAAAGCGTTTTAGTTGCGGATATCGAGGCTGTTCAGAACTCATCATGGATGTTGCCATTGTTGGATGTGCAATACAAATCTCAGCTCCTCAAGGTTCAAGTCCGCCACCTGCTACAATCAATATCTAATATACCATAAAATTTCCTTCACATATATATGAAAGACGCTGAAAATTACAATCAATCAAATGTAAAGGGCAATGAACTGAATCAAAATTACATTAAGGTTATCTTTAATCCAGAAAAAAATCATGACTGGACTTTTGGTAAGTACAGTTAACCTGGAAAAAAAGACATAATAAAATATATATGTCAGAGACTAATAAAATTACAGTAATTGTTGAACTGTGTTTAGGAGTAAATTTTTTTTTAAATTAGAAAAGCAAAGCTGAGGTAATCATCATCACCATGCTGTAGATCCAGACCAAATTTCAATATGTAGGCAAGGCATGAATTGCAGTATTTTATCTATTTAATCTGCTATTACTATAGCTTTATTGTAGTCCCTGACTAAATGTTATGATTCTTGACTGACAGTGGCACAAAGGTTGACCTCCAGCCTTCACTAGTTCCAGCAAAAATGCATGTATATTTGAACACATCTTGGGGGAAAAACAACATGGGTGTTACATGCAGTCTACCCAGCTGTGAACAGACACTCAGCCCTGTCCAGAGCTGGGGAAGGTTAAGCAGCAGGAAGGAGCTTAGAGATGAGGACCACCTTTATAATCGTGCACTACAATTATTATACTGACCATGAGAAAATGTTGATCTCTACAATGACTTGTTTTATTGTTCTTCCACTAAATAATACTTTGCTGGGCCTGAAATTTTGACAATTTAGTCAAATTAATTAGAAGCTCCTTTGGGGGCCAATTTCAGCTTTATCACTCCATTTTCATCTTGCTCATCTTTCCCACGATATGGCTGTTCCATAGAACTCCCACTGCAAGATTTCATTAATAAATCTGGTAAACAAAATCTGGGTTGTGGATTACGGATTGTGACCAACCACTGTACACACTACACAGGAACCAGAAAAACACGAAAACAGAATCAGAATGCGTATTTAATACAACCCAACAAGTCAGGTGCAAATTTTCAGCCAACTGGCTTTGTCAAGCGTAAACATAAGACCATAAACACTTAATAAAAAAAAATAAGAAGAAAAAGACTAAAAGTAAAACTTCCTTGCGGCTTCATCCAGTGGCAGAAGAGGGTATTTTCATGTTTTTCTGGTTCCTGTTTTGCTTGAATGCAGGCGGTCACACTGGTTTTTGATCACTGTACATAGTTATGATAGTATTTATGGAGATAAGCAGAACAGCCCGATTATTGCACTCCCAACACTTAGGCTACATAATTAAGCTTAAAAATGCATAAATTATAGTTTATGAGGCAATGTAAAGTTTGCCATTCCATTTTTATTTCACATTTCCCCAAAAATAGTTGTTCCCTACGTTAAATTTCACCGATTAATTTTGTGCACACGCTTGAACGGGTTGCCAGCATAAAGCCCTTGAAAGGAAGAGGGGTAGGGCCTAGATCTGGAGGCAGTGTTTATCTTTATGATAAAGTTTATCCTGGGATGACCTGTGTACGTGGGAGGTAGGCAGAACAGCTGGATTTCCCATGCGCAGAAAAGTGGGGTAGCAAACTTGACATATTTTGTTGTTTATAAGCCATGCACGTACGACCCAGTGAGCTACTAAAAGTACTAGTACTAGTAGTAGTATTATACATGATTATCACTATCTCACTACTTGACATCACTACCGGTACTACGACATTCAACTTGACCGCAAAGCGCAGTACCAGCTTGTTACTGATTTTACAGCTGGTTTTCGGGCTTAACCCTCAATTAAAACTGAAACTGCTAATCAAAACAAAACAATCAGTTACAGATGGACGAAAGGTTCGCATTTTAAGTTTAGTTATTATGTCTATTTTTCCCGCAAACATGGTTGTAAACTCACCACTGTGCACTGTCTCAGTGTCTGCAGTTTTCCGCAGTTTTGAAGTTGCCTCTTGCAAACAGCCAATCACAAACACGGAAACGATTCAGCCCGAAATGACCTGTAGTTTATTTTGTTGCTAAGATATGTTCACGTCGTGCACGCGCCCCAGACTTTGCGCTAAATCGTGTGTGCACGTGCGCGTACACACACACACGTACACACACACACACACACACACACACACACACACACATGCACACACGCGCACACATTCAGAGACTGCAATATCATCTCTTTCACACAAGCACACACACACACACATGCACACACACACACACACACACACACACACACACACACAGAGTACATACATATTGCGCATTACTCACACACACACTGACACTTACATTCATGTGTTAGCGCAAGTATTCGTGCAAACAGAAACACAAACGTTGGTTTCTGTCAGCAGTCATTTTGCATTCTCTCTATCTGACAGCGTCATTTAGGGTCAACGCATAGATCTATATAAATTTTATTCCGAGTGCCGACGCATTAGCAGGCCTCGATAGCTCAGTTGGTTTGAGCGTCGGATTCACATGCTAATGGTTGTGGGTTCGAATCCCGGGGTGTGCTATATTAAAACTGGCCATCTCACTGCCCCATCTTAACATCATTGTTGTTCTGGTGGTGTCAATATAGGATTAGATAGGTTCCCTTTCCCCCACTTCCCTGGGATGGTTATCCTCGTCGGCCATATCACCTGAGGTGGGTGTCGACGTAAAAACTGAACCAAATCAAAAAACCGACGCATTAGGCCTATCATTAGAAACTGACACTGAAACTGTACTGTGACTCAAAGTGCGCATGTACTTGGATGTGCGTACGAGTCAAAGACATCATAATTTTGTTTTTAATTTATATCGTCTTTGGTGCGAGTAAGTGTGTGCTAGCACGTACGTGCGTGCGCGCGCGCCCACGGTGTGTGTGTGTGTGTGTGTGTGTGTGTGGCGTGTGCGCGCGCGCGTGAGTGTTAGCGTTTTTTAATAAAGTTGCTGTGCCATTTAATTGATGCTTTCCAATTTGCCATCAAATTTGTTAAATTAGTAAGTATACGCCTTGTAACTGACGATTCGTGTTACTGAAGTTTGCTATCAAATCAAATATGTTAATTAAGTACATAAGATAACTAAAACGTGAGGCACAATGCCTAGAAATAAATTCATCTGTCTACACATGTAGGACAATCAGAAGGCTAAGGCTATAGGCTGTTTCTGTTTCTGTTTCAATTTCTCAGTCAGCCTTAAGACTGTTGGTGGCTCTGCGTTTGAGAGAAATTTCATGTATGCACTGACACCACAGATGCCATGTCACGTGATGGACAAGATTAACCCTTTGACTCCCGTACCCTATCATCATCATCATCATCATCATCATCATCAGTCCCGTAGTCTGGTTGACCGTTGGGGCACCACTGAAGATTTTGCAACCAACTTCCTCCACTCCTCACGGTCCTCAGCTTTCCGCAGAATGATATTCCATTCAAGGCCAGTCCACTCTCTGATATTGTCTTCCCATCTTTTTCTCTGTCTGCCTCTTCGTCTCCCTCCCTGAACTGTTCCCTGCAAGACGGTCTTGGCCAGTCCAGATGATCGTGTGACGTGCCCGTACCACCTCAGTTTGCGTCTTTTCACTGAGGTCAGGAGGTCTTCATACGGCCCGATGGCGTTTTCGATTCGGGTTTTCACTTCCTTATTGGTTATATGATCTTTGTACGAGATACCAAGGAGTTTGCGGAAGCATCTCATCTCCACTGCCTGTATCCTTCTTTCAATGTCTGCTGTTATGGTCCATGTTTCGCATGCATACAAAAATATTGACATGACCAGGGAACGCATCAGTCTGATCTTGGAGCCGATTGCGATATTCTTGTCGTTCCAGATGACTTTTTTTTAGCTTGGTCATTGCAGCTGTGGTCTGGGCAATCCTGGAAAGTACCTCGGGCTTTGATCCTTCATCTGATACTATAGCTCCCAGATATTTAAATCTATGGACGGTCTCAAGTTTCTTGTTGTCTATGGTAATGTCAGTGCTGATGCCATTGGTATTATTTGTCATCAACTGGGTTTTCTCTGCACTGATCTGCATGCCATATGCTGTGGAGGCCTCATCAA
The DNA here is from genome assembly GCA_030674185.1 of Monoplex corrugatus. NCBI lineage: Eukaryota > Metazoa > Mollusca > Gastropoda > Littorinimorpha > Ranellidae > Monoplex > Monoplex corrugatus. Next base: position 156,510,997 of record CM060305.1, read on the forward strand.
GATGCTTTATCAAGCTGACTAGCTCTTGCTCTTGCCCAGCTAGTCCGTCAATGTCGTCGGCAAAACGCAAGTTTGTGATTGTTCTACCTCCGATGCTGACTGTTCCCTCGTGAACACTTGAAGACCACGAGGGAACAGTCAGCACCCTATCCACCAACTGCAAAAGATTAATCCTTTGACTCCCTCACCCTATCCACCAAATCCCTGCAGGAAGCTGGTGGATAGGGTGAAGGAGTCAAAGGGTTAAGTTTTTGCTTTGCTAGCATGGTTGACAATGCAGAATGTTGGTGGACAGGGTGCGGGAGTCAAAGGGTTAAAAATGATGATGATATCATAACTTGAGCTCTGTATATTATCTGCGTGGCATAAGTCCTACGCTTTAGCAAGGCTATGCGAAGGTAGTCCTACTGTTGGTATTGCGATCTAACAATAATGCTGATTGGATGTTTTACTTTAATTCAGTGTTGAAGGTCGTTTTGATGAATAAAAAGGGAGATCACTTTGGTTTCCTAACGGTTCGTGAATCCCAGCAACGTTTTGACCTCTGCTGTTGTTGATGTGAGCGGTATGAACTTTTTTCCTCCATCATGAGTAGAGGTGTCAACTCAACACCTACGTGAGCATCACAGAGCCATTCAGTACTGGCTCATTTCAGGTGTCAAAAAAAAAAAAAAAAAAACACGAAAAAAGAATCAGAACGCGTATTTAATACAACCAGATAAGACAGGCACAAATTTTCGGCCAACTGGTCTTTGTCAAGCGTAAACGTACCATCACAAACGAATAAACACCAAATTAAAAAAAAAAAGTAGGAGAAAAAGACTGAAACTTCCCTGCTGCTTCATCCAGTGGGAGAAAAGGACTATGATGTCGTACGAAGCAGCAGGGAAGTTTCAGTCTTTTTCTCCCACTTTTTTTATTTGGTGTTTGTTCGTTAGTGGTCTTCCCTGGTTTTGGTACCCTTGTTTCGGTCCTACACACAGAAGCATCTGTATGCAGGAGCGTATGTATGTATATATGTATGTATGTATTATGTTTGTATGTATGCATGTATGTTTGTATGTATGTATATATGTATATATGTTTGTATGTATGTATCTATGTTGTATATGTATGTGCGCACGTACGCATGTATGTGTGTGTGTATGTATGTATGTATGTATGTATGTATGTTGTACGTATGTATGTATGTATGGATGTATGTATGTATGTATGTGTGATGTTTGTATGTATGTGTGTATGTATGTATGTATGTATGTATGTATCATTGTATGTATCATTGTATGTATGTATGTATATATGCGTGTATGTATGTACGTATGTACGTACGTATGTACGTAAGCATGCATGTATGTATGCATGTATGTATGTACGTACGTACGCACGTGTATGTATGTATGTATGTATATATGTATGTATGTACATATGTATTACGTATGTAGTATGTATGTTCGTATGTATTATGTATGTGTGTATGTATGTATGTATGTATGTGTGTGTGTATGTATATATGCATGTATGTATGTGCGTATGTACGTACGTACGTATGCAATGCATGTATGTATGCATGTATGTATGTACGTACGTACGCACGTGTATGTATGTATGTATGTATGTATGTATGTATGTATGTATGTATGTACATATGTATTACGTATGTAGTATGTATGTTCGTATGTATGTATGTATGTATGTATGTATGTATGTATGTATGTATGTATGTATGTATGTACGTGTAAGTATGTATGTATGTACGTTATGTATGGTAAGTATGTATGTATGTATGTATGTATGTATGTATGTATGTATGTATGTATGTATGTGTAATGTTTGTATGTATGTATGCATGTATGTTTGTATGTATGTACGCACGTACGTACATATGTACGTATGTATGTAAATATGTATGCATGTATGTATTATGTATGTATGTACGTATGCATGTATATTGTTTGTTTGTATGTATGTATGCATGCATGTATGTACGTACATACGTACGTACGTCTATGTATGTATTTACGTACGTATGATTGTATGTACGTACGTCACGTGTGTGTATGTATGTATTACGTACCTACGTAATGTATGTATGTACGTACGTATGTACTACGTACGTGTATGTATGTATGTATGTATGTATGTATGTATGTATGTAATGTATGTATGCATGTATGTATGTGTGATGTTTGTATGTATGTGTGTATGTATGTATGTATCATTGTATGTATGTATGTATATATGCGTGTATGTATGTACGTATGTACGTACGTATGTACGTAAGCATGCATGTATGTATGCATGTATGTATGTACGTACGTACGCACGTGTATGTATGTATGTATGTATGTATGATATATATGTATGTATGTACATATGTATTACGTATGTAGTATGTATGTTCGTATGTATTATGTATGTATGTATGTATGTGTGTGTGTATGTATGCATGTATGTATGTATGTATGTATGTGTGTGTATGTACATATGTATGTTCGTATGTATATATGTATGTATATATGCATGTATGTATGTGCGTATGTACGTACGTACTATTACTAAGCATGCATGTATGTATGCATGTATGTATGTACGTACGTACGCACGTGTATATGTAATGTATGTATGTAATGTATGTATTACATATGTATTAGTATAGTATGTAGTATGTATGTATGTATGTATGTATGTATGTATTTATGTATGCGTGTAAGTATGTATGTATGTACGTATGTATGTATGTATGTATGTATGTATGTATGTATGTATGTGTAATGTTTGTATGTATGTATGCATGTATGTTTGTATGTATGTACGCACGTACGTACATATGTACGTATGTATGTAAATATGTATGCATGTATGTATTATGTATGTATGTATGTATGTACGTATGCATGTATATTGTTTGTTTGTATGTATGTATGCATGCATGTATGTACGTACATACGTACGTACGTCTATGTATGTATTTACGTACGTATGATTGTATGTACGTACGTACGTGTGTGTATGTATGTATTACGTACCTACGTATGTATGTATGTACGTAGGTATGTACTACGTACGTGTATGTATGTATGTATGTATGTACATACGTACGTATGTTTGTATGTATGCATGTATGCACGTACGTACGTACGTATGTAAATATGTATGTATATATGTATGTATTATGCATGTATGTATGTATGTATGTATGCATTATGCATATATGTATGTATGTATGCATCTATGTACGTGTTATGTTTGTATGTATACATGTATGTATGTATGCATGTATGCATGTATGTATGAATGTGCTGGCGTAGACCTAATTACATAAGGGTTTGGGAAGGTGAAACAAAACGACGAAAGAAAAGATTTGGATTGAAATTTAACTGAAGTTTGAATTGTTTCAACAAAAAATTCATCACATTTGCATAATTCCTTCTATGCACTCCATCTAAACCTGCCAATGATTATCAGATCAACTCCTTGAGCCTGCGTAAAACCCTCATTGCTGGCAAAGTCTTGAAAGGGGAAGGAGGGGAAGAGCTGAGAGGGTTGAAGGGGAAAGGGAAAATTGTGACCCGTGGAATACCAAAATGATTGGAATTTAAAGATGGTCAAAAAATAGACCAGAGATTCCGTTATAGGCTGGGATTGAACTAGAAGTATCAGGTCTGATTTTTGCGCACGTGTGTGTGTGTGTGTGTGTGTGTGTGTGTGTGTGTGTGTGTGTGTGTGTGTGTGTGTGTATGTGTATGTGTGTGTGTGTGTGTGTGTGCACAGAGAGTGGGGTGCGAGGGGAGAGAGAGAGAGAGAGAGAAAGAAAGAGAGAGAGAGAGAGAGAGAGAGAAAGAGAGAGAGAGCACACGCACATACACACACACACGCGCGCGCGCGGGCGCGCACACACACACACACACAGAAATGTGCGCGTGCTGGCACAAGCATATCCAAATGGAACTGAAACACGATGAACACCATTTGAAATTCTTGACAATTTACTGAAAACCTCTCTCTCTCTCTCTCTCTCACGCACACACACACACACACACACACACACACACACACACACACACACACACACACACACACACACACACACACACACACACACACACACACAGAAATAAAACAAACACAAAAGCGTAGCTTAAAATCAAAACAAAAACAAAAATAAAAAAAAATGCTACAGGTCTTCTCGCAGTTGCAGTTCAGCCTACATTTGGTGTTAAGCAACAATTTCTTGATATCTTTTATCGAAAGCTACGGAACTGTGAGTAGCGATTTTTACACTGTTGGGAGACCTTGTTCTTCAAAATTGGTAGCATTATGTCTACCCCCCAACTGTTGAAACTTCCCCTACGTCTCATTCGCGATTACGATCGGACGATCATCACTACCTTTCGTGAATCAGAGAAATTACACCGCTCCCTAGCGAAGTTCAGGAACCATCTACACTTCACACTGCACTGCAAACATCACGGCGTCTTTCCCACCAGCCTAAAAATCAAAACTTCGATGAAAGGAACAGCAGCAAATAATATCATCAATCAGGCACAACGAGCACTCATGAACGAACGCATCAAGCAAATCAACACCCGCATCACTTGTCTGGAAGGGAAAATCCAAGACCTCGAGGAAAGACTGAGCTCTAGCACACTACCAGATGCTATGCTCTCCGAAATCAAAGAGTGGCTAAACAACACACGACGAATAGAATGGGACAAAGTACGCCAACGCCATCGAAAGAAATTCGAACTTCTAGCACCAAAAAACAACAGGAGACAACAGAATGACAAAAGCGAGATTACACCTGTACCGGAAGAAACAAAAAGAAAGACCAAAGAGAGGTGGGTGATCAATCTATCAGATCGCCAACTCACTAAACCAGAACAGGAAGTACTAGAGAAAGGACTAAATTTCGCCGTAGCCCCTAACAAGCTTCCAGTGGTAGACCTCATCACAAGCATTGAAACAGCTTGCAGGTATATTGGCCCTAATTCAGAAGAAGCCACACACTTAAGATCAGACTGTGTCAGAATCATGAAACAGGCCAAACTACCGAAATCCAACTTAACACCGGACCAAAGACGGGCTCTGGCGGATTTAAAGAACGAACACGCCACGATGATCCTACCAGCTGACAAAGGTCGTGCCACAGTCATCATGCCTAGACCCATGTACTATGAGAAGGCAAGCAAACTTCTGGAAGATACTACAACATATGAACGCCTCAAGAAAGATCCTACTTCCAAGTTTTCCAACAAACTGAAAGACACACTGAAACGCCTGAAAGAGACGGACCGCCTGTCATTAGAACAGTACAGGAAATTATACCCAACTGTGTCCGACGTCCCCAAGTTCTATGGTCTACCCAAAGTCCACAAGAAAGAAGTCCCCCTCCGTCCCATAGTCGCATCCAGAGGTTCCATCATGTATGAGACGGCTAGATTTGTGGCGGACATCCTATCACCTCTCGTAGGACACACAGATCATCACATCCACAACAGTGCTGACCTAGTGGAAAAACTGAGTAACTACACCCTCGCTCATGATGAACTCCTTGTGTCATATGATGTCTCTGCCCTATTTACCAGCGTACCAGTGAAAGAAAGCATAGAGATCATACGCCGAAGGTTACAAAACGACCAAACCCTCCACCAACGTACATCTCTTACAGTGGACGACGTATGTGAACTCTTGTCCTGCTGCCTCACCACCACCTACTTCACCTTCCAAGGTGAATTCTACCAACAAAAAGAAGGAGCAGCCATGGGCTCCCCAGTAAGCCCAATAGTAGCCAACCTGTTCATGGAGGATTTTGAAGAGAAAGCATTGGCTTCTTTCCACTCCCCACCACGATACTGGGGGCGCTACGTAGACGACACCATGACTATCCTCCCCCAGCAACTGGTCGAACAGTTCACAGAACATCTGAACAACCAACACCCAGCCATCAAATTCACGAGGGAAGTGGAACAGAACAACTCCATAGCCATGCTGGACACCCTCATCACCAGAACTGATGGCATTCTATCCTTCTCGGTCTACCGTAAACCAACTCATACGGACCAATATTTACAGTTCGACAGCCACCAGCCCCTTGAACACAAACTGGGAGTGATTCGAACCCTTACCCACAGAGCTAACACCATATGCAGTACCCAAGAGGCAAAAGACAAGGAGACTAACCACCTGAAAAAAGTGCTCACCATCTCGGGCTACAACAAGTGGGCCTGGAACAGCCCGGGAGGCAGGAAATCCAACACCGCATCCCAACAGCCAGTGAAACAACACCAGCGCAAGGGACACATCACCATCCCATACGTAGGAGGTGTGAGTGACGCTCTGTCCAGAAAGATCAGAAAACTGGGGGTGGCTGTACATTCCAAACCTTCCAACACCATACGCAGCCAGCTGGTCACCCCCAAGGACAAAACCAGCAAACTCGACAAAGCTGGCATTATATACAGAATAGACTGCCAGGACTGTAACCAACATTATGTCGGTGAAACTGAACGCCCCCTTCAGAAGAGACTAACAGAACACAAGAGGGACTCTTCTCCAGTAGGAGCTCACCTACACGCCGAAAAACATCAATTCAGTGCGGACAATGTCAACATCCTGGACAGAGAAAATAAGTGGTTCCAGCGAGGAGTCAAGGAGGCCATCTACATCGCAGCCACCAACCCCCCGCTCAACAGGGACCGGGGCCGTTACAACCCTGCCCCCGGTGTACCATTCTCCGATCCGATCTCGTGAACTGGGTTCATCCCATGTTCGCGAGATCTGAGTAGAGATTCACGCAGACAGCATTAGAGCGCTGACGAAGATGGCGAGAACGCCATCGAAAGCTACGGAACTGTGAGTAGCGATTTTTACACTGTTGGGAGACCTTGTTCTTCAAAATTGGTAGCATTATCTTTTATCTTAGTTCAGTATTTGTATTCGCATTTTATCTTTGAAGATTGTAGCTTTTGAACAGGTAATATGTGATCGGAACATGTTTGGTTCACGCCTCTTTCTTCGTTTTCTGTTGCTTCAGTTTAAATGTTGCTGAGATGGATAATATTGATTCATACTGGTAGGCTGTTATAGTCTTTTTCAATGGATAAAATAGCAGAAGACTGTTGTTTTCCTTACTGAATGATATCTCCAGCTTTTTAAAATGCGTTTTTGATATGGAGAGATAACGAAACCTCACTTTCTGGTTTAAAGAAAGAAAGAAAAAACAAACAAAACCGGTAGTCAAAATGGAAATCTGCTACCTGTAGCCTACTTTCAGTTCACACAGAATGAAAAACAACAAAAACTCAGAAGACAACAAGCGTTCATCGTCTTCCATTTCAGCCACGAACATCAGTTATACAGGCTGGACTCCGCTGGTCCATTGCACCATATGAAATTATGGTGTCCACAGCAGATGGACAGCAGGGGTAGCGGTGGTGACCTCTGGACGTGGAGGTCTTGTGGTTCCAGACCCTGATGCGTGGATCGGTTGGTTTTTCCCAAGCCTGTTGTTTTCCCCTCATGGCCATGAGGCGATGCCTAGTGTTGCTTGCGTTTCTGAGGCCAGTTGCGTGTGTGGCGGTGGTCTGCCTCATTCTGGTGACTAACACAGAAAGAGAAAGAAATGTTCTAGGTCATATTGCTTATAGCCCAGCCGACTACTAGACCTATATCACGTTAAAAACAACTCCAAGTTTAATTCAAAAAGGCAACAGTTAAAAAACCAAGCTGACAATTTTCCTGTCAAGTCTCAAATGCATTTAAAAATCTTTCCCATATGTATAATCATATAATTTGAAACCTACTGACCTCCTATCAGTCAGTTAGTCTACATTATCATCATCATCAGAATCATCATCATCATCGTCGTCGTCGTCATTATGTGCCCTGCCGCATGACGTTAGCGATCATGGCCTTTACAGCATCACTCCTTGGAATGCTGGCTGCCCGCACTGCTCTCCTGGTCTCTCTGTCTTCCTTCACATCTGTCTGTCCTCAACCAGGCTGAAAATCTCTGGGCTCTTACGACCGGTCCACTTTTTGA
>CM060305.1:156524037-156525086 GCA_030674185.1 Monoplex corrugatus
TTTAGCGCTTCAATCTCTTAATATTGTTAAACATAAGCTTCCAAACTTGCCGAATTATTTTTATCCTCCGCTGTATCAATGCTGTAAGGCAACTAACAAGGTACATGTTGCCATATACATAAGATGTGATCTGGATTTCTCATCCTCTGAAGATTTCCCGATCCCAGCAGATGCAAAAGACATCTATTACACAGGTGCAGTTGTCAGTCACTACAACTCTTAACCCTTTCGCTGCTATGCCCTTTTTTAGCTCCGAAAACACTATTTGCCAGGCCATATTACATCACGGAGGGTAATAATTAAAAAAAAAATTCTGACACAAAAACTACTCAATAAAAGTCCATAAAACTAATACTTTTCTGAAAGGTAATTGAATCCTCTATACACTGATCACAATTACACATCCATTCAACAGGACAGATGAAAGTTTATGTCCAATGAAACAGGATTTATTCTTTTTACACTATTCTAGACATGATATCATATAAGTATAAAAAAAGGGAAAAACAGTGAATAATAAAACTGAATTATTGTCAGAAAGCAAAAGAATGATAATGAAAAATGTATTTCCATACCTTCTGTCCAAGAAGAATCACAATCACCAAATACATGTTCATATCTACACACACACACTTTGCGACTCGAAAGAGTTTTCAGTGTCACTGTTGTTTTTTCTTTCTTTTTCTTTTTTTTTTTTTTTTACAAATTTTGCAATAGCACATCACACAACACACAGATGAAAAATACATACACACACTGTGTCTACAAAGGGCATCAGTCAGCAACTAGTAGTTTTTCTTGGTGTGGTACGCCACGAAGCAAGGCTGCACACAAAGAGATGGGTTCGAAGGACAATATCCACACACAAAGTTGGTTTCTTTCCTGATGCCCCTCTTGCTGTACACCTTGCACCTCCTGCCAGAGGAAAGCTTTCTGACAGTCTTCTCCAGGGTAATAGGGAAGTTTGTCAAGCATCTCATTGTTGAGGAAGAGCCGGTAGTAGTCCACAGGTCTGTCCCCATCAGGCTGAATCTTCAGGCCAGGTTCCC
>CM060305.1:156525186-156532686 GCA_030674185.1 Monoplex corrugatus
TATGCTATGATATGATATGCTATGAGACGGGCATCCTCATCAGCTGATTTGCATATTTTTGGTCCAGTGGAACAAGAAACCGGATCCACAGAAAGGTCACCCACCAAGCTTGGACCATTCCGTCTCATACCATCAGGGCAAACCAAGCGGAGGTCAGTCAAGATGCTGAAGAGGATGGGGAGACAACACGACCAGCGCGGCGGGAGCAGAGTTCATCGCCCTGGTGACGCTCCTCCTGGCAGAGGTCATCGCCATGATGACGCTGCTGGCGGAGGTCGTCGCCTTGGTGACGCTCCTCCTGGCGGAGGTCATGGCCGTGGTGACGCTCCTGGCGGAGGTCATCGCCTTGGTGACGCTCCTCCTGTGAGGTCATCGCCATGGTGACGCTCCTGGCGGAGGTCACTGCCGTGACGACGCGCTTGCGTAGCTGACCTTGACAGCTGGGTGGTTCTGTGGAACTGATTCTCTCGAGCTGATTCTCTTCAAGTAGTCTAACCACCCATCTGTACATAGTGTGTGTGTGTGTGTGTGTGTGTGTGTGTGTGTGTGTGTGTGTGTGTGTGTGTGTGTGTGTGTGTGTGTGTGTGTGTGTTAGGCGTGTGCACTTTGCATACAGTTATCTATTTTCCTACATCTATACTGTCCTTAATAAAAAGCTTTTGTTCCTAGGTATGTTAAAGAGCAGGTGGTAGGGGATGGTGGGGGAAATGTTCAGGGTTGATTTTGCTTTTAGAATTTTAAGGATAGAAAGTTCTTTTTTTCTTATTCTCTAGCGAGTGTGTGTGAATGGCTAAAAATAAAGTATCACTGGTGATACTAAAACTGTGTTGTTTCTGACGTTTTTCATTTTATTCGTTGGTTTTCATTTCTGGGCCATTCTCTCTCTCTCTCTCTCTCTCTCTCTCTCTCTCTCTCTCTCTCTTCTTTCTTTCTTGGTCTGTCTGTCTGTCTGCCTCAGCGTAATATTATATGTAATGCTCTCAGCTTCCCGTCTGTATGTACTTGTGTGGGCTTTGTGTGTGTGTGCGTGCGTGTGTGCGTGTGTGTGTGGTGTGTGTGTGTGTGGTGTGTGTGTGCGTGTATGCGTGCGTGTGTGTGTGTGTGTGTGTGTGTGAGTGTGTGTGAGTGTGTGTGTGTGTGTGTGTGTGTGGTGTGTGTGTGTGTGTGTGTGTGTGTGTGTGTGTGTTTGTGTGCACATACCATGTCCGTGGGCGTCTGTGTCTTCGCGCAAACAGTTCATGTGTGTGCGTGTGTGTGTGTGTGTGCGTGCATGCGTGCGTGCGTGCGAGCGCGCGCGTATGTGTGTGTGTGTGTGATCATCAGCCACTGGCAGTTTGGGCAATGCACACATGAGCTGAAAACAAACAAACAAACAAACAACCCGAAAAACAATCAACCAACCCCGAAAAACAAACAAACGAACAAGACGAAACAAAAGAAGAAGAGGAACAGAAACCAACTGAGAACACCATTCTCCTCAAAACAAACAAACCACCCTCACCAAAAAGAAAACAAAACTAAGCAGAACAAAAAGCCGAACACCCCAGCCTGAAACGCACGGACATGCATGCACACAGACACACAGACACAGACACAGACAACAGACAGACAGACAGACACACACACACACACACACACACACACACACACACACACACACACACACACACATAATAATATATATATATATATATATATATATATATATATATTTAACGCTCAGCAAATTAGAGCGAACCAATGAATTGTGAAAATTGGATGCTGTTCATGTTCATGACAATTGCTGGGGAAACGCCGAGGAGGTCAAGATCATTCGTAACATCAGCCTTCAGAGTCAGGGTTCTGCCTTGTCCACGTCGAAGGTTGACACGGTCGCTGAGGTTGGCAGACAATATGTCATCCAAATGTTGGCAGACAATATGTCACACACACACACACACACACACACACACACACACACACACACACACACACACACACACACACACACACACACACACACACACTCACACACACACACACACACACACACACACACACACACACACACACACACACACACACACCACACACACACACACACACACACACACACCACAAACACACACTCTCTTTCTCTCTCACACTCTTTTCTTCTTCTTCTTCTCCCCCCTCTCTCTCTCGTTCTTCTATGTCTCTCCTTCTCTGCTTGTCTGTCTCTTCTCTCTCTCTCTCTCTCTCTGTTTGTCTCTCTCTCTCTTTCTCTGAAAAATAAACCATACACCGTTGTATCGTGTCGTTATCTGTACCGTCGGAAAACAAGGATCAGGTCAATCAACACCCCCCCTCTCTCTCCCTCCTTCTTTCTGTCTCTGTCTCCCTCCCTCTCTCTGTCTCTCCCTCTCTCTCTGATCTCATGTTGTTTCTCTGTCTGTTTGTACCTCAGTCAGTCAATTTGTCTGTCTCTGTCTCTGTCTCTCTGTCTCTGTTTATTTGTTTCTCTCGCACGCGCTCGCTCGCGCATTCGTCAGCCACACACCAGACAGCTCAGTTTACCAAGGGAAAAAAGCACGCCTGACCTATGGCTGTTAAGACGTACGTTATTATTCCCCTTCAATGATAATGCTGTCAAGTGTGTCATCACGACAGACAAGCGCCACAGGCATGCAAACAAACAGACCAGAGACAGACACAGACACCAAACAAATATAATGATAAATTAACTACAGAATAAAAATATGATTACCACGATTTGTAGAATGTTGGGGAAGCAACGTTTTGAAAAATGGCTTAGCGGTTAAAGCAACACACTGGACTATAGAATACTCGGGTTCGAGGGAGGGTTGGACAAGGATTTTTCTTCCCTCCCCTCCCTTTCTTCTCTCTTTCAGTACATCGTGAGTGTTGATCCAGGTGTAAGTCTTTGGGATGAAAAGATAAACCTTACAGTGTGCAGTTAGCGCACGTTAAAGATCCTAAGGCGACAAAACCGAGTTGTCCCTGGTTAAACTTTGTAGAAAAATCCACTTTAAAAAGTGGTAAAAAAAAAAAAAAAAAAAATAGACACGACTCAGAAAATTGTGGCGCCGTACCACTGCGATGTAATTTCTCCAGGGAAAACAACCTGCGTTACATCAGAAAATTCAGCATTGACAAACAAAACAAAACAAAACAACACAAAACAAAAACAAAACGAAACAAAAGAAAACGACACAAAACAAATCAAATCAATACAAAGAAACATACGCAAATGCAACCCAGTCTTCTTGGAAAACGTTTCTCCCCTTGCAATAGATGTTCTTTTCTTTAAGCCCTCCCCTCCGCCCTCCGCCCTCCGCCCTCCGCCCAAACAAACAGCAAACAAAATAGTCGCCGTAGTGTAGTAGTTGAAACTGAAACCTAGATAACAATATGTATTAATCACTTCTAATTTAGTCCCACTGCAAAACCACTGTTCATGTTTTTCGAAGAAGCCCCATCTTTTAAAAACCAGAACCTGAGTTTTTTTTTCAATGTTAATCAGCAATTTCATGTTATCACAGCAAGTCTGCAAGACTGTTAACTATTTTAGTAAACCATTTGGTGTTATCGACAATAAAGCTACATCGTTTGCAAAAAGAAGAGTAAATTCTTCATTCAAATAATTAGCTAACTTATTGATAAACATTGAAAATGAAGTAGGGCTTAAGACATATCCTTGTCTCATACTTACGGGGCTATCGAATATCTCAGACAATTGCCAGTTTGTCCGAATACATGAACATAATAATTCATACATTGCTTTCAGTGAAGGTAAGAACTTCCCTTTCACTCCCTGATTTTGAACACACTCTAATAGTTTGTCATGCTGAACTGAATCAAAGACTTTCTTAAAGTCTTCAAAGGCAACCTATACTTTTCTATCTTTCTTGCACATACTTTTTTTTAACAGTAGCATGAAAATTGAAAATTTGTTCTACTGTGGAATACTTTTTACTGAATTCTGCCTGACTTTCTGATATCAAATAATCGTCTTCTAACCGAGAATATAATTAAGTGTTCAGTATCGATGTATAACATTTTGATGCAGTGCTTAGTGATGATACGGTCCTACAGTTGTCTCATTAGCAGGTTCATCTTTCTTGAAAGTTGGTATAGTGGTAGCCTTTGACCAACCCTAGGGATAAATTTCTTGATCGAAAATAGCGTTAGATAGTTTCGAAAGAAGATTACAAGTATCTTTGCCACCATGTTTCTAACATCTCAACTGTAACACCATCTATATTACTTGCTATACCTGTCCTCAATTTTCTGATGGATTTTCTGATTTCTTCTAGAGATTCTTAACATTGACTGGGTGTTCTAGTAATTCAGTTAAGTTACTTTTACAGTACAGTGTTATCATTTGCTGATATATTGTGTTGAAAGACGTCTTTAAAATGATTGAACCATTCATCAATACTTATACTCTCAGTAAGTTTTCTTTTCGATAACTTACCTCTTATTTCTTAACTCATTCCAGAAAAGCGACGAATATAAATTTTTTTTTCTTTTTTCACCTTTTTTTTTATATTCCTTTTTAACAGTGAATAGACATCAACAAAGGTAGTAACAAAACAAAACAAAACAAAAAAATCTAAAATATTTCTGGCTAAGCATTCTGCCTTTAGTTTTCTTAAACTGATGTCTTTTAGTCCTTTAAACGCCTTCTGTGCTTCACAGTGAACAATCCTATCGTTTTCATCTTTCGTTCTTCTGCAGTGTTTAAGAGTTTTTCGGCTTTCTGCGTTTTTTCTCTCACATTCGCCATCAAACCATTCAGACCTGTTTATCTTTTTTTCTGTATATTTCTGACGGTATATACAAGCCAGCTTCTTTGATATTCAACAAATATGATTGAAGCATTATCTACACTCGTGTCTAGTGTATCTGAGGCCAGTGCAAGTACACCCTGGATGTAGAAGCTTTGTAATTTGCAAAATCGTCTTTCTTGTCTTCTTGCCATGAGAGTTTTTAAGAGCGTGGTGTGTGTATGTGTGTGTGTGTGTGTGTGTGTGTGTGTGTGTGTGTGTGTGTGTGTGTTGTGTGTGTGTGTGTGTATGTGTGTGCGTGTGGTGGTGTGAGTGTGCATGTGTGTGTGTGTGTGTGTGTGCGTGTGTGTGTGTTTGTGTGTGAGTGTGAGTGTGTTTGTGTGTGAGTGTGTGTGTGTGTGCGTGTGTGTGAGTGAGTGAGTTTGTGTGTGTATGTGTGTGTGCGTTTTTTTGTGTATGCATTTGTGTGTGTGTTTGTGTGTGAGTGTGTGTGTGTGTGTGCGTGTGTGTGAGTGAGTGAGTTTGTGTGTGTATGTGTGTGTGCGTTTTTTTGTGTATGCATTTGTGTGTGTGTTTGTGTATGTGTGTGTGTGATCTTACTTTCCTACCATGTTTTCCTCCTGATTCAAGTTCTAGTTCTACCTTCCTGATAACTGGTAACTGATCTGACTCTGTAAAACTTTCAACATTTAATGTAGTTATTTTAATTGATGAAAACAGTTCACAGGAATCAATGAAATGGTCAAACATATTCGATCCATAAGCCGCAATGTATGTATAAGTACCGTCAAAGTTTGGTTCACACGGACCATTCATCAGACGTATTGCAAAGTTCGAGCAGTTTGTTTCCAAAACATTAATGTGATAGTCAAGTGACTGTCTCAAAAAAGTTACTGTAAACAGGAAGAATAGCTAAGACACTGCGGCAATCATATCCAGATGAACAATAGTTATCATTGGCTGCTCTTGCATTTAAATCACCAGCCAACAAGACATTAAATTCATCGTGGGAAATTTGTAGAGCTTACAATATTTTCATACCATTCTCATCCTGTTGGCTATTCAAGTATGGAGAATCATGTGGGGGTATATATGTACATATGAACTTTTTAAGTTTGTTGAATACAAATCCTTGTTGATCTCGACAATAATAGCATCTTCGTTTTTATCTTCAATTCATTATACAAGAGACTCAAATATTTCCTTCATCAGAAATTTTTCACCACAGGAATACCTTCCTTGATGAGACAATTCCTTTGCTTTTGGTGTAAATACAACGACCTTTTTGAACAAAGATGAATCAAAATCATTCGATATGAATATATAATTTGAGACGAAGGAAATCATGCTGTAAAATAAAATTAACGGATGCCCACATTGTCCAGTTTCTGTAACAATTCATTCACATTATGAGTGAGAAATTCAACCTGTGAATCATTAACATTATGTCCATGTATGTCCACCATTGATGAATGTGGTCTCATTTGAGATCCGTCACCATGTTGAGAAGTGAGGAAAGAACTTCTCTTTTTATTTTTACTTCTCGCTGTGGTGGCCCAGCTGATGTTCTATTCATTGGTGCCCGAGGCACCACCAGAGGTAGCTTTCGGAGTTTCTTGCATTCTTCCTTTATGTTTTGAGCAATCACCAACAGTTCCCTTTTTCACAGAGTCCAGAATACTAGTCTGGCTGCCTGACCTGTCTGTTGCAGTGCACCTCTGTCAGTCGAAAGGCAGTATGTTTTGGTCGCTGCTGTTTTGGTATACAGGAACTACTGTCTTGTTCCTTCTCTTTGGAACCCTGCAGGGATTCATTCCACAGGTGTTGCTTGCATATGTCTTGTGGACTTATCAATATGTGTATCTGTGTCAACTTTTTTTTATGCCGAACCGACTTGAGTCATTTTTTTCAGTGTCTACACGATTAACAGCTCCTATCTCATTGTCTTTTTGTTCATCACTCCGTGACTCAGTGACATCGTCTCCCAGGCCATCTCTCTCTATGTCTGTCACTTCATGTTCAATATCGTCTCTTCCTGTCGTCGTCTGTCCCTGAACATCGTTAGTGACAGCTGTTAAGTCATCTTCAGTCGTGTCAACTTTACTTTCGTCTTCTCCACCATGGTGTTAGAAATACTACCAACACTACAAATCCTTGTCATCATTTGTTCCTATCAGTATAATCATGTGTGCACTCCTCTGATGGTTCTGTTTTGCTGCCATCTTTACTGTATTTCATTCGGGCAGTGACTTGTGCACGGGATAAACCAATGTCATGGCTGACAGGTGTTTGCTGTTGTTATCATATTATTGGCCTTTGCCTGAAGTATCGGTGAGACGTCTGCTGTTGTTATCTTTGAGGAAGACCGCTCTGCTATGTCCCGACATAACTGGCTCTCAGTGATATTCATACCGTGTCACCTCACTGAAGGAGTAATCGTCAGGAACGGTAGGTATGGTGATATCCTGATTGGAACTATGATGAAAACGGCTTTTTTCCATCTTCGGTGTCTGACGATGTCTCTGGTAGATGTACGGCTGGTATAGGTATGTCCTCTCTTTTGTCACAGGTCCCTGTGACATTGATAATGATGGTCATGGTTCTAAGTGTGGGTTGAGTCTTCTCCTCTATGGTCATGAAAGGGGGATGGGGGTCATGGTGTATTTATGGGGCAGGCCTCTGTAATTGTCTTTGGATTGTTGACTGTAACTTCGGTACCAGCTTCTGTTAT
>CM060305.1:156537188-156542188 GCA_030674185.1 Monoplex corrugatus
ACAGCAGGAAGACTGAAGTCATGGTGATCAGTAAAAAAAAAAAGCATGAAATCCCCTCATGCAAAATAACAGCAAATGGCACAACCTTGACACAGGTTGATAAATTCAAATACCTGGAACGATCATTTCATCAGACGGCAGATGCACATCAGAAATAGCCGCAGAATCGGTCAAGCCAAAACAGCATTCGGGAAGATGACAGGCATTCTTACCAACAAATACATATCAATTAACATCAGGAAGAGAGTTCTTGAATGCTATATAGAACCAATACTGTTGTACAGATGTGAGGCGTGGACAGTCAACAAACAAAGCCAGAACAAGATTGAGGCAGCCGAGAGTTCCATGGACAGCTAAGAAAACAAATGAGACAGTCTTGATGGAGGCAGACACAAGTAGATCACTCATAAGGAAGATTAGGAAAAGACAGGCAACATTTATAGGCCATTTTATGAGGAAAGGGGATTTGGAGCACCTGATCACAACGGGAAAGCTGGAGGGAAAGAGAGCACCAGGTAGACCCAGGGAGAAAATGCTGGACGGACTTGCAGAGTGACTGGGGACGAGGGGGTGGGAGAGATGCTAGGGGCAACGAGAGATAGAGACAGATGGAAGTCCATGATCGCCAACGCCATGCGGCAAGGCACCTGATGATGATGATGATGAAACTGACACCATCAATATGAAGGAAACATTAAGGTGGCAGCCGAACCAGATCCAGATGTTTAATGTGGCAGGCTGGAGTTGAACTCGAGACATCAGATGTTGTGTTCACGACTCAAATATCCCGATAGAAAAAATCATCACGAAATAGGAAAAAGGAAAACGATCAGTGAAGCTTTGTTAGGCCTACGGACTGTGTTTTGTTAACCCTTTGACTCCCGCACCCTGTCTACCAGCATCCTGTATTGTCAACCATGCTAGCAAAACAAAATCTTAACCTTTTGATTCTCTCACCCTGTCCAACAAATTCTCCTACTGGAAACTGGTGGACATGGTGAGGAAGTCAAAGGGTTAATTTTTTTGTAGCTGGTGCATAAGATGCGGGAGTCAAAAGGTTAATACAGATGTGAAAACTGTTTGTCGATTTAACTTCTATTGTGCTTTCTTCTCGTTTCTCGATAAATTAACCTGTGTTGTAAGACAGTGGAACTTCAACAGCTTATCACCCAGCTACCGTGTATTTCAAAGAATTATCTTCCAGAATGATGTACACGAGATCTTCGTTCCATTTATGATATTTCGATTAGGCCGGTTGGTAACCCCCCGATCTGCGGTCAGACAGAAACGAATGAAGCGCTCGTTCAAATCAAGATGGAATGTGTTTGCAGTCAACCACGAAGGTAGCCGCCCAGCTGGCAGAGGCTTCACTGAAGAGGTACACAGAGAACCATTCAGAGCGGGATACTGAGGCGTACAAAGCTGCCTTCAAGGCCGCCAAGCCGGGCATCACCCTGCAGGAATCCACAGCCGTGTATGACACTTGGGCAGCCGAGGGCAAATACGATGAGGTTTGTGTCTTTTCATCTCTGTCTGTGTCTGTGTCTGTGTCTGTGTCTGTGTGTCTGTGTCTGTGTCCTGTTGTCTTGTGTGTCTGTGTCTTTCTGTGTCTCTGTTTTGTGTCTCTCTCTCTTTCTCTCTCTCTCAGCTGGCCGAAAATTTGCGCCTGTCTTGTCTTGTTGTATTAAATACGCGTTCTGATTCTATTTTCGTGTTTTTTCTAGTTCCTGTTTGGTTGAACGCGGGCAGTCATATTTGTTTTGGATTTCGTATAATTCCCAACTTCAGACAGTTCTTTTACTCCTTCCCAAGTCTTTAATTATCACACAGGTCACAGGATTTGATAATCTTAAAAAAGCTTGTCCCATAACTCTAAGATGAAAGGGGAGTGAGGTGGTAGAGACCTCATGTTACCTCCAGATGATCATTATGAGGGTGGTGCCCATTTCCTCACCCATACTGCGGGACCAGATGATTTTGATGACAAAATGTCTATTATTTTCATGTCAACATTTCAGCCAACCCAGCCACTGTTTCTTTTTCAATTTACGCATGAAGTGAGTTTATCTTTTGTTTGTAATCTTACGCTTGACAAAGGCCAGTTGGCCGAAAATGTGCGCCTGTCTTGTCTTGTTGTATTAAATACGCGTTCGTATTCTTCTTTCGTGTTTTTTTTTCTGGTTCCAATAGTTCCTGTGTTTTTATTTATCATAACGGAAGGGGTTGACATGTCCGTGGGGATGGAACCCAGAACAACAATGCCTCATCACTTATAAAATGGTACATCAAGAATGTGATAAGTATTGTAGCTATTGCTTCTTACGGATTGTATGTATCAGGTGAAGCTGTACAGAGTCCAAAAGACAAAAATTCTCATGGCATCGTGGACAATAGATGATAGATGATGATGATGATGATGATGATGACAACGATGATGATGATGATGATGATGTGGTGGTGGTGGTGGTGGTGGTGATGATGATGATGATGATAATGATGATGATGATGTGGTGGTGGTGGTGATATGATGATGATGATGACGATGATGATGATGATGATGATGGTGGTGGTGGTGGTGGTGGTGGTGATGATAATGATGGTGATGATGATGATGATGATGGTGGTGGTGGTAGTGGTGGTGGTGATGATGATGATGATGATGATGATGATGATGGTGGTGGTGATGATGATGATGATGATCATGATGACGGTGATGATCATGATGATGATGATTGATGACGACGACGACGACGACGATGATGATGATGATGATGATGATGGTGGTGGTGGTGGTGATGATGATGATGATGATGGTGGTGGTGGTAGTGGTGATGATGATGATGATGGTGGTGGTAATGATGATGATGATGATGTCGATGATAATAGTGATGATGGTTATGGTTTGAATGTCTCAGGACCTTAATGAAGAGAGATACAAAGGACCGAGGTATTCAGCAGAGGTGGTGTCTGAGTTTTTCCCCACCGACAGACAGAACAAACTGATTCTGGACGTGGCCAGTGGCACTGGGCTGGTGGGACAATGGGTACGTGCGTACGGCAGACAGGCACACTGACATACAAACAGGCACACTGACATACACACAGAAACACTCACATAGAAACAGGCGCACTGACATACAAGTACACTCACACACAAACATGCATACTGACATACACAGAGATACATTCACATACAAACAGGCGCACTGACATACACAGACACACTCACATACAAACAGGCGCACTGACATACAAGCACACTCACACACAAACATGCTTACTGACATACACAGAGATATATTCACACACAAACAGGCACACTGACATACACACAGAAACACTCACATACAAACAGGCGCACTGACATACAAGCATACTCACACACAAACATGCATACTGACATACACACATAAACACTCACATACAAACAGGCGCACTGACATACAAGCATACTCACACACAAACATGCATACTGACATACACAGAGATACATTCACACACAAACAGGCACACTGACATACACACATAAACACTCACATACAATCAGGCGCACTGACATACAGACTTACTCACACACAAACATGCATACTGACATACACAGAGATACATTCACATACAAACAGCCACATTGACACACAGACACTCTCACATACAAACAGGCACACTCACAAACACAGAGACACACTCGCACATAAACAGGCACACTCATATAGAAACAGGTACTCCTGCATACAGACGTATACAGTGTTTCTGTGTGGAAAGAAGTTAACACATAGTCATATTCTTTCTTGCGTTAGGGTCATCATCATCATCGAGTGCCTTGCCGCATGGCGTTGGCGATCATGGACTTCCATCTGTCTGTATCACTTGTTGCCTCAAGCATCTCTTCCACCCTCTTTGTCTTCAGCGTTAGGGTAAAACGACAGATTCCTACAGCATCTACTAAGACAGTTTCTGACATATTTGCCTCGTCATCATTAACATATGATTTTTTTTGTTAGCCTGTCAAAAAGTCCTATACCAAATTTTCTTTAAAGTGTTGTTATTTAACTTGTTCACTGTTATGAATATTGTGTTTATTTTTTTGTTTAAATCGTTAATTATGGTAAAGTCATTTGTTAGTTTTTCGTCCTCGAAACAGTTGTATTCTGGATCATCTTTTCTCAAGATTGACTATTTTCAAATATCCTCTTCACTCCTCCTCTATCCCCTTTTAAATTTTTTGGGTCTAAAATCACTGTAGTGAATAGACATTTAACCAGAGACCACTATATTTAAACCGCACACTCATAGACAAACAGACACACACAATAACAGAAACACTCACACACCAGCAGACTCATATATACATAAACACTCCAGTATGCATATGCATGCATACACACTTACAAATGTATAGATGCTCATATAATGTACCCTTATTCACAAGCACAAGCAAAGTTTACGCCTGCATGTACGATCTTCTTCTTGTCCTGGCTCAGACCTCTCTCTCTCTCTCTCTCTCTCTCTCTCTCTCTCTCTCTCTCTCTCTCTCTCTCTCTCTCTCTCGTCTCAAAGGTATTTCTTTGACTGAAGGTGTGATGATTCTGTTGTTGGAGTATCTATGTTATCTAAGGTATAATCCATGTGTAGTGTGATGTAGACCCTCTTTGGGCGAGGACTGGATGTAAACACGCATCCATTTTGCTTATTTCATACCCTCGCAAATAAAATGTGTTCATTGTTCATTGTTTTCTAGAGGTTCCTACTTTTATAGCAGTAGTATTGACAACAATGGCTGGAGAAAAAACATGATTTGGAAAAGTAACACCATCAGCTTCATCACGGTACAAGACATTTGTAGTCTCCACCCTCTTCTCAGATTGCGCACTCATCATGCCATCAGTCATCATCTTTCATCAGTCCCTTTTTCCTACCTACTTGGGATTATTGTACGCCGTCGGCTATATCATCTAAAGGGTGGGTGCTTAAGTAAATACTAGAATCAAACAGAATATCCT
>CM060305.1:156544688-156554688 GCA_030674185.1 Monoplex corrugatus
AAAAGCCCCGAATGCCTGCGGGCTGGTTTTGTTCTTTTGATAAAAGTCGTGGACTCAAGATCTGATATCTCGAGTTAATTTAAATGTTTCCATCATTCTGGTGGTGTCAGTTTACTGTTTCAGAAAGTCCCTTACCCCCCTCCTCCCCAATTCCAAGACCTTGCCAGCGCATAGGGTTTTGAGCAGAGCTTAGGGAGTCTGCTAGATAAATGTTGGCAGATTTGGGTGGAGCACATATGGAATTGTCCGAGTGCGGTGAATCCCTCTTGCACAAACTCCGAACTCCAAACTCCAAAGCCCTGAACATA
The DNA here is from genome assembly GCA_030674185.1 of Monoplex corrugatus. NCBI lineage: Eukaryota > Metazoa > Mollusca > Gastropoda > Littorinimorpha > Ranellidae > Monoplex > Monoplex corrugatus. Next base: position 156,544,997 of record CM060305.1, read on the forward strand.
GTATACAGAGACTGGCCCAGAATGGAGAAGAGCGGGGGACCCTCGCTGCTGCCCCATATGCCAGTGAGATAATAGGCAGTAGATAAGAACGTCAGCGTCGGTCTGAAGAGGGAACCAGAAAAAACACGAAAGAAGAATAAGAACGCGTATCTAATACAACAAGACAAGACAGGCGCAAATTTTCGGCCAACTGGCCTTTGTCAAGCGTAAGATTACAAGCAAACAAACACCAGATACAAAAATTAGGGGGAAAAAAAGACTGAAACTTCCCTGCTGCTGTGTCCAGTGTAAGAAAAGGAATTCGTTTCTTTTTTCCTCCTTTTCTCGCACTGGACCCAGCAGCAGGAAAGTTTCAGTCTTTTTCTCCTAATTTTTGTATCTGGTATTTGTTTGTTTGTAAACTTACGCTTGACAAAGGCCAGTTGGCCGAAAATTTGCGCTTGTCTTGTCTTGTTGTATTAAATACGCGTTCTTATTCTTCTTTCGTGTTTTTTTTCTGGTTCCTATTTGCTTGAACGCTTGGTTTAGATGTCGATCTGAAGAGTTAACTTATTTAATTCACAGTATCACAGTATGTCATTGCTATGCTGTGTGATGTAAGAGTTCATGGTTGTATGTCGTGTATGTTGACACTGTGTCACGAAAGACTGACATGTTTATGTCATTGTGCCTTGACAGCCCATTAATGAGTATACTATACGATGAAATGTTTAATCATTGCATTATAATTATCGTTTTAAAAATATTTTTTTCTGTCTCACCTTTCGCACTGCTTCTGTATAATGTCCCTGCCTCCAAGTCGCTCATGTTCGATTTTCCAGTACATGTACATCCTCAAACTCGATAAAACTGAAAACACCTTAAGAGCAGGATACGAAAGATCCACAGAACCTGGAACATATTTTTTTACACAACGGTCATCTCACCAGACGGCAGATGCACATCAGAAATAGCCAGCAGAATCGGCCAAGCCAAAACAGCATTCAAGAAGATGAAAAGCGTTCTTACCAACAAATGCCTATCAATTAACAAATGAAAAGCGTTCTTACCAACATATGCCTATCAATTAACATCAGGAAGACAGTTCTTGAATGCTATGTAGAACCGACACTGTTGTACGGTTGTGAGGCGTGGACAGTCAACACGCAAAGTCAGAACAAAATTGAGGCAACTTAAGTATGGTTTCTAAGACGAAAGTTGAGAGTTCCATGGACAGCAAAGAAAACAAACGAGACGGTCTTGAAGGAAGCAGACACAAGAAGATCATTCATAAAGAAGATCAGGAAAAGACAAGCAACATTTATAGGACATTTTATGAGGAAAAGGGAATTGAACTAGAGCACCTGGACACAACAGGAAAGCTGGAGGGAAATAGAACAACAGGTAGACCCAAGGAGAAAATATTGGACGGACTTGCAGGGTGGCTGAAGACAGAGAGGGTGAGAGATGTACTTGCAGCGACTGGGCATAGATTCGTGTAGAGGGCCATGATCGCTACCGCCATGCGGCAGGGCACATGGTGATGATGATAATAGATGATAGACGGGAATTGGGATAATAGTAGTGATTCTTCAGTCACATTTGGGACTGAGATTTCGCGTACCCAGTATGCTGGTGAAAGACTGTATTCGACACTTCCTTTTACAATTTATGCTGGTGCCAACCAGATCCGAGAGACACAGATACCTGCAGTGTTGGCAAGGAAATTTGAGCAACTCACTGACGTACATGTTAAGTAAATGAGACTCGATTGTGTGTGCTCCTAGTCTTCCTAGTGGGCCCATGGCATGTTGGGCTGAGGAAAAAAATTAGAGAAAAAAAAAAAATTACACCAAACCAGTAAGAAAAAACAACATGAAAACCAACCCTCCAACCGAACACACACGCACACACGTACACACACACACATACACACACACACAACACACACACACACACACGCACACACACGCACACACACACACTCACACACACACACTCACTCACACACACGCACACACACATACACACACTTACTCACGTTACCCGGATCCCCGATATACCAACCCACAGACCCACAGCTATCGACCTTACTTTAATCTCACCATCCCTAGCCCCAAACGCCACATGGCAAACAGAGGATGACTTGTTGGGATCAGATCATATCCCCATACGTCTTACCCTAAACCATACTACAGAAATAGACGCCATACCACAAGATAGTTTACCCAAGTTTAATTATAAAAACGCTGACTGGATCAGTTTTAAGGCAATCCTTGAAAAGACAAGAACAGATCTATCTGAAGCAATGAACATAAACGAAACGTACGAAGTTTTCTGTAACTCACTCTTAAGGGCTGCTAACATTTCAATTCCAAAACTTACAGTGTCAAAAATAGGAAAACATCATGGAAATGTCTGGTGGAATGTGGACTGTCAAAAGGCAGTGAACGAAAAGAAAGAAAAATACAAAATTTATTTAGCAAACAGGTCACCTGAAAATCATACAGCGATGAAAAGTGCCAACATTAAGTGTAACAGAATCATAGAGCAAGCCAAAGAACAACACTGGACATCTTTTTGTAAATGTGAAGTAAATAACCACAAAGACACGATAAAGATTTGGGAAAAACTAAAATTAATGAAAAACGGGATTAAGTTGCCATCGATTCCAGTAAAGCTAGAAAATAACCCTATTCCTAGCTCATTGGAAAAAGCAGAAGCTTTTGCAGACGTGTTTGCTGAGGCCTGTCGTGTAGAAGGACTCCCTGTCTCTGATAGAAATTATAGGGAACGAGATGAAAAGAAAGATATATATAAGGACCCTGCCTCTGACAATACTCACTACATAAATGCATCACTCACACTTCAAGAATTAAAAGATGCCATTCAGTCCCTTCCAAGTAAAAAAACGTCAGTTGGACTAGATGCAATTTCCAATGAGATGCTGAAAAATTTACCAGAAAATTTTATAATCTTGCTACATGACATATTTCAAAAATGCTGGAATAGTGGGATAATGCCTAACAACTGGAAAGAAACAATAGTGGTTCCTGTATTAAAACCAGGTAAATGTAATACCGATTTGAAAAACTACAGGCCAATTGCATTAACATCACATGTATGTAAACTAATGGAGAAAATAATCTTAAAGAGACTGATGCACTATTGTGAAAAGAATAAAATAATACCAGTAAATCAGGCAGGATTTCGAAAAGGCAGGTCACCAGTAGAGATCCTAACAAAGCTAACTACTAATATAAAACAACAATTTGCAAGACGTCAATGTGTTTTAGCTACATTTTTTGATATAACGAAAGCATACGATCAAGTGTGGCACTCCCGATTGTTATTCAAATTTAAAAGTATTGGGCTGACAGGTCACATTTTTGGCTATGTTAAGTGTTTCTTAGAAAACAGAGTATTTCAAACGAGGATTGAAAATGTATATTCCACGAAACGAATTCTTCAAATGGGTATCCCTCAGGGATCCGTTATAGCTCCCCTTCTTTTCATGATATTAATGCATGACTTACCCAGTAAAGTATCTAAGCATGTAGTTTTAGCTCAATATGCTGACGATTTATGCATGTGGATGCAGGTAAATATGAAAAAGAAAACTCCTTTGCGCTGTATCAATTATACACGCAAATGCTACCAATTAGAACTTGATAAAATAGCGCGATACATGGTAGAAAATGGGTTACATCTGTCCCTGGAAAAAACAAAAATAGTTTTATTTAATAATGGAGCTAACCCAGTAAATATTCCCACTTTCAAACTGGGAGATACTCTTCTTCAGTTTAACGAGTCGATTAAATTCTTAGGAGTTTTCCTTACAGCAAAATTATCTTGGAATCAGCATATTGAATACTTATTAACCAAAGCTCAAAAAAGTTTAAATTTCATAAAAATAGTTCGCAAACAGACATGGGGTCAAGATTCATCAACACTTGTTCATCTTTGTAAATCGCTTGTTAGATCTAAATTAACCTATGCTCAAGAAATCTTCTTCAGTGCACCGAAACACTTACTAAAAAAACTGCAGAGCATAGATTGTAAAGGTTTCAAACTTGCACTGGGTCTTCCAATGCATGCTTCCTGTCTTCGGACATATAATGTAATCAAACTGTTGCCACTTGATGAGCAAAGGAAAGTCGCTTCTACTAAATTTTTGTTAAGAAACACTACCGTAGAAAACATCTCAGAAACAGAAATTAAACTGAGATCAGATACCGACTTTCCAAAACGAGCTAAATCAATATCTTCACAGGTCACACTTGCAACATACACATCTGACGTCATGAAAGGCTCAGGAATTGATCTAGACGTAGATCCTGTATCTATACGACCTTCCTTTTCGCCAGTACCCAGTTGGGAACTCCAAAGAGCACGATTTGACGTACACCACACTAATTTAAAAAAAGGAGACAATATAAACTTACTGGCAAGTCAGGTTAAATGTCATATAAACGACGTATATTCTGATCATTTGAAAATTTACACTGATGGGTCAGTAATTGAAAGAAAAGCAGGCTCAGCGTTTTTAATACCTGCTCTCAAAATTGAAAAATCTTTCTACATAGGACTTGATAAATCTATCTTTACAGCTGAACTCTTTGCAATATTAATGGCTTTAAACTTTCTGATAAGTCTTCCTAGGACAATTTTTCAGATACTTCTTTGCGTTGATTCAAAATCAGTACTTCAGGCTCTTGAATTATCAAAATTACAAACAAGATCAGAAATGATTCTGGAAATAAGTCACTTGATTCATAATTTATCTTTAAGAGGCACTGATATTACTTTCTGCTGGATACCTTCTCATAGTTCTTTTAGTTATAATAATACAGTTGACAGGGCTGCCAAACGGGGAGCTAATAACTCACCAGATTCAAACAATATCCAGCTTTCTCTCTCGTTGCACGAGAATTACACTTTAGTGGACAACTACGTCTGGAAGCAGTTCCAATTAAAACAGAAAAAGTATGATAAATGTCACATGAACTTTGAAGTTAGCAAAATACTTAAGCAGCTTCATGCCAGCAGAACTATACAGTCCCTTATGTACAGATGGAAACTTGATGCATTCAAAACAAAATATACCAATAACATAGTGTGTCTGTGTGGAAAGAAGATAACACATAGTCATATTCTTTCTTGCGTTAGGGTAAAACGACATATTCCAACACTATCTGTGAATACAGTTTCTGACATATTTGCCTCATCATCATTACTGTATGAATTTTTTGTTAGCCTGTCAAAAAGTCCTATAGCGAATTACCTTTAAAATGTTATTTGACTTGTTCATTGTTGTGGTTAGTCAATTATTAGTTTTACTTTTTATTCATTTCTTCCGGATATTTACTAATTTTGTTTGTCAGTTTGTTTGTTTAAATCGATAATTATGGTAACATTATTTGTTAGTTTTACCTTCCCCTCTTCAAAACAGTTGTTTTCTGGATCATCTTTTCTCAAATTCAAAATTGACAATTTTCAAATATCTTCTTCACTCCTCCTCTATCACTCCCCCCCCCCCTTTTTTTTGTTTTTTTGTTTTTTTTGTTTTGTTTTGTTTTTTTTGTCTAAAATCACTTTAGTGAATAGACATTAAATCAAAGACCACCACACTTACTCACACACACACATACACACACACACTCACTCACACACATACACATACACATACACATACACACACACATACACACACACACACACACACACACACACACACACACACACACGAAAACCAACCTTCCAACCCGCTCGCACCCAACAAGACACACACACACAAAATCATAGTATTATAAACTGATGGATGATTTAAACCTCCCACCTCCAAGTTGTCAGTTCATTGAGTTGATCTGTTCGCCACAGCCACTGGTATCACTTTACGTCATCATCATCATCAGTTGCCTGGCCGCATGGCATTGGCGATAATGGCCCGCCATATGCATCTATCCCTTGTTGCCGCATGCACATCTTCCACCCTCTCCATCCTCAGCCACCCTGCAAGTCCGTCCAATATTTTCTCCCTGGGTCTACCTGGTGCTTTCTTTCCCTCCACCTTTCCTGCTGTGACCAAGTGCTCTAATTCTCTTTTCCACATAAAATGGCCTACAAATGTTGCCTGTCTTTTCCTAATCTTCCTCATGAATGATCTACTTGTGTCTGCCTCCGTCAAGAGTGTCTCGTTTGTTTTCTTTGCTGTCCATGGAACTCTCAACATTCTTCTTAGAAACCACATCTCGGCTGCCTCAATCTTGTTCTGACTTTGCTTTACGTGTTACATGTAATTTATTGATTGACAGATACCTATGACTGTGCCGTGTCGTGTGGGGGGATGGGGGAGGGACACATCCCTACCTGTGGACTGAGACAGATGGCACGTGTTGTTAAACCAGGTGAGGTCTTTCTCTTTCTTTTTCCTCCTCCTTCTTTCTCACTTCACCTCTCCTCCGTCACCTACCTGTGCTTTACGTGATTTTGAACTTGTGACTAGTGTTTCGATATTGTTGTTCCTGATTGTTTGTCTCTGTCTCTTTCTGTCTGTGTCTGTGTCTCTGTCTGTCTCTGTCTGTGTCTATCTGTGTCTGTGTCTCTCGCTGTCTCTGTTTCTCTCTCTCTGTCTCTCTCTCTCTCTCTTTCTCTCTCCCTGTCTGTCTCTGCCTCTGTTTCTCTCTGTCTGTCTGTCTTTCTCTCTGTCACTGTCTGTCTGTCTCTCTGAATGTGTGTGTATGTGTGTGTGCGCGCGCGCACGTGTGTGTGTTTGTGTGTGTGTGTGTGGTCGGGTCTGTCTCTCTGAATGTGTGTGTATGTGTGTATGTGTGTATGTGTGTGTGCGTGTGTGTGTGTGTGTGTGTGTGTTTGTGTGTGTGTGTGTGTGTGTATGCATTTGTGTGTGTGTATGCATTTGTGTGTGTGTGTGTGTGTGTGTGTGTGTGTGTGTGTGTGTGTGTGTGTGTGTGTGTGTGTGTGTGTGTTTGTGTGCGCGAGCCCGCACGCATGAGTGCGTATGTGTTTATGCGATTTTTTATATGCGCCGCTCTGTGACTGCCTGTCGCTCCTGACCAAATGACATATGGACATCAATATCTTATTATAGTCGATTTTTATTACTTCTTTTACATTGTATATGTTATGGTATATCCTTTCATCATGGTGTCAGAGCTGACGTGTTTCACCCCCCCCCCCCGCCCTTTTCATTTTTCTTTTTAGTTTTGGTGCTTCTTTTACAGTTTTAATTTATTTTTTCTAGGTTGTAAAATAGCAATGATTAGCTGTAGTTCAAGTCGAATGGGAACTAAATCTACTATCCTTGAGTAACATGCTTCGAAGTTTGAAATAAAGAATAGTTTGTTAATTAGGTAGACTTTGTGTGTTTCTTGGTCTCTTCTCAATCTCCCTGCCCCCTCTGCCTCCTTTTTTTTTTTATTTAAAAGGAATGCTTTTTCATATCGGCCAGAGAGAGGTTTGCATCCTCGAGTCTGTTTGTCGGCGTGTCTAGAGTGATAAAGAAATGTGTTAGCAAGATTTTCTCTGTTGTGTCTGAATGGGTGTTTTACCAAATTCAGATGAAAGGTGCGGACTGTCAAGGGGTTGCGAAAGCATCAGTTTGGAAGATAAAACTGTAAGATTGATTCATATGGACGAAAATCAGCAGTATTTTATGAAACTGTGCGTTAACAGCGCTTTTTCAGGAACCTCTGACAATATTCACATTCTGTGTTTACTGTTGCCACAGTCTATTATTCTCCTCGCTTCACGTCAGTTTTGATTTTATTTGATGGTTTTTCAAGGTCACAGTAACCTTGAGAAGTACACAAATCTGGGTTTTCTGTAAAATAGAATTTTGTTAAAAGAGAAATTGTTAGACTGGCTTGATCGTCTTGTTGAACTTTTGATCCGTTGTTAATATATTAGATACTTGTTATTATTGTTATTGTTGTTTGAAGCCCAGCGGACTGCACAGAGCCATATCAGGGCTATAACCGTTTCAAAACATACACAATATTTCAACAGGAAAAAAGAAAAGGAAATTTAGTACACATATCAATGCATTCGCGCACATCATCTTAGGAGATGCCCCTGGCGTTGACCACCTCGTCCAATTTATCACACGTGGGGATTTCAAAAACAAACCTGACTAAAAATTTAAACATAACCAAGGACACTTAAACATATATATATATATGTGTGTGTATGTATGTATGTATAAGGGCCTAAATCACCTAAAATTGCTTTCGCATATCTTATTACCTTAGAGCCAAAAATGCACTTAAATTAACACATGTACCCAGTTATCAATCCTAAGAGAAAGTACGTAAGACTTTATCGAACACATACAGGTGAATGGACCAGCAAGGCAGAAAATGATAGGTAGAAATGACAGAAAGCAAAGGAGGAAGGCAGAAATAAAGACAGTGACAGAAAGGAGGAAATTTCTAGGACAGAACTTCCAGAAGGTGGGGATACTATATATACTGGAAGAACTCCCGGCATCTCCACGGTGGGAATATACTAGATGATTGTTTTCATTTTGGTCAAAATTGTTAAATGAAATATGTCTGTTGCGCAGGTTTGATATGCATTATCCTTTATCATTATTTTTTTTTTTTCGTTTTTGGCACTTTTTTTTTTTATTATATAATTTTTGTTCATTTTGGTGCTTCTTACTTTTATTGGATGATTTTTTTTCATTTTAGTGCTTCTTATTTTAATTAGATGATTTTTTTTTCATTTCGGTGCTTCTTATTTTTATTAGATGTTTTTTTTAAATTTTGGTACTTCTTATTTTTATTAGATGGTTTTTTTTTCATTTTGGTGCTTCTTATTTTATTAGATGTTTTTTTTATAATTTTTGGTGCTTCTTATTTTATTAGATGTTTTTTTAAAATTTTTTTGTGCTTCTTATTTTTATTAGATGTTTTTTTTAATAATTTTTGGTGCTTCTTATTTATTAGATGTTTTTTTTTTAATTTTTGGTGCTTCTTATTTTTATTAGATGTTTTTTTTTAAAATTTTTGGTGCTTCTTATTTTTATTAGATGTTTTTTTTTAATTTTGGTGCTTCTTATTTTTATTAGATGTTTTTTTTTTCAATTTTGATGTTTCTTATTTTTATTAGATAATTTTTTTTTAAATTTTGGTGCTTCTTATTTTATAGATGATTTAAAAAATTTTTTGGTGCTTCTTATTTATATTAGATGATTTTTTTTCATTTTTGTGCTTCTTATTTTAATTAGATGATTTTTTTTTTCATTTTGGTACTTCTTATTTTAATTAGATGATTTTTTTTTTCATTTTGGTGCTTCTTATTTTTATTAGATGATTTTTTTTTTTTTTAATGTTTCTTATTTTTATTAGATGTTTTTTTTTTCAATTTGGTGCTTCTTATTTTATTAGATGATTTAAAAATTTTTTGGTGCTTCTTATTTATATTAGACGATTTTTTTTCATTTTTGTGCTTCTTATTTTTATTAGATGATTTTTTTTTTCATTTTTGTGCTTCTATTTTTATTAGATGATTTTTTTTTCATTTTTGTGCTTCTTATTTATATTAGATGATTTTTTTTCATTTTTGTGCTTCTTATTTATATTAGATGATTTTTTTCATTTTTGTGCTTCTTATTTATATTAGATGATTTTTTTTTCATTTTGGTGCTTCTTATTTATATTAGATGATTTTTTTCATTTTTGTGCTTCTTATTT
>CM060305.1:156559688-156567188 GCA_030674185.1 Monoplex corrugatus
CGTCTATCATCTTAGTATCTGAAGTCCATCACTGTCATTCACATCCACGTCTATCATCTTAGTATCTGAAGTCCATCACTACCATTCACATCCACGTCTATCATCTTAGTATCTGAAGTCCATCACTACCATTCACATCCACGTCTATCATCTTAGTATCTGAAGTCCATCACTACCATTCACATCCACGTCTATCATCTTAGTATCTTAACTCCATCACTACCATTCACATCCACGTCTATCATCTTAGTATCTTAACTCCATCACTACATTCAATCACGTCTAACATCTTAGTATCTTAACTCCAATCACACCATTCACATCCACGTCTATCATCTTAGTATCGAAGTCCTCACTAGCATTACATCAGTCTATCATCTTAGTATCTGAAGTCCATCACTGTCATTCACATCCACGTCTATCATCTTAGTATCTTAATCCATCACTACTTCACATCCACGTCTATCATCTTGTATCTGAAGTCCATCACTACCATCACATCCGCGTCTATCATCTTAGTATCTTAACTCCATCACTACCATTCACATCACGGTCTATCATCTTGTATCTGAAGTCCATCATACATCACATCCGCGTCTATCATCTTAGTATCTAAGTCCATCACTGCATTCACATCACGTCTATCATCTTAGTATCTGAAGTCCATCACTACCATTCACATCCACGTCTATCATCTTAGTATCTTAAACTCATCACTACATCACATCCACGTCTATCATCTTAAGTATCTGAAGTCATCACTGTCATTCACATCCACGTCATCATCTTAGTATCTAACTCCATCACGTCATCAAACAGTCTATCATCTTAGATCTGAAGTCCATCACTACCATTCACATCCACGTCTATCATCTAGTATCTAACTCCATCACTACATTACATCCACGTCTATCATCTTAGTATCTGAAGTCCATCACTGTCATCTCACACCACGTCTATCATCTTAGTATCTAATCCACACTACCATTCACATCCACGTCTATCATACTAGTATCTGAACTCCATCACATACCATTCCACCACTCTATCTCTTAGTATCTGAAAGTCCATCACTGTCATTCTCATCCACGTCTATCATCTTAGTATCTTAACTCCATCACTAACATTCACATCCCGTCTATCATCTAGTATCTTAACTCATCACTACCATTCACATCCACGTCTACATCTTAGTATCTTAGCTCCATCACTATCCATTCACATCCACGTCTATCATCTTAGTATCTGAATCATCACTGCCATTCACATCCACGTCTATCATCTTAGTATCTAACTCCATCACTGTCATTCACATCCACGTCTATATCTTAGTATCTTAACTCCATCACTGTCATTCACATCCCGTCTATCATCTTAGTATCTGAACTCCATCACTGTCATTCCATCCACGTCTATCATCTTATATCTGAATCCATCACTGTCATTCACATCCACGTCTATCATCTTAGTATCTTAACTCCATCACTGTCATTCTCATCCACGTCTATCATCTTAGTATCTGAAGTCCATCACTGTCATTCACATCCACGTCTATCATCTTAGTATCTTAACTCCATCACTACCATTCACATCCACGTCTATCATCTTAGTATCTGAAGTCCATCACTACCATTCACATCCACGTCTATCATCTTAGTATCTTAACTCCATCACTTCATTCACATCCACGTCTATCATCTTAGTATCTTAACTCCATCACTACCATTCACATCCACGTCTATCATCTTAGTATCTTAACTCCATCACTGTCATTCACATCCACGTCTATCATCTTAGTATCTTAACTCCATCACTACCATTCACATCCACGTCTATCATCTTAGTATCTGAAGTCCATCACTACCATTCACATCCACGTCTATCATCTTAGTATCTTAACTCCATCACTCATTCACATCCACGTCTATCATCTTAGTATCTGAAGTCCATCACTACCATTCACATCCACGTCTATCATCTTAGTATCTTAACTCCATCACTGTCATTCACATCCACGTCTATCATCTTAGTATCTGAAGTCCATCACTGTCATTCACATCCCGTCTATCATCTTAGTATCTGAAGTCCATCACTGTCATTCACATCCACGTCTATCATCTTAGTATCTGAAGTCCATCACTGTCATTCACATCCACGTCTATCATCTTAGTATCTGAAGTCCATCACTGTCATTTCCATCCACGTCTATCATCTTAGTATCTGAAGTCCATCACTGTCATTCACATCCACGTCTATCATCTTGTATCTGAAGTCCTCACTGTCATTCTACATCCACGTCTATCATCTTAGTATCTGAAGTCCATCACTACCATTCACATCCACGTCTATCATCTTAGTATCTGAAGTCCATCACTGTCATTCTCATCCAGGGTCTATCATCTTAGTATCTGAAGTCCATCACTATCATTCTCATCCAGTCTATCATCTTAGTATCTGAAGTCCATCATTTCATCTCATCCACGTCTATCATCATTGTATCTGAAGTCCATCACTCCATTCACATCCGGTCTATCATCATTAGTATCTAACTCCATCACTTCATTCTCATCCAGTCTATCATCATTGTATCTGAAGTCCATCACTGTCATTATCATCATCATTCCATCCGTCTATCATCTTAGTATCTGAAGTCCATCACTGTCATTCACATCCACGTCTATATCTTAGTATCTTAACTCCATCACTGTCATTCTCATCCGTCTATCATCATTGTATCTGAAGTCCACACTGTCATTCTCATCCACGTCTATCATCTTAGTATCTGAAGTCCGTCACTGTCATTCTCATCCACGTCTATCATCATTGTATCTGAAGTCCGTCACTGTCATTCTCATCCGCGTCTATCATCATTGTATCTGAAGTCCATCACTGTCATTCTCATCCGCGTCTATCATCATTGTATCTGAAGTCCGTCACTGTCATTCTCATCCGCGTCTATCATCTAAGTAGCATTTTTAAAAAGTTACAAATTATGTACCCTGTCATGCCCTGCCCTGCCCTGCTGTCATGGCATCTTCCCTGTCAACAAGGATTTCGAGATGTGTTGGAGAGCCAAGTATAAGTTAGAGGCGTGTGGACCGTCACACAAAGGTGGTATTTATTTACAGATTTGTTTATTTACTAGTTTATTTATTTACTAATTCATTTAATTTGTTTATCAATTAAGTAATCTATTAATTAATTTATTTATTGGTTAGTTTATCAATAAATTAGCCTATCAATTATGATTTACTTAATCAATGAACTTATCAATTCATTGATTAATTAACATTGATTTTTTCACATTTTTCTGTTTGTTTATTAATTTGTTTATTATTTTGCTAACCTGTTTATTTTTTAATTTGTTCGTTTATTAATAGTAATATAGTTATTTTATAATTTGTTTATTATTCATTCATTCATTTTTCATTCATTCATTTATTTATTCATGTATTCGTTCATTCATTTATTTGTTTATGGTTTCTGCTTTTTCTTGGATGTGTGTATACACGTTAGTTCTGCCCACTCTGTTGCTGGCAGTATGTTGCTGCACAGTCTACATACTCCGTCTTCTGTGGTCACACTGACATTGTGGGTGTTTTCATGTTTCCATAAGTCAGAAGAATGTTGAGAGTTCCATGGACAGCAAAGAAAACAAACGAGACAGTCTTGAAGGAGGCAGACACAAGAAGATCATTCATAACGAAGATTAGGAAAAAACAAGCAACATTTATAGCCCATTTTATGAGGAAAGGGGAATTAGAGCACCTGGTCACAACAGGAAAGCTGGAGGGAAAGAGAACACCAGGTAGTCCCAGAGACAAAATATTGGACGGACTTGCAAGGTGGCTGAGGACAGAGAGGATGGAAGATGTGCTTGCGGCAACAAGAGATAGATGCATATGGAGGGCCATGATCGCCAACGCCATGCGGCAGGGCGCATGATGATGATGAGACATGACATGTCTTACAGAATCTTGAATGGAAATGTCTGATGATATTGTGCGTGCAGAAACACAGAGAGGGGGGTTTAGACACTGGCAGTTCCGCACACATGTTGACAGGAGATATCGGAAATAATCTCCACTCTTCACCCACCGGGATGGAAGTATTTAGACGAATCGAACTCAAGACCTTCTGACAGGAAGTTTAACGTTTTTCCCATCTGTCTAACGCGCCCAACTGGAATGGTATACAAAATGGGACATTGAAAAAAAGAAAGAAAATGGCGGTTTGAGTCTGGGTCAAAACTGAGTGACGCACGGCACGATACAGTATCCACTTTACGGACATTTTGTCTCAGTTATGTCTCGCTGCGCCCGAACACATTTCCATACAAAGTAAAACAACAGCAACAACACCAACACCAGCACCAACGAACCAACGAACCAACTAACCAACCAACCAACCACCAAACCAACCAACCAACCAACCAACCAACCAACCAACCAACCAACCAACCAACCAACATACAAAAAACACACCAAATAAACAAGGAAACCCGAAACAAAAAAGCTAGGAAATGCAAAACAAAACAAAACAAAGCAAAACAAAAACAACGACAACAACAAACAAACAAACAAAACAAAACAAACAAACAAACAACCCCCTGAAAAGAAAATTCCAAACAAACCCCAAAGCAAGCAAGCAAACAAAGAAACAAACAAACAACAAACAAACAAACATGAAAAACAAACAAACAAACAAAAAAACCTGAAACATAAAAGAAAAAATGAAAAAAAACAACTGAAAAAGAAAGAAAGAAACAAACAAACAAACCCAAACAAGCAAGCAAGCAAGCAAGCAAGCAAGCAAGCAACCAACCAGTCAACCAACCAACCAACCAACCAACCAACCAACAAACCAATAAACAACAAAACCAAAAACAAGAACAACTGCAACCCAATTTCTATGCTGTACAAACCGATCACACAGACGACACGAATAGCATTGGCTCGGTGGTTAAATCAGCTCCTAGAAAAGCTAAAGGTTTTGGGTTCAAGTTCTTATCTTATCTCCCCCTCCCCCGCCCGTCCTCCGCTAAGTGAGAGATAATGGTCTTGGTGCCAGTCTTTCTGGATTAGACAATTAACTGATGTCCCGTCTGTAGCCTTGCATCTAGCGCATGTTAAAGAACTCACGACAACAGAGAGGTTTTTCCCTGGCCAAATTCCGCTGAAGGTCGATTATAACAGGTAAGCACCCAACCAGCCGACCGACCGACCGACCGACCGACCGAATTAGCCAAAAAACCAACAAACCAACCAATCGAGGAAACACTCACTCACTCACTCACTCACTCACTCACTCAATCAATCAAGCAAGCAAGCGAGCAAGCAAGCAAGCAAGCAAGCAAGCAAGCAAGCAACCAACCAACGAAGCAAAATATACGCAGAAAAAACCTGTATTGACAGACGGACAGACAGAGACAGAAAGAGAGAGAGAGAGAGAGAGAGAGAGAGAGAGAGAGAGAGCAGGAGAGAGAGAGACAGACAGATAGAGACAGAGAGACAGAGACAAAGACAGAAGAGAAAAGTTAGAAAAAGAGAGAGAGAGACAGAGAGACAGAGAAAGAGAGAGAGAGACAGACAGACAGACGGACAGACTTATTTACTTATGTATTTATTCATTTATATATTTAGTCATTAATTTGTTTGTTTTATTTATTCATTGGGGGGGGGGGGGGGGGGCAATGGCATTTCACACCAAAAATTACCTGTCAGATGAAAACAGTCAATTCAAATTCAGCAACAATTCTTTTTTTTTTCCATATTGACAGGAAAGTCGCATCATCCATATCTGAATATTGTCTGGTTTGAGAAAGACTTGATGAGATTGTCTAGTATGATGTTACAGAGAAAGAGAGAGAGAGAGAGAGAGAGAGAGAGAGACAGACAGACAGAGACAAAGAAAGACACAGAGAGACAGAGAGAGACAGAGAGAGAGGAACACAAAGACAGATATATATATACTAGTCACAACAAGTTAAGCACAGTTTACATGTACCCGCATATTTTCAACAAATATCAAAGCCATGACTTTCCAATTGGGAACAGATTTATTTCATAATCTTGTTCAAACGTACATTGAATTTCATTGTGATCGCACAAACGGTTTGGGATATACAGACAATTAAACGGAGGAGGGGTCGAAATCAAAGTTTGCCAAATCTGTCCAGTTCACCAAATCATTTCAATAATGGGTGTGACCACCCCGATTGGCGAGACATTCCATGCAGCGTCTCCTCATCGAGTAGACCAGTGTTCTGATGACCCTCTGTGTGATTCCCTGCCATTCCAGTTGCAGCATTCGGAAGAGATCCTGACGGTCCCTGGGAGGTGGATGGTTCTCCTTTACACGTCTCCCCAACTCATCCCAAAGATGCTCGATGGGATTGAGGTCGGGACTATACGCCGGGAAGATCATCCTGTTGATACCGGCCTGCACAAGGAATTCTAAGGCCACCCGGGCTCTATGTGGCCGAGCATTGTCGTCTTGGAAGACTGCCATGGGTCCGATTCGTTGCATGGTCGGAACAACGAAAGGCGCCAGTATTTCATCCCGATAGCGGAGGCCTGTGAGGTTTCCGTCAATGTGGTAGAGTGGTGTCTTGTGGTGGAAGCTGATGGCACCCCATACCATAACAGATCCTCCCCTGAAGGCCCGGGTCTCACGAACAGCTGCATCAATGTAACGTTCACCAACACGCCTCCAAACTCTAGTTCGGCCATCATTGTGTTCAAGACAAAACCGCGACTCATCCGAAAAGAGGATCTGAGACCACTGTTGTTGGTTCCATCTCGCATGACGTTGGCAGAAAGCTCGGCAAGCCAGCTTATGGGCTGCTAGCAGTCGTGGTCGCACAGCTGGACGACGTGATCTGAGGCCAAAGTGGTGAAGACGGTTCGTATGGCTTGACGGCTGAGGATGGTGTTAGTTGCCCTACGAAGCTGCCGTTGGATGCTGGTTGAGGTGGCATCCCGCTGCAGTAGGACCTGCCTCTCGATGAACCGATCTTCTCTTGGAGTCGTCTGCCTAGGCCGACCTGACCGTGGCCTCTCTTCAACGCTGTTGGTCGCCCTAAAACGCTGGTTCAGTCTAACAATAACTGAATGATGCACATCAAGTCGTCGCGCCACTTCAGCCTTGGCAATGCCATCTTGCATCCACGCAATCGCCCTGGTTTTGTCAAAGGTGCTAAGTTTTCTTCTTGGTGGCATGGTGAGAAACGGGCTGACAGTAACCAAGCCCGCGCTTATAAAGCATAAGGAAGGGGCATAAAACTCACTCGAAAGACTGCTCTTGCACGGGTATAACGAATTTTTCATTTTACACATCTTGTGTCGCCAGCAAGCTCACTGCAAAACAGGCACATTTACCGCAACTTTGCACTTTTTATCCCGCGCGGCAACGAGGTCACCAAGACCCCCATGCGCACTACAAGTTGCCACAGGCTCGCCCAAACACTGCTGTTTGAGATTCCATCACTGGTTGCCGCAT
>CM060305.1:156572188-156589688 GCA_030674185.1 Monoplex corrugatus
ACCCACATCACTCATTCCGGCTCTTCAACACGTCACCAACCCTCAAGTTCACTCATTCGACGTTCCTTTGTCTGAACGCCCATGGGAGCCAACAATTCAAGCTGCTTTGGGGCCAGTCACCACAAGAGACTCTCAACGGTGCCTGTTTTGATACAACTTACTAAGAACAGTATCTACTAGGTTCCCCTTATTATGTAAAGCAGTCACAGTTAAAACTTGTTACACAGGACTCAATTCAAAAAGTGTCCTTGACGTTCAGTTTTAACATGTTCCACAGATGATCCATGTCGGATGGAATGCCCACTGTCCCTTCCTGTTTTTTATTTTCAGACTGCAAATGCCAATGGTCACAACGGGAAAGCTGGAGGGAAAGAGAGAACCAGGTAGACCCAGGGAGAAGATACTAGACGGACTTGCAGAGTGGCTGAGGACAAAAGAGGGTGGAGGAGATGCTTGAGGCAACAAGAGATAGAGACAGATGGAAGTCCATGATCGCCAACGCCATGTGGCAAGGCACCTGATGATGATGATGAATGCCAATTCACATGGTCAGGGTCAGACCACATCTGATGATGAACGTTGCCGGTTTTCACAGTTCCTTCCGGCTACCACGGAGCTTGGTGGTCATTGGAGTTGTAGTGGGTCAGGCATTGTGTCACTCCAAATTGACAGAGGCGATATCGCCGCAATACAATTGTGTTCTGCTGTCTGGTTCTCGGCAAGCTGGCGAAGGCGTCGGTTTGAACAAATGGTTTATATTTACCTTGGGCCAGTCGTGGCAGGTTCAGTGTCTCATCAGGACCACAAGCTGCTCTCTACATTGAAGGTGATCGTCGTCCTTTTTGTCCATGGTTTAAAGATTGATTTGACACACACACACACACACTCGCGCGCGCGCACACGCGCATACACACACACGCACACACACACACACATACACACACATACACACACACAAACACACACATGCACACGCGCGCGTGCATACAACACACTTACTGACACACACATACACACAATCTCACGCGCGCGCACATACACACACACACACACGCATACACACACACATACACACACACGCACACGCGCGCGTGCATATAAACACACTTACTCATACACACATACACACAATCTCACGCGCTCAAACACACACACACGCGCATACACACACTTACACACACACACACACGCATACACAAACACTCACACACACACACACACACACACGCATACACACATATACACACACACATACACACACATACACACACACGCATACACAAACACTCACACACACATACACACACACGCATACACATACACACACACACACACATATATACACACACACATACACACACACACACACACATACACACACGCATACATACACTCTTTCAAGCGAGTGCGTGCACACCCACAGCCACACACGACGTGATAAAACACGCACACACACGCGCACACACACGCACACGCACAGGCACACACACACACACACACACACACACACACACACACACACACACACACACACACTCACACACACACTCGCACGCACACACACAACCACACACATACAGAGAGAGAGAGAGAGAGAGAGAGAGAGAGAGAGAGACAGACAGACAGACAGACAGACAGACAAAGAGACAGAGACAGAGACAGAAACCTCATGGGTCGGTACGATACAATCCCCCTTATTTCTGAAGGGAGTTATCCATAGCTAGGCAGTGCAATCAATCTTACAAGCTTATAACAAGAGTTCATGACCTCGTTCGTGACAGGCAAGCAAACGATTAAAACAACATAAAAAAAAAAGCTCACCAAGTTGGTATTTATATATGGGTAACATCAACAGTAGAAAAGTGGACTTCTTGCAGCACTCAGGGACAGCTGACCAGCCCGACAAGCAAGGTAAGGCAAATGTTTTCTCTTGTCTGCTGAGCAGCCTTTGGGGACGGTGATGATACGAGAGAATTCGACTGGGGCGGTAGTCAAGTCGGTAAACGTCAGACGTCCTTTATTTCTTTTTTTTTTTAACTTGTTTTCATTCATTTTCAAACATATAGCATTTACAAACATCTTGAAATGTATACAATGCATAATCAACAGATCTAACAAGATGTAGAAAGAACAAGCATTTGTTGCAATATGTATATATGTATGCACATACATATACATATACATACACGTACACATATGTAGATATATGTATATATGTATATATATATATATATATATATATATATATACATATATATATATATATATACATACTCATATACACACACCTGCATACATAAAATAGACACATACCTATACACATACACATGCATATACATATATACACACATACATATACATACCTATATATGCACACACACACACACACATATATATATATATATAGATATATATATATGTATATACATACATATACATACACATACACACACACACACACACATAGACACATACATATAGATACACACACAAACGTCAGACTTCCAATCATAAGGCCCTGGTTTCGATCATACGTGGGTACCTCCCGGCCCGGCGGGAAAAGGGTGGAAATTTCCTATCTCGCAGTACAAAATGTACACTTACCTGATAATACCCAAAACCCTCTCCGTGTGTAATACGCACGCAGTATATTAGATATGCACGTTGAAGTACTGTTAAGTCATATCAGTGGCTGGCGTATGAACACATGAAAACATGCAGCATTCACACTCACCCAGGATAGAGTTTGCAGACGGTGCGGACGCGAAAAATCAGAATGGTAAAAAAAGACCTAGAAAAAAAATTAGAGAACTCAAATTGTGCCCAAGCCAACATTTTGAGGGCGGTGCACTTCTCTTTTTCTTCACTGCTTCACTTTTTCTAGGTTCTAGAACGGGCCATATACCCATTTACAGCTGGGTAGACTATGATCAGTGTGTTCACATCAGGATACGAATATCATCACCCGGTATCCTGCCATTTGAAAACCACACTTGAATGTGTTTAAATCGCAGATTTTTCAAGAGCGAGTAACTTGTCCTTTTTCATTCTTTCTGTGTTCTTTTGTCTTTTAAATAGTTCTCGTTCCATTTCTTTCCAGGATGTGTATATGCATGTTGTTTTGCCCACACTGTGCAGACAGTATAGTATGCTACTGTACAAATCTGAATGCTCCATCTTTGATGTGCGTGTGTGCTAGGTATTTTCATGTTTCCATAAGCCACTCGGGACACAAGGTACGATTTACAAGATCTGTGACTTGCGTATTTGATCATCTGCATATACATACATACACACAGGGGTTTCTCGCACAAGCGGGTCTGCAAACATGTTGACCTAGGAGATGGGAATAATTTCCACCAGGATCGAACCCAGAACTTCTGATTGCAAGTCCGACGTGTTACGGATCGATCAGATATAGTCAGCAGAATCGGCCAAGCCAAAACAGCATTCTGGAAGATGAAAAGCATTCTTACCAACAAATGCCTATCAATTAACATCAGGAAGAGTGTTCTTGAATGTTATATAGAACCGATAATGTTGTACGGTTGTGAGGCGTGGACAGTCAACAAGCAAAGCCAGAACAAGACAGACAGCCGAGATGTGGTTTCTAAGAAGAATGTTGAGAGTTCCATGGACAGCAAAGAAAACAAACGAGACAGTCTTGATGGAGGCAGACACAAGATCATTGATAAAGGAAGATTAGGAAAAGACAGGCAACATTTACAGGCCACTTTATGAGGAAAGGAGAATTAGAGCACCTGGTCACAACAGGAAAGCTGGAGGGAAAGAGAATACTAGGTAGACCCAGGGAGAAAATATTGGACAGACTTGCAGGGGAGCTGAGGACAGAGAGGGTGGAAGATATGCTTGCAGCAACAAGGATAGATACATATGGAGGGCCATGATCGCTAACGCCATGCAGCAGGGCAGATAATGATGATGATGATTACGGACCGACTTGACCATCACGCCCGCTATGCGAGTTCTTTAGCCATTACATTGTACCATTCCCGAGCACGAGACGTAGTTGTGAATAAAAAAAAAAAATTGAACGATAGGAAATGTGTTGGAAACCTTTTGTGTCCTAACCGGCTGCCATACTTTAACCCTCCTTCCTAAACTTCACTAGTAACGCTAAGAAGTGTGCGAATCTAAGTGACTGTTCTTCTAAAACACGTACTTTTCGAAGTTTTTTTCTTCTTTTTTAATAGAGAGAGAAACGTTCTGTTCTTAAAATTTTAGTGCGTTGAGTATCAGTTTCAGTTTCTCAAGATGACGTCTCCGCTCTCAGAATGAATTACAAATGCACAGACACCACTGGTGCCAGATGATGGAGAAGATCCAAAAATGATCATGACACAAGCCTTAAGCCTGCACATAAACCCTATGAGCTTGGCCAGCTCCTGCGGTTTGATCTAGCCTATGGTTTTATATCTTAGACTAGCATTTGTATCAGGCTGTCGTTGGAACAATCTTAGCTACATTGTAATGATTTGTATCTGTGTATTTCATCTTAAAAAAACACACAAAAAAACAACAACAAAAACAGGCAAACAAACAAACAAACAAACAAGCAAACAAACAAATAAGTAGCTTACTAACTAACTAATGGACTAACTAACCAACTAACAAACTAACTGACTGAATAACTAACTAACCAAGTAACTAAACGACTAACTAGCTACCTAACTAACTAACTCACTCACTCATTCACTCACTCACTCACACACTCACTCACTCACTCACTCATTCATTCATTCACTCACTCATTCATTCGCTCACTCACTCACTCACTCACACACTCACTCACTCACTCACTCACTCATTCACTCACTCATTCACTCACTCATTCACTCACTCACTCACTAAATAAAATAAAAAAAATAAAAAAGACAAAATGAAAACACATTTAGCCACTGAGTATAAACTTGTCACACCACAGAATGCTTCCCCCCCCCCCCCCACCCAATCAATACTACACATATCCTTCGCTGCCTATTAACACATCATGAAATTAATGTCTCCTTTATCATAGCCCATCCCATCCAGGCTGTCGTCCACCCTCAAAGGAAAAAGATATATAATAATTAATAATAATAATTAATAATAATTAATAATAATAATAATTACAATATTTATTTATATAGAGCAAAATCTATAAACGAACAAACAAGAATTAAGCAATAACAAATAACAAATAACAATAAAACACACGTGCGTTGAATTCATTGGAAGATCATTCACTATTTCACCCACTTTGATCAGGATCCCGTCGATATCATTCCTGCAACTGTTCTTTCAAACATAACACTCTCGTGGTTCTCAGTCAGGCATAAATGAAGCGAGGGAGCAACAGAGAGAGAGAGAGACAGACAGAGAAGAGAGAGGGAGAAAGAGAAAGAGGAAGAGAGAGAGAGAAGGGGAGAGACAGAGAGAAAGACAGAGAGAGACAGAAAGACAGACAGACACAAAAAATAGAAGATATATATATATATATATATATATATATATATATATATATTATATATATATATATGGAGAGAAAGAGATAGAGACAGAGAGACAGAGACAGAGACAGACAGATATAGACAGACAGACTGACTGAAAGAGAGAGAACAGAAAGAGAGAAAGAAAGAAAGAAAGAAAGAGAGAGAGAGAGAGAGAGAGAGAGAGAGAGACAGACAGACAGACGGACAGTGATTGGCTGAGAGAGAGAGAGTGAGAGAGAGAGAGAGAGAGAGGGGGGGCCCAAAAGCATTCTTACCAACAAATGCCTATCAATTAACATCAGGAAGAGTGTTCTTGAATGTTATATAGAACCGAAAATGTTGTACGGTTGTGAGGCGTGGACAGTCAACAAGCAAAGCCAGAAAAGACAGACAGCCGAGATGTGGTTTCTAAGAAGAATGTTGAGAGTTCCATGGACAGCAAAGAAAACAAACGAGACAGTCTTGATGGAGGCAGACACAAGATCATTGATAAAGGAAGATTAGGAAAAGACAGGCAACATTTACAGGCCACTTTATGAGGAAAGGAGAATTAGAGCACCTGGTCACAACAGGAAAGCTGGAGGGAAAGAGAATACTAGGTAGACCCAGGGAGAAAATATTGGACAGACTTGCAGGGGAGCTGAGGACAGAGAGGGTGGAAGATATGCTTGCAGCAACAAGGATAGATACATATGGAGGGCCATGATCGCTAACGCCATGCAGCAGGGCAGATAATGATGATGATGATTACGGACCGACTTAACCATCACGCCCGCTATGCGAGTTCTTTAGCCATTACATTGTACCATTCCCGAGCACGAGTCGTAGTTGTGAATAAAAAAAAAAAATTGAACGATAGGAAATGTGTTGGAAACCTTTTGTGTCCTAACCGGCTGCCATACTTTAACCCTCCTTCCTAAACTTCACTAGTAACGCTAAGAAGTGTGCGAATCTAAGTGACTGTTCTTCTAAAACACGTACTTTTCGAAGTTTTTTTCTTCTTTTTTAATAGCGAGAGAAACGTTCTGTTCTTAAAATGTTAATGCGTTTTGAATATCAGTTTCAGTTTCTCAAGATGACGTCTGTGCTCTCAGAATGAATCACATATGCACAGACACCACTGGTGCCAGATGATGAAGATCCGAACTGATCATGACACAAACCTTTAAGCTTGTACATAAACCCCATGAGCTGGCCAAGTCTTGAGGTCCTTTCTATCCTATGGGTTTTGTAACTTAGACTAGCATTTGTATCAGTCTGTCGTTGGAACAATCTTAGCTATGTTGTAATGACATGTGCATCCGTGTATCTCATCTTAAAAAAAAAAGACAAACAAACAAACAAACAAACAAACAAACAAACAAACAAATATACGAGTATGAATAACTAACTAACTCTCTAACTAACTCACTCACTCACTCACTCACTCACTCACTCACTCATCATCACTCACTCAATCACTCACTCACTCACTCACTCATCACTAAATAGAAATAAAAAAATTAAAAAAGACAAAAGGAAAACAATCAGCCACTGAGTATAAACTTGTATCACATGACAGAATGCTCCCCCCCCCCCCCAATCAATACTACACATATCCTTCGCTGCCTATTAACACATCATGAAATTAATGTCTCCTTTATCATAGCCCATCCCATCCAGGCTGTCGTCCACCTTCAAAGGAAAAAGATATATAAACGAACAAGAATTAAGCAATAACAAATAACAAATAACAATAAAACACACGTGCATTGAATTCATTGGAAGATCATTCACTATAATAAGAATTACAATATTTATATATAGCGCAAAAACTTGATAGAAATCAAATCTAAGCGCTGAACATACACATACGCACGCGCGCACACACACGCACACACAAACTCAAACATGGCTATAAATGGGGAAAAAGAATAAAAGCAATGGTAAATTATAGATAGCATATTATATACAAATATATATTACAATGTGATTCCACTCCGAGCGGAGACAGGCTACAGAGGGGGATGAATGAGGTCAGGATTTCATGCAGAGGAGAAAAGGTGAGTTTTGAGAGCGCACTTGAAGGAGACAAAAGTAGGTTGCTGACGGACTGAGAGAGGAAGATTGTTCCAGGAGAGTGGACCAGAAACAGAGAAGGCTCGTGGACCGTAGTATTGAGCTTAGTGCGTGGAAAGCGAAAAGTCAGAGGATCGGAGGCAGAGCGGAGGGTACGTGAGGGAAGATTGATCTCAAGTAGGCTTGACAGGTAACTGGGGGATGCGTTATTGAGGCTTTTGTAGCACATGGTGTCTAGTTTGTACTGTATGCGCTTTGATACAGGGAGCCAGTGAAGTTGTGCCAGGAGAGGAGAAATGTGGTCAGCTTTTTTTCTTTTTGAGTACAATGCGTGCAGCATTTTTTTGAATGCGCTGTAGGATGTGGATGGTGGAAGCAGGAAGACTAGACAGGAGTGAATTGCAATAGTCAATGCGAGACATGAAGGAGAGAACGAGTTTTGCAGTTGTTTCAACAGAGAGATACTTCCTGATCAGGCTTATACGATGGAGGTGATAGTAGCAAGATCTGGCAGTTTGAGAAACAAAGTTGTTCATGGAGAGGGTAGAGTCAAGGCAGACACCAAGGTTTTTAGCTGAGTCAGAAATTGGGACTGATGTGTTACAGAATGAGAGAGAAAGAGGGGGCAGCTGAGAAAGTTTCTGACGGGTGCCAATGAGGATAACTTACGTCTTGTCGTCATTAAGCTGGAGTTTATTGTATGTCATCCAGTTCTTAATGTCCGAGTAGCACTCAGTGGTGCGAGTCAAGAGGCGCTGTACATTGTCAGGTGAGTCACTGTCTTGAAGTTGGGTGTCATCAGCATAGAGGTGGTGTTTTATAGAGTTGGAATTGATGATAGTGGACAGGGGGGAGGTGTAAAGAGTGAAAAGAACAGGGCCAAGGACAGATCCTTGTGGAACACCACAGGTCAGGTATGCAGGTTGAGAGTAAGTGCCATTGATGAGAACAGTTTGTTTTCTGTTTGATAGATATGAAGTGAACCAGGAGAGAGCAGTGTCAGAGATGCCAAAAGTATGATGGAGTCTAGAAAGGAGAATAGCATGATCAATGGTATCAAAGGCTGCAGACAGATCGAGGAGTGTGAGGAGAGAGACTTTGCCAGTATCAGTTGCAAGGAGGAGATTGTTGAGAATGTGTAGTAGGGCAGTTTCAGTGCTATGGCACTGGCGGTAGGCTGATTGGAAAGGGTTGAGGAAATTGTTGGCAGACAGGTGAGAGTTCAGCTGGTTGAGGACAACTTTTTCAAGGAGTTTTGACAAGAAAGAGAGATTAGAGATATGCCGGTAGTTTTTCAGTTCATTTGGGTCTAAATTGTATTTCTTGAGGAGAGGGTGAACGATAGCAGACTTGAAAGAATCCAGGACAGTTCCAGTTCCAGTTTCACCCACTTCGATCAGGATCCCGTCGATATCATTCCTGCAACTGTTCTTTCAAACATAACACTCTCGTGGTTCTCAGTCAGCCATTAATGAAGCAAGGGAGCAACAGAGAGAGAAAGAGAGAGAGAGAGATAGAGAGAGATTTAGAGAGACAGAGACAGACAGACAGAGACAGACAGATAGACAAACAGACAGACAAAGAAGAGAGAGGGAGAAAGAGAAAGAGGAAGAGAGAGAGAGAGAGAGGGGGGGGAGAGACAGAGAGAGAGAGACAGAGAGAAACAGAGAGAGACAGAGAGAGACAGACAGGCAGACACAAAAATTAGAAGATATATATATATATATATATGGAGGGAAAGAGACAGAGACAGAGAGACAGAGACAGACAGATATAGACAGACAGACTGACTGAAAGAGAGAGAACAGAAAGAGAGAAAGAAAGAAAGAGAGAGAGAGAGAGACAGACAGACAGACAGACAAACAGACAGACGGACGGACAGTGATTGGCTGAGAGAGAGAGTGAGGAGAGAGAGAGAGAGAGAGAGAGAGAGAGAGGGTCAGACAGGCAGCCACAGACACAGACAGAGAGAGAGACAGAAAGAAGAAGATAGAGAGGGGGGATAATATTAAGGGAGACGAGGGAGAGAAGGAATCACCATCTTAAAAAAAACAAAAATTAAATAAAGTTCGAAAACGCACACTATTGACTTGAGCTGACTGATGCGGCAGTGTGTTGTGAATATAATGTCAGTGGGACTGACCTGGAGGTGAAATATTTCCACTCCGCTTTTGCTGAACTATGGTTGGAATCCAAGTCACAGTTATGACATGATTGTCACTCGTCCCCTGCGTTCTGTCACAGCACTCATTGTGGAGCTTTGTGTTGGGGGAACATTTAAGGTCAATGTCTGAGCTGGAAGACTGCACGGCGGCAGCAGTATGAGGTGTAACCGATTCATGGATATTGCTAACTGAAAAACTGTTTGCGGAAAGAAAAAGAGTTTTTAGATAACTCAGACTTCTATTTATTACAGATTCAAATTTGTCGCATAGGTTACTAAAATAGTTCTAGAAGCCCAAAATGCTTAAAGTTCAAAAATCAACGTAGCAGCCACAAGCGATGTGTTGTGCACATTATGGAAACCTGGTAGTGCGACTTTTGACTCGTTAGTTAAAACAGGTCACAATTGTCTGTAATTATGTTATGAAAATAAATACAATTATTTCTGCCACCAGTCGCCGTGGTGTAGTAGTTATCGCAACGGACTACCGACTGGAAGGTTGTGGGTTCGAATCCCGATCAATCCCTTCAAAAATCATTGTGAAATTTGTCGACTCTAACCGGCTCCTACCCCGAGCCGGGCGTGTTATGGGCTTGTTGGGACCACACAGTCGAGTCTTATTCACTTAGCAGATGCATCATTGGGGATGTTGTTCATACCTTTCAACCAGCACCGCAGATGTCTGTATCTCTCGGGCCCGTTGACGCCAGGATATGTTATGATAGCAAGCGTAGAGTACAGCTCTTTTACGCAGTCTCAGTCCAAGATGGAACTCCATAGCATCATGATTATCATCCTCATTGACTTCATCATCATGGCATTGTAAAAAGTGTTCCAGCTTCTGTGGCCGTTAAGGTAGCGTGGAAAATGGGGCGAAAAAAAAAAAGGTGAGCACAAAGGTAAGCTCCCTGAATGCAGTAATCCTTGAAAATATTATTTCTGCCGCAGGAAAAACAGTACTAAACATTAAGCTCAGCAAATCCAACCAAATCCAACCTTCTCTGTTGTCCCCAACAACGGCCAAAACTGTAACTGGTAGCTATGGCCAGCAGTTGGTCAGTTAGCGTTCCGTCCACATGCGGACTGTAGTGCGGCCAACAAATTGTCAGTTGCAGTCAGATGTGTACTAAATGGTGGGGGGGGGGGGGGGGGTATGGCCAGCAGTTGGTCAGTTAGCGTTCCGTCCACATGCGGACTGTAGTGCGGCCAACAAATTGTCGGTTGCAGTCAGATATGTACTAAGTGGTAACCGTAAAATATTTCTGAATTTCAACAGCGTTACTTAGAAAAGTAAGTAATATGTGTAAAGTATTTCTCATTGGTGATTCTCGGTAAATTATATTTATAAACTATCGCTGATTGGAGAATCTCGGTAAGTAATGTTTGTGAAATATTTCTGATTGGTGATCCTCGGTAAATGTTATTAATAAAATATTTCTGATTGGAGAATCTCGGTAAGTGATATTTGTAAAATAGTTCTGATTGGTGAATGTAGGTAAGTGATATTTGTAAAAATCTGACTGGTGAATCTAGATGAATGGCATTTGTAAAACAGTTCTGATTGATGAATCTAGATAAAAGGTATTTGTGAAATGTTTCTCATTGGTGAATCTCGGTAGGTCGTGCTTGTAAAAATAGTTCTGATTGGTGAACCTCGCTAAATGGCATTTGTAAAATAGTTCTGATCGGTGAATCTCGGTAAGTGGTATTTGTAAAATAGTTCTGATTGGTAAATCTAGATACATGATATTTGTAAAATAGTTCTGATTGGTGAATCCAGGTAAGTGGTATTCATAAAATAGTTCTGATTGGTGAATCTAGGTAAGTGGTATTCATAAAACAGCTCTGATTGGTGAATCCAGGTAAGTGGTTCTTGTAAAAGTAGTTCTGATTGATGAATCTAAGTAAGATGTATTTGTAAAATGTTTCTCATTGGTAAATCTCCATAAGTAGTACATGTAAAACATTTCTGATTGGTCGATCTTGGTAAGGAGTATTTGCAAAATATTTATGATGGGTGAATCTCAGTAAATGATGCATGCAAAACCTTTTCTGAAAGACGAACCTTGGTTAAACAAAATCTGTTTACACGACTATACGAATATCTGTCAACGTAGATGGAAGGGAGAAACCGAGTCATGATAGAGGAGGAAATACTGAGTCCAACAGCAAGAAAACTAGTCGGTTGGCATGAAAATTATCTATCTATCTATCTATCTATCTATTTATCTATCTATCTAATTGTCTGACTGAAAAGAAAAAAAGACAAGGAGAAATTGCCAGTACAACATAAACTAAGCTGATAATCCCAATACATGTACATATGTATATCGTAACATCAATTCCTTTTCTCTGTAAACAGGTTAACATAACGGTAAGTTAAGTCAGCTAAGTAGTAATATAAACTCCAAGCTGAAACAAGTTTTGGTGGAGATTACTATATTTAGCTTTTACTCAAGATGACGTCATCTTCCGGAGCGGTCTCCCTCTTTACGTCCGTCTGAGCGTGGCCTTCGCGATATACGGTCTGAGTGAGTGAATGATTTCCGCCTGAGTGACCTGCCTAGAAGTTGACCTCTCTCTCTTCAATACCTGAATGATTTTCGCCTGAGTGACCTCCAGTGGATATTGCATTCCCTCTCATCGCCCAAGTGATTGCTTTTTTGCTTTGTATTCATTTTGTTTTGGTAGTTATTTTAGTACCAATTTTGTTTGCTGCATAATTTGTTGAGTTGTTTCATTCCTTGTTTATCTGTTTCAAAATATGTTTCATTTCTAAGCCATTCTAATGAAACTTGTGTTCAGAATGAATTTATTTCTATGCTTGTTTTTTTTTGTTTTTTTTAAAAAGAACAACTTCAAATTCTGTTCAAAGACATTATGAATATAAAAAGACCGCAGACAGCCTGGATCTTCGTACTGCGTTCGCGTGAGAAATCGACGCTGGCTTCGGTGGCCATGATATAGCCAGCATCGGAATTTTCAACTGGGTTAGTAGATCCCATTGCAAAAAAACAAAAACAAAAAAAAACCCGGATTTTTTTTATGTTCACTGAGGCAGTCCCTACTGTGTAACAAGTCCTAGTATTGCAACATAACACTTGACTGCCACCATGTAACCTAAATAATCGAAAAGTGTTTTCAAGGTTGTGTGTGGATTTTCTTTTCTGTTCTTCTTTTTAGATCTGGAAAGAGCGAATGCGTGTATACTTTCACAAGATGTATGCCAGTGTGTGTGTGTGTGAATGTGTGTGTATGTGCATGCGCGCATATATGTCTGAGAAAGAGAGAGGGGGAACAGGGACCAAAAGAGAAAGAGGGAGAGAGAGAGAGGGGGGGGTAAGGAGAGAGAGAGGGGGAGGGAGAAAGACAGAGAGAATTGACAATTTGACAATGTCATGATTTAATGTCTTTTAAAGTATTAAGCCAAAACAAAATGAGGGCTGATTTTAAAGAAAAAAACATGACATTGAAAATGACAAAATTCAGTTACAGACATGTTTACCACGACATAACTCGATTCGTCACGTAGTAACACAATTCAAACAATAAGCATACAGCTTATTTATCCCATCAAATCTAGTCCAACACAAATTAATAAGTCAACAAGAAGTTCTCCAAAACTTTTGAAAACTCAGCTTGGGTGTATGGTCACTCCCAGTCCGTAGAGCAAATGTTATTTTAGTAAAGGGATGGCCAGAAGCATTCTGGTTCCAGATTTACCAGCAACTGTTGTACGCCTAACCACCTAACTTCTTGAGTTCTTCGTGTTCCACTAAAAAAAAAAGAATGCTTCATACTACTAGAAAATAGGTCTTTTTACTCGGTCTTTAGTAACAGATTGTCTTGTTTCTGTGTGCATAATTCAGTCAACACACAAAGATAGAACAACATTGAAATGTAGTTTCTAAGAAGAAGAATATGGGAGTTCCGTGGACAGCAAAGAAAATTAACGAGACAGTCTTGACGGAGGCAGATACAAAAATAACATTAATGAATAAGATTAGGAAAAAAAGAACAATCAACATTTTAGGATGTTTTATGAGGCAAGAAATATTAGAGCACCTAACCACAACAGGAACAGTAGGGGGAAAAAGAGCAGCAGGTAATCCCAGGGAGAAAATATTGGACAGACGTGTAGAGTTGATGAAGATAGAGAGGGAGGGAGATGTATTTGCAGCGACAAGGGATAGATTCGTATGAAGGGCCATGATCGCCAACGCCATGCGGTAGGGCACATGATGATGATGATGATGATACTAAACAAGAGCGACTATGAACACAAGCCATCCCTCAAATCATGTTGAAATGTGTTGCAGCCAACCATGAGCACAAGTACCCAGCTGGCAGAGGCCTCACTGAAGAGATACACGGAGAGTCACCCAGGACGTGATGCTGAAGCCTACATTGCCAACTTCAAGGCGGCCAGGCCTGGAATCTCCATGCAGGAATCCACCGCCATCTATGACACCTGGGCAGCTACAGGCAAATATGATGAGGTCCTGATCAGAACAAAGATGGAAAAGCAGTAATACTAAGACAAACTGAACACAAATTATCACAGTAGCAGATAATGCAGAAATCATTTTGAACGTAGAATGTCAATCTTTACGAGGATCCAAAACAGCTATTGCTGGCTTTGGTAAAATGTTTGGTCTTCTATTGAACGAACGAAGAAAGAAAGAAAGAAAGAAAGAAACAACCAACCAACTAACCAACCAACCAACCAACCAACCAACCAACCAACCAACCAACCAACCAACCAACCAACAAACAAACAAACAAAAAACAGCGCAGAAGCAACGCACTAATCAGATAGATGTCACATTTAAACACGAACTGGAATCTACGTAGATTTCATTTGTTTGACATTTTGTTTATAAATCTTTTGAAGATTGTATTGACATAAAAATTAAGGAGAAATTCGCCGAGAATGAAGATTGATTTGTATCCTGTGTGGTTGAAAAGACAATAACATCCCGTGGTTGAGTAGCTGTTGCATCCCAGCCCACTAGATGACATACTTCATAAGTTATAAATGGCTATTTTCCATATGACACAAAAGGCAGCTCTTGAATTTGTTTGATACAAAATTAAAAAATAAAGAAAAAAAGAAAAGAAAGAGGGAGACTGGATTTAGTTGAAAAATACCTTTTTTAACATCGAAAAAGGGAGGCAAGGAATGCCTGATATAAACAGAGCTTAACATCCTAACCTATGATATAAGATATATGCATATCTATCTATCTATCTATCTATCTATCTATCTATCTATCTATCTATCTATCTATCTATCTATCCATCATCTATCTATCTATCTCTCTATCTATCTATCTATCTATACATATGTTATATATATATATATATATATATATATATATATATATATATATATATATATATATATATATTATTATATGTGTGTGTGTGTTTTGTGTGTGTGTGATGCTGGTGTGAGCCAACGATTATTTTTTTAATTATCACTGCAGTGTGTAATTTTCGCCCATAAATGGCATCATCAGGATCATATCAATATTTTGAAAATAGAAACAAAACACCTTTTGTTAAGGAAACAGTAAACATGAAATGGGGACAAGCATAAGCGGTCAAGGAAAAGCCAGACTACAACTTAATGGTCAGTTCCCTACGCCTATACTCATCCTTTACGTTTATCCCCGGGTCAATATCTGATCCACAGTGCCTCCAGAGTCACGCGATAATCCTCGCCTTTTGTGGTTGAAGCCAAATTCTCAACATCTTCTGACCCCATTGTAACCTTACATTGTGCGAGATGCTTTTTTACAGGCCCAGTGTTGTTGATGTGCTCACGGAAACGGGTTTGTAAATGTCGGACAGTCTGTCCAAACATAGCACGCCTTACAGCGTGGACATCATGATGATAATGACAAGATTCGTTCAAATCTATTCAACATCTATGAAACCCATCAAAAATAGTTCAAGGAATGTCTCTTCTTTTTTTTTTGAAAACAAAAAACACACCACACTCATATTCTCACCCACTCATCCTCCCTTCCCCTCCATGCACACACGCACGCGCGCGTACACGTGTTTTTCCTCTTCAGAGAGAGCCTCCTATCTTTTTATACCGTCCCCTCTTTTACCTGTAAGTTCTTCTCTGTACCAGGACCTCAATGAAGACAGATACCAGGGACCCAGGTATTCAGCAGAGGCGGTGGCCGAGTTCTTCCCCACCAAAAGACAGGACATAGTGATTCTGGACGTCGCCTGTGGCACTGGATTGGTGGCAGAATGGGTACGTGTGCACACATAATCATTTATAATATGCAGTTATGTATTGTAATTATTGTACACGCACGTGCGTGCTTTGCACGCATGTACGCAGCGCATGCTCGTTTATGGACACGAAAATGCGCACACATAGACGCACGCATGCATACATGTAAATGTTTATACACACTCACGTGCGCGCGTGAATACGCAGATCCTGGCGCGTTTAAGAATAAACAGCATGCAACGTACACGTCCGTATGAAAATCTTTCACTAATTATCCTTTTTTTCTGTGTGTGTGTTTATAAGATTTTATCTTAGTTTGCCGGGTATTACTTAAGGGTCAACCATACATATGTTGGCAGTAACGGAGACGCGTGCAATGGCATTTCACCATGTGACAGTCATGAAATGTGATTGAATGGAAGCGTTTGTGTGTAAGGTTCTTGAACATTTCTTTTTACACTGATATCACGTCATGTGATTCACCTTGTTCTTTGTATTGGTCTCCTTGTGCTGAGGTGACACTATCTTTGTTCTGAGTCCCTTTGAAGTAGCATGCTTACTGTAATAACATAGTTTGGTCTCGCATTTTGTAGCAAGCTGACATGTTAGGAGGATGTGTGCAAGTAGCTGAAACCAGTTTGTTCTTAGCAATAGTTTGGGCACACTTTTAACATTATACTAAAGACATCTTCAACCCTCAACATCCGATCCAATGGATGGAGGAGCAATGCGCAGTAAGCGTTTTGTTCATTTTTCTTCTATGTCGCTCTTAACCCTGACAATGATCAATTATGGCGCCAGATTCTTCCAGCTCTGTTGGTTGTGTGCCGAAGCCTGAGTCTCTGTGTATGGTTTCTGTGTCCATTCCAAAATATATATATATATATGTACATACATATCATGCCATGCCGAATGGCGTTGGCGATCATGGCCCTCCATACGTATCTATCTTTTATCTTTGCATGAATACCTCGTACTCTGTCTCTTTTATCCTTGCATGTATATCTCCTACCCCTTCTGTCTTCATCTATTCTGCAAAACTCCGACATTTTCTCTCTGGGTCTACCTGGCTTTTTCCCTTTAGCTTTCCTGTTGTGACTAGGTGTTCAAAATTCTCTTGCCTCATAGAATGTCCTGTAAATGTTGCTTGTAATTTTCTACTCTTCTGCATTAATGTTCTTTTTGTGTTTTCTCTTTTCAAGGCTGTTTCGTTTGTTTTCTTTGCTGTCCATGGAACTCTTAACACTCTTTTTAGAAACCATATTTCAGCTGTCTCAATCTTGTTTTCACTTTGTTTGTTGACTGCTCTGCTTTGCTTCCGTACCACTATATCGGTTCTATATAACAATGAAGAACTCTCTTCCTGATGTTAACTGATAGCAACTGTTGGTAGGAACACTTTTCAATTTTTTCAAATGCTGTTTTAGTTTGGCTATTTCTGCTGGATATTTCTGATGTGCATCTGCTATCTGGTGAGCTGATTAATCCTATATGATAAAATTATCCATTTGTCTCAACTTGTCCATCCAT
>CM060305.1:156592188-156637188 GCA_030674185.1 Monoplex corrugatus
ACAAGACAAGACAAAACAAGACAAGTCTTGTCTTGTTGTATTATATACACGTTCTTATTCTTCTTTCGTGTTTTTTCTGGTTCTTATATAGCTTAGTTTTTTTCTTCGTCTTTCGCCTGGTGTTACTGATAAAGAGTGACTATACAAAGCTGTGCTATTTCAGTTTTTTTAAAAATTTATCTTGTCTTTCTCGAGACGGTGATACAGTGTTTAGAGGATACCGTACATGTATGAGGATTTTTATCACAGATACGATTTGATGGAAGGAGAATTTCCACCATTGTTATGGCAATTGCTGTAAGCCTGCACATACATTTTGAGCGCTGGTGAGGTCTTGAAGTACTACGGAACTTATGAATGTGTCCTTTTATATACATTAGTGTATATTCTTACCTCAATATGTCCGTTAGCCATGCTCATACCGTAGGCGTTGTGGATTGTGGATTCAGCTGTTGGACTGACCACAACGTCTAATATCTCGAGTTCAATCCCAGCCCACAGCGTTAATGTCCAGCCCATGTTAATGTTTCCATCATTTTAATGTTGTGAGCGCAATGTTTCATATGTCCCCCTCCCCTCCCTTCACCATTTCGAGACCTTGCCAGCGGTTAGGGTTTTGCGCAGGCTCAGGGAGTCTATCAGATGTGGCTGGAACGTATATGGGATTGTCCGATTGTGATGAATCCCTCTTGAACAAACTCCAAACTACAAACACAATCTGAAACAGGTGTGACTGCCCGCATTCAAGCATACAGGAACCAGAAAAAAAAACACGAAAAAAGAATAAGAACGCGCATTTAATACAACAAGACAAGACAGGCGCAAATTATCGGGCAACTGGCCTTTGTCAAGCGTAAGATCACAAACAAACACCAGATACAAACATTAAAGGAGAAAAAGACTGAAACTTCCCTGCTGCTCTGTCTTTTTCTCACACAAGACGGAGCAGCAGGGGAGTTTCAGTCTTTTTCTCCTCATTTTTGTATCTGGTGTTTGTTTGTTTGTTTGTGATCTTACGCTTGACAAAGGCCAGTTGGCCGAAAATTTGCGCTTGTCTTGTCTTGTTGTATTCCATACGCGTTCTTATTCTTTTTTCGTGTTTTTTTTCTGGTTCCAAACACAATGTCACTGAAATAATGGGCGTTACTGAAGTACACTTCTCTGTCTGTTGTTATGTTTTTGTGCAAGACAGACCATCCCCATGACGACCTCTGTCAG
Organism: Monoplex corrugatus; assembly: GCA_030674185.1. Classification (NCBI taxonomy): domain Eukaryota; kingdom Metazoa; phylum Mollusca; class Gastropoda; order Littorinimorpha; family Ranellidae; genus Monoplex; species Monoplex corrugatus. Next base: position 156,593,407 of record CM060305.1, read on the forward strand.
TTAACACTATATCAGCTTGATCAGATGATATTTCCATTCGTGTCAGTCAGTTGGAATAGGCCACCAACACTCAAGGACTATTCTGCAGTTTTACTATTAACAGCTGTACTAAAAAGAAGTGCGAAGCAAATGCACAATAGAAATCAGATGAAAAAAACAAACAAGTACTTTGCAAGAAAACAATGACTTAAGTGCGAAGCAAATGCACAATCGAAATCAGATAAAAAAAAAAAAAGAAAACAATGACTTACCCATACAACTGTTTGGCGCAGTTCCAGTGTCATTGCTAACCAGACACAATACAACTATAAGGTAAAATACATGTGTAGCTTGGATGCTTGCTATACAAAGGAAGATCAAAACAGCCCACACAACCGAGGCGCTGAAACGCGATCGAGATCACCAAGCGATCAGCATCACTCCCAACAACTGTGGGCGCCAAAGAAATTAGGCATTTCAGAACCACGTCACAAAATATCACGATTCACTATTACAACACGAATTAATGTCAGTCATCTCTCTTTCTCTGTCTCTCTCTCTCTCTGTCTCTCTCTCACTCTGTCTCTTTCTCTCTGTTTCTATATCTCTCTCTCTTTCTCTCTCTCTCTCTCTCTCTCTCTATGTGTGTGTCTCTGTCTTTGTGTGTCTCTCTGTCTGTCTGTCTCTCTCTCTCTCTCTCTCTCTCTTTCTTTCTTTCTTTCTTTCTTTTTCTTTCTTTCTTTCTTTCATTCATTCTTTCTGTCTTTCTTTCTTTCTTTCTTTCTGTCTTTCTTTCTTCTTTCTTTTTATTTTTTTTCTTTCCTCTATATCCGTCTGTCTGGTTGGCTGGCACATACTCTTTAGTTTCCACAATCATGCACTTTCAGGCTCGTCACCCCTTTCTCAGCAATTCATTATCTTTAAACTCACGCAATCAATTTCTTCCCTGTCCATTTTTTCCCCCCTTTTACATTTGATCATTTCACCTGGTGCAATTTACCTTCTGATATTGATCGCTTGTCGTTTGTTGTTCTACTAAGTGTAAAAGATATGTTTGGTTGTGATAATATCGTTTTAGTGAATTTGACTAATGATATTCATTTTACAGTTTAGCCTACCATTTATTTGCCTATTGTTGCATTTAGTTAATCAGTTTTATCAGTACTAGATAGACTGTTCATAAAAAGCACGCGTTGTTTGAATTCTCTGGCATTTGGTGTATATTCTCTGTTAAATGCTGTTGTTTTCTTCCTGTGATATTATTCCTTTTTCAAAAATATGTGACCACGAAATCAGTCTTAACTCGCAGTCAGTCCAACAGCACTAGGAGCTGAAAAGGTGACTGAGAGCCTATCTGGGGTATTTTGACTTTTTCTCAGAATTGATTTGTGTAGACTATAATTTATCCCCCACAGAATTTTTTTCTTGAAAAAATATTATTAATCAATTTAAATTGGTATTTTAATGCACTGATCGCAGCAGAAAGAACGCAATTTCATACCAAAAGTGCCTATTTTTGTCTCTTATTATGAACCGTAACCTGTACAGTACCTGCACATGTAATATACTGATGGAAAGCTCTTTGGTGCACCTTTCAGATAATGACAGCGTAAATTAGAAACAAACTGGATCAAAGCCACCAAATAAAGAAATCCAAGGAAACTGTGTAGAAGAGCACACAAAAACTTTAGAGGCCGTTTTCTCAAAATGGCCGTCATACAACTTAATGATTTTAAACATACATAACTTCTACATTTTGTTTTGGAGTACAACCTTTATTCAAGTACCAAAATAATCAGCAGAATGTACATTTTCCAATGATATGTATATCTCGAAATGCCCAAAATGGTAGTTAAAACTGATTTCGTGGTGGGGGATCACATATGAAGTTTACAGCGATCCTAACAAATTTCAAAACGTACGAGAGCAAAGCTGATATTTCTCATGTAAATACGCAGAGAGAAAAACAAAACAAACATCAAAACAACGAAACAGCAGCAGCAACAACGACAAGAACAACAACAACAACTATTACTACTACTACTATTACTACTACTACTACTACTACAACTACTACTACTACTTCAACCAAGAAAACTTGGGAATTATTAAAAGTGTGGTCAAAAACTCGTCTCTTTGAATTTCCTTCTTTTTATTTCTTTCTCGTGCTTATGAGTGTGCTTGTATGTGTGTGCGTGTGTATGTATATGTGTGTGTGCATGTGTGTGTGTTTGCGTATATGTGTGTGAGTGTGTGTGTGTGTGTGTGTGTGTTTGTGTGTGTGTGTGAGTGTGCGTGTGTGTGCATGTGTGTGTGTATGTGTGTGTGTGTATAAGTGTGTGTATGTGTGTTTGTGTGTGTGTGTGTGTGCGTGTGTGTGTATGTATGTGTGTTTGCGTGTGTGTGTGTGTGCATGTGTGTATGTTTGTGTGTGTGTGTGTGTGTGTGTGTGTGTGCGTGTAAATTAAAATGCTGCTCTTTATTATTAGAAATACACTACTGAAATTTTGATAATAATTCTGAAAGAAAATTTAAAGCAGTTATAACTTTTGTCATTCTGTTGAAATAGTTGGTGGCAGTAAAGAATAGTTTTCAACCAGAGTTTTGTAGTTCAGACAGTATCAATATGGATTGTAAACAGTTTTAAATTATTTTCGTTTACTTCTAGCTTTGGGTTTTATTGCATGTTTTTCGGACTAAAAAAGGCAAAAAGAGAGACGTCTTGAAGACTGCATTAGTGTTTCGCTGGAGACCGATTATGGTTATTTTCTTTTCTTTTTTTTTCTTTTCTCTCTCTCTTTCTTTCTTTCTTTCTTTCTTATTTTACATTTCTTATCGTGCAGTTATCTATGTTGTCTGTATACACTTATCAAGGCCTTCATTGTTCACAAATCTCAGTCTGTTCAGATTTCGTTCATTGGAGTTCATCATCATCTTCTTTCCGAGTTTTTCTTGTCTTTGTTTAATATCGATTTTGTTTTGGGTTTTATTGCATGCTTTTTGGACTAAAAAAAAGGCAGAAAGAGAGACGTCTTCAATCTAAGTTTGTCTCCCTTGTTTCCAGAACAAAAGTATGTTTTAGAGCATAACCCCACGAAACTGTCACCCGTGTATTCGGTTTTGAAAAGTCCCGGGATCAAAAGACTTTAGAAAGGCAAGAAGGCTAGTTGGTCTTCAAGGGGTGGTACCTGGGAAATCAATCTATCTCTCCAGTGGTTTATATCAAAGCAGCCCGGCAATGCCCTGCTCTTCACGATTTTTAACTGCCTTGGGATCTTTCAGCGTGCACAACCAGAAGGCACACGGGTCCTACTCGTTTTTCTTCTCTTTTCGAAGGACTAGACGTTTAGTTTAATTTTTCGGTCAAACTGTGGAGAAAAGTCGATGCCTTTACGGGAGCGAACCCTGGAACTTGGAATTTAGTTATTGGCAGGCGAACATCTGAACCATTCTGCCACTTTTTTTTCTCTGAGAAGATGTTGCCTGTGTCAAGTGGAGCGACAGAGGCATAGCCGACTACAGCTCCACCGACAGCAAAGCTCTATGATAACCGTAAGAACTGGGGGAAAAACGATCACAATGATAGCTAGATGCTGTTTGACCATGTAGACAACAGACGAAAGAAGAAGAGGAGGAGGAGGATAAAACGACGAAGGCTGGAAATGCTAACTGCTCAGTAAATGACAAGAATCGCCTTTTCTCTCCTCCTCCCCAATGTTTTAACTCAAATGGTTTTGTTTTTTTTCACGGTTAGCTATCGGCGTAGTCTGGAGGAAGTAAAGGCTTTCTTCTTATATAATAATTGAATAAGATCTTTAAGATTAGCCTCCCAAACACATCCCACCTCTCATACAACAACAAGCTCAGATAGGTCCTATCTATTGACAACCACTTCACGTTTCTACCACTTGAATGGCTATAGCCCAGAGACACACATCGTCCCACTGTCGTTTGTTATTCATTGTTGGAAGGTAGCACTATGATAGCCGATTAGTCTCAGCAACTTCAGGCTCACCTTGTTGTTACTTTCAGTGTTTAAGATTATTTCATTTAAAACAAAGTGTGGCTGTCCACGTTCAAGCAAACAGGAAGAAGAAAAACACGAAAGCAGAACCAGAACGCGTATTCAATACGTGTATGACAAGACAGGGGCACATTTTTAACCAACTGGCCTATGTCTCTCTCTTCTCTGTCTCTGTCTGTCTCTCTCTCTTCTCTGTCTCTGTCTCTCTCTTCTCTGTCTCCTCTCCCTCTTATGAACCAAGATGTTGGGAGAGTAGCTGTTTTTTGTGTGTGTTTTAATAACGATCGATTGATTGTAGGTGGCAAAACTGGACTGAACACGTGCAAAATAGCCCAAGCTTCAAAGAATGCTACATGTTAATTCTTTGTACAATATGCAAATGTGTTTGCTTATACATATTTACAGACACCTAAAATTTATGATGACAGATTTCGTTACAGAATATTAGATTTGCTGAACGTTTCACAGACATAAGCACAATATTGACAGATATTATTCACTGAGGCTATTATGTATGTACACATATTCACAGAAGCTGCATTTTATATGATTTTGCAATCCTTTCTTGAATAACTTAGAGAAAACAGTTTGGCCTACAGGTATTTAAAAACACAAAATGCATGCAAATTTAGTTTACTTATGTCCTCAAAAACAAACAAAACAGAACAAAAAAAGAAAATGTGGAAAACCTGAAGACATTTTGACATGAAGTATTCACAATTAAAGAAACTATCACCCTAGGTATGTTTTATCTAGAAAATGTTCTTTAATTTCTAATGTGATTATTTCTATGTATTCATGTTTGTTTGATTTTTTTGTCATCAACTGTAATGTTTAAGCACGCGCGCACGCTCACACGCACACACACGCACACACATGCATACACACTCACATTCACAGACACACACACCTTCACATACATACTTACACGCCCCACACACACACGCACACACTCACACACACACACACACACACACACACACACACACAACACACACACACACACACACACACACACACACACAACACACACACACACACACACACACACACACACCACACACACACACACAACAGCGCACACAAGGTCATTTTTTTATTATTTTATTTATGACAGATATAGATATATACAGTAATACAGTGCACTGACTTCTAATGACATATTAGGCCGAGTATCGGTACAATTACACGATTCATATAACAATCATTTATATTGTTCACAAAATGTTGCAGTACCATACTAATGACATTTCTCTGTCTGTCTGTCTGTCTGTCTGCCTGCCTGTCTGTCTGTCTGTCTGTCTGTCTATCTCTCTCTCTCTCTCACTCGTACTTTCTGCTCACATACACAAGCTAAAATAAATAATCCAAAAACAAGTGACTACATTTAAAAATAGTCATGCAATGATTTTCAAAAAGAAAGTCATTCTTATTTGAGTAAAAAGGCAAAACTATATATATACGTTTATCTATACAGGTTAAAACAAACCAACAACTATTCTATACACAATGCAATAAAAAAAAGAAGAAGAAAAACGAACAGTTTTACACATTTATTGTGGTATGAAATCACTGTCGTCTGGATAGATCTTTTTTTCGGAGTTTTCTCTTTTTTATTTTGTCTATAACCTGAATCATAGCGTTGAGTTCTTCATTCAAACAAATTCCTCTCTTTGTAGGAAATAATTTCTCATCTGAGCCTGCACCAACCATTTTGTATCTGCGAATGTGTAAGAGAGCTTCGTTATTCCATTCTGATACACAGAGATAGGTAGACTTGTCGCTCAAAGCTGTCAGTTCGTCACCGTAGGCGGAAATTATCGTAGACGTTCTGAAGTATACACACAGAAACAAAAATATGTAGTGAAGAAATAAACACTCCCCATCTCAACACACAAACACAAGGAAGCAACAACTAGAAAAAGAAAACGAAAAGTTACTATTTTGAGACGAAGAGGTTATATCTCAACACTGTACTGTACTGCTGTGCATTTTTGGAGTTCCGACTAAAAATTCCCCCACCTCCACTCGTTTCTTCTGCTACCATCTGCTAGCTTATAATGTGTTTCAGATCGTTCAAAACTTTCGTCGTGTCTAGTCTTTCAAAAGCTTTTTCGAAATAAGTGACGAGATTTTCTTCTCATGCCATCGTTAACGGCGGATGTGTGTCGGCTAGTGACTGCGTGCTTATCACCTCTCACTATCAGCCTGCACCGCTGGCTAGCACTGCTACTTGCAGCTATGCGAAAAGAAGAGCAGAATGCGTAAGTCTCTTCCTGTCAGTACCTAGCCTGTCCATCAGCAAGCCCTATGTTATGCCTCCTCATTGGTGACATGAGGTAACTGAGCATCTCACGGACTCAGGATAAATCTCGAGGGACTCGGAGGAGGTCTGGCCCTCAAACGTGCGGCATGCAGGCCCACTGGCGTGTGGATATGCCCTGGTGCCCACGAATCAGATCCCCAAGCTATGGGTAAATAGCTCCACTGCCTTGTGGACATCTCGGGAGAGAATAAGGCTAAGGGAGTTAACCCTGAAGAAAAAACCGATGGAAGGCAACGGGAAACCACCATCGTATTTTCCCCAGGACAATTATGGATGGACAAACAAACGGAAATGGAAGATAACGACGTAAATAGGTGCTCCTGTGGAGCACCTTCGTCCGGTAGGGACTGTCATGCAGCGCAGGTGACACCAGACGTCAGCCAGCTACTGCGACCAAACCCAAACCCAAACTCAGACTCAAAAACACCAAAATAGCAAGATGGAACATCAGGACACTGTTGCAGAAGGGAAAATTAGACAACATCAAAATGGAGATGGAAAGGCTTAACATCAGTATTTTAGGACTAGGGGAAGTGAGATGGAAGGGGGCAGGCATGATAACATCAGGAGAATACTCTGGTGGTAATTCACATGAAAGAGAAGTAGGCATCATAATGGACAAAAACCAATCAAAAGCAGTTAAGGGATACTGGACTGTGTCCGACAGAGTTTTGCTGGTCAAATTGGGAGGCAAACCATTTGATATCAATATCATTCAGGTGTATGCACCAACATCCGCAAGTACTCAGGAAGACATCGACAACTTCTACGAAGTATTAGAAATGGCCAAGGTCCAATGTAAATCACAAGAAGTTACAATCATAGTGGGAGATTTTAATGCTAAAGTGGGACAGGATAGGGTGGAGGATATAGTTGGACCTCATGCCCTTGGTACACAAAATGAAAGGGGAACTTGTAGAATGGGCACAGATGAATGAGTTCATAGTAGGAAACACCTGGTTTGAGCAGCCTAATAGAAGAAAATGGACTTGGATGAGTCCAGGAGATAATACCAAAAATCAGATTGATTACATCCTGATCAACAAAAGATTTAGAAATTCTTTACTGTCAGCACCCGTCAGAAACTTTCTCAGCTGCCTCCTCTTTCTCTCCCATTATGTAACACATCAGTCCCAATTTCTGATTCAGCTAAAAACCTTGGTGTCTGCATTGATTCTACCCTCTCCATGAACAACTTTGTTTCTCAAACTGCCAGATCCTGCTACTATCATCTCCATCGTATAAAGCTGATCAGGAAGTATCTCTCTGTCGAAACAACTGCAAAACTCGTTCTCTCCTTCATAATGTCTCGCATTGACTATTGCAATTCACTCCTGTCTGGTCTTCCTGCCTCCACCATTCACATCCTACAGCGCATTCAAAACAATGCTGCACGCCTTGTACTCAAAAAGAAAAAAGCTGACCACATATCTCCTCTCCTGGCACAACTTCACTGGCTCCCTGTATCAAAGCGCATACAGTACAAACTAGACACCATGTGCTACAAAAGCCTCAATAACGCAGCCCCCGATTACCTGTCAAGCCTACTTGAGATCTATGTTCCCTCACGTACCCTCCGCTCTGCCTCTGATCCTCTGACTTTTCGCTTTCCACGCACTAAGCTCAATACCTATGGTCCACGAGCCTTCTCTGTTTCTGGTCCACTCTCCTGGAACAAACTTCCTCTCTCAGTCCGTCAGCAACCTACTTTTGTCTCCTTCAAGTCCGCTCTCAAAACTCACCTTTTCTCTTCTGCATAAAATCCTAACCTCACTCAACCCTCCCCTCTGCAGCCTGTCTCCGCTCGGAGGGAATCACATGGTTATAATATATAATTGTATGCTATGCTCTCTATAATTTTCCATTGCTTTTATTCTTGCTTTTATTGCTTTTATTCTTTCTCCCCATTTATAGCCATGCGTGTGTGTGGGTGTGTGTGTGTGTGTGTCTGTGTGTGTGCGTGCGTGTGTGTGCGTGCGTGCGTGCCTGCGTGTGTGTCTGCTTCAGCGCTTAGATTTGATTTTATCAAGATTTTGCGCTATATAAATATTGTAATTATTATAATATTGTAATTATAGCAAAAACACTACCAGGTGCAGACTGCAACAGTGACCACAATCCTGTAGTGGGAAGATTTAGGCTGAAATTAAGGAAAAAGAAACAGACCAAAAGCAACATAAAACTAAATCTTGGACTCTTAAAGAGAGATGAGGTGATACGCAAAATATTTAATGCACATGTTCAAAACAAAGTCAGTGTTCTGGAAGACGTTGGTGACAGGGAGGAACAATGGACAAAGTTGAGAAATTCGATAAATGAAGCTTGTGAAGGCAGATAGAAAAGCAAAAAAGAGCTGGATGTCTAATGCAATTTTGGGCTTGATGGAGGAAAGGAGGAAGGCAAAGAAAAACGAGGAGATATTTATAGGAAGATAAACAAAGAAATCAGGAATAGGTGCAATGAAGCTAAGAAGGTGTTACTTAAAAAAGTAAGTAATATGTGTAAAGTATTTCTCATTGGTGATTCTCGGTAAATTGTATTTATAAACTATTGCTGATTGGAGAATCCTGGTAAGTAATGTTTGTAAAGTATTTCTGATTGGTGATCCTCGGTAAATGGTATTTATAAAATATTTCTGATTGGAGAATCTCGGTAAGTGATATTTGTAAAATAGTTCTGATTTGTGAATCTGGGTAATGGTATTTGTAAAATTTGACTTCTGAATCTAGATAAATGGTATTTGTAAAACAGTTCAGATTGATGAATCTAGATAAAAGGTATTTGTGAAATGTTTTTCATTGGTGAATCTCAGTAAGTGGTACTTGTAAAAATAGTTCTGATTGGTAAACCTCGTTAAATGGTATTTGTAAAATAGTTTTGATTGGTGAATCTCGGTAAGTGGTATTTGTAAAATAGTTCTGATTGGTGAATCCAGGTAAGTGTACTTGTAAAATAGTTCTGATTGATGAATCTAAGTAAGATGTATTTGTAAAATAGTTCTCATTGGTAAATCCGTAAGAGGTACATGTAAAACATTTCTGATTGGTGGATCTTGGTAAGGAGTATTTGCAAAATATTTTATGTGGTAATCTCCCGTAATGATGCATGCAAAACCATTTCTGAAAGACGACCTTGGTTAAACAAAATCTTTACACGACTATACGAATTCTGTCAATGTAGATGGAGGAGAAACCAAGTTCTGAAGAGGGGGAATATGAGTTTAACACAAAAAATTGTCAGTTAGCATGAAAATTATCTATCTATCTATGATCATAATCTATCATATCAATCTATCCTAATCAAGTAATCTATCATTATAATCTATCTATCTATCTACTATTGTCTGATTGTCTGTCTGTATTCATCTCTCTATCTTCTATCTGTGTGTGTGTCGTGTGCACGTTGTCGTGTCCATGTGAGTGTGAGTAGTTGTGCGTGTGTGTGTTGTGGTGTGGTTGTGTGTGTGTGTGTGTGTGTGGTGTGTGTGTGTGTGTGTGTGTGTGTGTTTATGGTGGTTCCTGGTCAGTCGATTTCATAGGCGTATAGAATCTATGCCTTGTTTGTAAAAAAAAAATACACAGAACATTTTTCCCATTACATTTCTGATGTTTTTGACGTAAGTTTTTACGGTTCTGTGCGCAGTTAAATATAGAAAAAAAATCCAATTTAACATAAACCAAAAAAAAAAAAAAAAAAAAAAAGAAAAGAAAAAGAGAAAATGCCAGTACAACCTAAACTAAGCTGATAATCCCAATACATGTACATATGTATATCGTAACATCAATTCCTTTTCTCTGTAAACAGGTTAACATAACGGTAAGTTAAGTCAGCTATGTAGTAATATAAACAGGGGCCACTGAGCTCCTAGCTGAAACAAGTTTTGGTAGAGATGACTATATTTAGCTCTCCGTCAAGATAACATCATCTTCCGGAGTGGGCCCCCTTTTTACATCCGTCTGAGCGTGGCCTTCGCGACATACGGCCTGAGTGAGTGAATGATTTCCACCTGAGCGACCTGTCCAGAAGTTGACCTCTCTCTCTTCAATACCTGAATGATTTTCGCCTGAGTGACCTCCAGTGGATATTGCATTCCCTCTCCTTGCACTGGTGATTGCTTTTTTGCTTTGTATTCATTTTGCTTTGGTAGTTATTTTAGTACTGATTTTGCTTGTTGCATAATTCGTTGAGTTATTTCATTCCTTGTTTATCTGTTTCAAAATATGTTTCATTTCTAAGCCATTCGAATGAAACTTGTGTTCAGAATGAATTTATTTCTATCCTTGTCATTTACAAAAATGATTTAAAATCTGTTCAAAGACATTATGAATAGAAAAAGACCGCAGACAGCCTGAAACTTCGTACTGCTTTCGCGTGACAAATCGACGCTGGCTTCGGTCGCCATGATGTAGCCAGCCTCTGAATTTTCAACTGGGTTAATGTGTCCAAACTGGAAAACAAAGCAGATTTTTTATGTTCACTGAGGCAGTCCCTACTGTGCAACAAGTCCTTCTCTTTTATCTTAACGCTCGACTGCCTTGTAAACTGGATAACCGAGAACTGTTTCACAGTTGTGTGTGTGTTTTTGTTTTGTTTTTTCTCTTCTTCTTTTCAGATCTGGAAAAAGTGAATGTGGATATAATTTGACATGTATGCCAGTGTGTGTATGTGTGTGTATGTGTGTGTGTGTGTGTGTGTGTGTGTGTGTGTGTGTGTGTGTGTATGTATGTGTGTGTGTGCGTGCGTGCATGCGTGTGTGTGTGTGCGTGTGTGTGTGTGTGCGTGTGTGTGTGTGCGTGTGTGTGTGTGTGTGTGTGTACTGCACACACACGTGCTCGCATCTATTTCTGAGAAAGAGAGAGGGGGGACAGAGACCCAGAGAGATAGAGAGAGGGGGGGAAGGAGAGAGACAGAGAGAGAGAGAGAGAGAGAGAGAGAGAGAGAGAGAGAGAGCTGACAATTTGACAATTTCATGATTTAATGTCTTTTTAAGTATTAAGCCAAAACAAAATGAGGACTGATTTTAAAAAAACGTAACATTGAAAATGACAAAATTCAAAATACAGACATGTTAACCACGACATCATTCGTCACGTAGTAACACAATTCAAACAATAAGTATGCAGCTTATCTGTCCCATCAAATCTAGTCTAACTCAAATTAACAAGTCAACAAGAAGTTCTCCAAAACTTTTGAAAACTCAGCTTGGGTGCATGGTCACTTCCAGTCCTTAGAGCAAATGTCATTTTAGTACAGGGGTGGCCTGAAGCATTCTGGTTGCAGATTTACCAGCAACTGTTGTACGCCTAACCGCCTAACGTCTTGAGTTCTCTGTGTTCCACTAAAAAAAAATGCTTCATACTACTAGAAAATAGGCCTTTATATTCGCTCTTTAGTAATAGATTGTCTTGTTTCTGTGTGCATAATTCAGTCAACACGCAAAGACAGAACAAGATTGAAATGTAGTTTCTAAGAAGAAGAATGTGGGAGTTCCTCGGACAGCAAAGAAAACTAGTGAGACAGTCTTGACGGAGGCAGATACAAAAAGAACGTTAATGAAGAAGATTTGGAAAAAAACAATAAACGTTTGTAGAATGTTTTATGAGGCAAAAAATATTAGAGCACCTAACCATGACAGGAAAATTGGAGGGAAAAAAGAACACCAAGTAGAATCAGGGAGAAAATATTATACAGACATGCAGAGTGGATGAAGACAGAGAGGGAGGGAGATGTACTTGCCGCGACAAGGGATAGATTCGTATGGAGGGCCATGATCGCCAACGCCATGCGGTAGGGCATATGATGATGATAATACTAAACAAGAACGACTATGAACACAAGCCATCCCTCAAATCATGTTGAAATGTGTTGCAGCCAACCATGAGCACAAGTACCCAGCTGGCAGAGGCCTCACTGAAGAGGTACACGGAGAGTCACCCAGGACGTGATGCTGAAGCCTACATTGCCAACTTCAAGGCGTTCAGGCCTGGAATCTCCATGCAGGAATCCACCGCCGTCTATGACACCTGGGCAGCCACAGGCAAATATGATGAGGTCCTGATCAGAACACAGATGGAAAAGTAGTAGTATTAGGACAAACTGAACACAAATTATCACAGTATCGGATAATACAGAAATAATTTTCAACGTAGAATATCAATCTTTTCGAGGATCTAAAAACTGTTACTGGCTTTGGTAACATTTTGGTCTTCTTTTGAACAACCACAACCAACCAACCAACAACCAACCAACAAACAAACAAACAAACAAACAAACTAACTGCAGAAGCAACGCACTAATCAGATATATGTCACATTTAAATACGAACTGGAATCCATCTAGATTTAAGTTACCTGAAATTTTGTTTACAAATCTTTTGAAGATTGTATATTGAGATCAAGATTGAGAAGAAATTCGCCAAAATTTGAAGATTTGTATTCGGTATGGTTGAAAAAACAATAACGCTTCGCGGTTGAGTTGCTGTTCCTGCCCAACCCACTACATGACATACTTGATAAGGTATAAATGACCATTTTCGATGTGACACAAAAGGCAGGTTTTGATTTTGTTTAAAAAAAAAAAAAAAAAGAGAGAGAGAGAGAGAGAGAGAGAGAGAGAGAGAGAGAGAGAGAGAGAGAGAGAGAGAGAGCGGATTAGTAGAAACATAGCTGTTTTCTGCATCTCCCTTGGTTTGCCTGCCAAACATTCAGACACAAAGATCTCTCCCACACTAATCTATCTGAAATGATACTAGTATTATTAAGAGGGCGTTCTGACATGTAGATAAGAACAAACACTGTCCGTCTATGTAAAAAAATTACTTATTTAGATTTATATCCGCTATTTCGTTCATTTTATACGTTAAACATTTATTCAGTATCAAACATTTCTTTATACTGAATTCAGTTACATCTCAATTTGTCATTAGTCATTTGGATAATGATGTATATTATTTGCCCATTATGCCAGTGGCGTGTAGGGCAGCAACGAAGATTCTTCATTCCCGTTTATTCAAGGCTAGCTTCTGCGCGGAATCCTATGTTTCAGAGCGTTTAGCTCTCGTATTTTACGCCACCAATTGTTCTTAAGTCTCTTAGATCTTCTTTCTGGTGTCCAGTGAAGGGCAGTCTGGGTGATGTTATCCTGCTGTATTGGGATGATGTGTCCGATCCTTCGCCATCTTGATGATCGTGTCCGTATTCTCTTGGTACTGGCCCCATTATGCTAGGGTATGTGCTCCATGAAATATAAGCACTCAAATCACTATGCCAGACCGACTGTTTTAATTAAAGATCGAGGCTTGTCTGGCGTAGGTCCAGAGCTCTTATCTTCCAGTCCGACTGCTCTGGCTCGAGAATGCTTTGAGCATACGGCCTCTAGTCAAGGTAGTGGTTAACTCTTGACTCCCGCACCCTATCCATCAACTGCAAAAACTTAACCCTTTAATTCCCTCACCCTATCCACCAGCTTCCTGCAGGATAGCGTGAGGGAATCAAAGGGTTAAGCTTTTGTTTTACTAAGGTGGTTGACTATGCAGGATGCACGTGGACAGGGTGCAAGAGTCAAAGGGTTAATAGGTTCCTGGCCCTGTTCAGGCCTGAAAAAGGTAACACAAAGACGACGAGGACACGGGCACCGCCCTTATACTGCTAGCCTTGAGAAAAATTGTGATCTGTGCCATCCAATCCCTCTATTACTTGACGATTCTGGAAAAGCCTTCTATCTTTTTTTGTCCTCAACAGTTTTTTTCTCTTTCTTTTTATTCAGCATTTTTTTTTTATCATCATCACACAAATTTTACAACTTTACAAGATTCGTACAGGAAAGTTGAAGGGAAAGAGAATACCAGGTAGACCCAGGGACAAAATATTGGACAGACTTGCAGGGTGGCTGAGGACAGAGAGGGTGGGAGATGAATGTACTTGCAGCAACAAGGGAGAGATTCGTATGGAGGGCCATGATCGCCAACGCCATGCGGCAGGGCACACGATGATGATGACGACAAGATACGTTCAAATCAATTCAACGTTTATGAAACCCATCAAAAATAGTTCAAGGAATTGACATAATGTCTCATTTTTTTTAAAAAACAAAACAAAAACACATTACACTCATATTCTCACCCACTCACCCTCTCCTCCCCTCCATGCACACACGCACGCGCGCGTACACGTGTTTTTCCTCTTCAGAGAGAGCCTCCTATCTTATACCGTCCCCTCTTTTACCTGTAAGTTCTTCTCTGTACCAGGACCTCAATGAAGACAGATACCAGGGACCCAGGTATTCAGCGGAGGCAGTGGCCGAGTTCTTCCCCACCAACAGACAGGACATACTGATCCTGGACGTCGCCTGTGGCACTGGATTGGTGGCGGAGTGGGTACGTGTGCACACATAATCATTTGTAATATACAGTTATGTACTGAAATTCTATACACGCACGTACGTTCTCTGCACGCATGTACGAGCGCATGCGTACATGCCCACTCATTTATGGACACAAAAATGTGCACACATAGACGCACGCATGCATACATGTAAATGTTTATACACACTCACGTGCTCGCGTGAATACGCAGATCCTGGCGCATTTAAGAATAAACAGCATAGAACGTACATGAGAGGATGAAAATCTTTCACTAATTATCCTTTTTTTCTGTGTGTGTGTTTATAAGATTTTATCTTAGTTTGCCGGGCATTAAGGGTCAACCATACATATATTGGCAGTAACTGAGAAGCGTGCAATGGCATTTCACCATGTGACTGTCATAAAATGTGATTGAATGGAAGCGTTTGTGTGTAAGGTTCTTGAACTTTTCTTTTTACGCTGATATCATGTCATGTGATTCACCTCGTTCTTTGTATTGGTCTCTTTGTGCTGAGGTGACACGATCTTTGTTCTGAGTCCCTTTGAAGTAGCATGCTTACTGTAATAACATAGTTTGGTCTCGCATTTTGTAGCAAGCTGACATGTTAGGAGGATGTGTGCAAGTACTCTGAAACCAGTTTGTTCTTAGCAATAGTTTGGGCACACTTTTAACATTATACTAAAGACATCTTCAACCCACAACATCAGATCCAATGGATGGAGAAGCAATGCGCAGTAAGCGTTTTGTTCACTTTTCTTCTATGTCTTTCTTAGCCCCAACAATGATCATTGCGGCGCCAGATTCTTCCAGCTCTGTCGGTTGTGTGCCGAAGCCTGAGTCTCTGTAAATGGTTTCTGTGTCCATTCCACAATGATGTCAGCCAATCGTTTTCTTTTTCTTCTGTCTTCCCCTCTGTCTCCCTCCTTCGACGCGCGCGCGCGCGCGCGCGCGTGTGTGTGTGTGTGTGTGTGTGTATGTGTGTGTGTGTGTGTGTGTGTGTATATATACTCCTAATCATAATTTAAGGGCCACTTCTTCCTTCCTCTCTAATTTTAAGTTGAAATAATTGACAATGTTTAGAATTGATTCTATGTTTTATTTCATCATTTCCACACCTGTTTTGGAAAAAGAAATTAGCACAATGACCCATTAGTGAACAGCACATGCATTTAAAGGAACATCCCCCCCTTTTCAAAAAACAGAAAGTGTCAGATTTGGCCAATCTGTTTTCAATATCGCGTGTGTCCGCCCCGAGCCTGGATGCATGCTTCACAGCGCCGATGCATCGACCCCACAAGGGTACGGAGTGTGTCCTGAGGGATGGCCGCCCACTCGATCTGCAGGATGTCGACCAGCCTGGCCAGGGTGCCCGGTGGGGGGTGGTTGTCCCTGATGCGCCTCCCGAGCACATCCCAGAGGTGTTCAATTGGGTTCAGGTCAGGTGAGCACGCTGGCCAGGCCATACGGACGACTTCATGCTGCTCCAGGAAGTCGGTCACAAGGCGTGCTCGATGCGCAGGTGCATTGTCGTCCTGGAAGATGGCGCCTTGACCAAGGTCCACAAGCGCAGGCAGTGCCACGGCCGCCAGAACCTCGTCCCGGTACCGGACCCCGTTCAGGATGCCGTCAATGGGGAGCAGGGGGGTCCGGGTACCACGGCTCATGCCACCCCACACCATCACCGACCCGCCGCCGTACCGGTTATGCTCTTGGACAGTGGCGTCGGCGAACCTCTCCCCTTGACGTCGCCACACCCGAGCCCGGCCATCGTTAAAGGTCAGGGTGAACCTGGACTCATCCGAAAACAAGACCCGGGCCCACTGTTGCCTTGTCCAGGTCACGTGCTCCCTGGCCCAGGTCATGCGGCGCACTCTGTTGACCGGTGACAGCACGGGTCGGACGGCCGGTCTCCGTGACCTCAAGTTTGCCTCATGTAGCCGTCTTCTCACCGTGCTGCAGCTGATGTTAGCACCTGTTGCGTCCCTCAGCTGACCCCTCAAGGTCACCGCAGTGGATGCCCTTTCCCTCAGGACGGAGAGGGCAAGGTAGCGGTCTTGCTGTCTTGTCGTTACTCTGGGTCGACCCGTGTGACGCCTTTCCTGGACTGCTCCAGTCTCATTGAAGCGCTCCAGCAGTCTCTGGATTGTGGAATGCGACACTTCAAGTCGTCTAGCAACTTCCCGCTGCGCTAGGCCTTCATCAAGCAGAGCGAGGGCTCTCCCCCGCTGCTCATCCGTCATCCGTCGTCTTGCAAGCATGGTTAAAACGAACCAAGAACGGGTCCTTTTTATCCTCGTCTGCGGGCAACTTTGGCTGGAGTAGTGTTCAAAAAGGGCTTGCCTTGCACGTGCAAAGCGAATTTTGTCGCTACCTTGCCTGCGTCGTCAGAGAGACCCTGCTGAAGATTCGACAATTTCGTGTGGAAATTGTCTTCCTTGGGCCGCCCATTGCAAATCGGCAAATCCCCAAACACGTGCCAAAAGGAAACTGCAATGTTGTCTGAGCTCTTATCCATTCAGTTACGGCAACGAATTGGAGAAAAGAGTAAGAGAAAATAGGTTATTTCTCCTTTCAAAAATTGACTCAAAAACGTTCCTGGCCCTTCAATAATGACGTGTAGTATATATATATATATATATATGTACATACATATCGTGCCATGCCGAATGGCGTTGGCGATCATGGCCCTCCATACGAATCTGTATTTTATCTTTGCATGAATACCTCCTACTCTGTCTCTTTTATCCTTGCAAGTCTATCTCCCACACTTTCTGTCTTCATCTATTCAGCAAAACTCTGACATTTTCTACCTGGATCTACCTGGTCTTTTTTCCTTTAGCTTTCCTGTTGTGACTAGGTGTTCAAATTTATCTTGCCTCATAGAATGTCCTGTAAATGTTGCTTGTCATTTCCTACTCTTCTGCATTAATGTTCTTTTTGTTTTTTCTCTTTTCAAGGCTGTTTCGTTTGTTTTCTTTGTTGTCCATGGAACTCTTAACACTCTTCTTAGAAACCATATTTCAGCTGTCCCAATCTTGTTTTGACTTTGCTTGTCGACTGCTCTGCTTTGCTTCTGGACAACTATATAGGTTCTATATAACAATGAAGAACTTTCTTCCTGATGTTAACTGATAGGCAACTGTTGATAGGAACGCTTTTCAATTTTTTCAAATGCTGTTTTACTTTGACTATTTCTGCTGGATATTTCTGATGTGCATCTGCTGTCTGGTGAGCTGATTAATCCTATATGATTAAACATATCAACGTGTCTCAACTTGTCTATCCATCTATCCATCCATCCATCCATCCATCCATCCATCCATCCATCCATCCATCCAATCTACCTACCTACCTACCTATCTATCTATCTATCTATCTGTCTGTCTGTCTGTCTGTCTGTCTGTCTGTCTGTCTGTGTATCTATCTATCTATCTATCATGCATATGATTCATTTTTCCCAGCTGCTAAAGAAGGGTTTCAAGAAACTGCACGGTCTGGACCCGAGTCAAAGAATGCTGGACTTGGCCCGACAGAGGAACATCTATCAGAAAGACTTCTGCTGCTACCTGGACAACAATCCACTTCCCATGGATAAAGGTGATGGCACCACTATCACGTGCGTGTATGTACATGTATATATGTGTGTGTGTATGAGTGTGTGTGTGTGTGTGTGTGTGTGTGTGTGTGTGTGTGTGTGTGTGTGTGTATGCGTGTGTGTGTGTGTGTGAGTTTGGTTATGTGTATGTGTGTGTGTATGCATGAAATATATTACACCGGCATGAAGTATTGTATATGTTTTGAAACGGTTATAGCCCTAATATGGCTCTAAGCAGTCGGCTGGGCTTGAAACGAAAACAACAACATCATCCGTCAGAAACTAGACAAAAATAATGAAACGGTCATATTTATCGCCAGATGTGACCTGACTATGTAGACATCGAACGAAAGAAGAAGAACTATATCATCATCATCATCATCATCATCATCATCATCATGTGCCCTGTCGCATGGCGTTGGTGATCATGGCCCTCCATATGCATCTATCCCTTGTCGCCGCAACCACATCTTCCACCCTCTGTGTCTGTAGGTTGTCGTGGAAACGACGAAGGCAGGCGGAGAGTCCGTACACAAACCGATGGAAGGCAGCAGGAAATTACCATCGTATTTTCCCAAGAAAAATCATGGCCAGCCAAAGCAACAAGAACTATCACGTTTTAATGATCTCTGTGTTTGACAGGTACCAGTGACATGTGTTTATTGACACAGTTAATCAGGAGGTTACAGTAATTCTTCGTTGTTGTTTTTACAGGTATCTGTGACACGTTTTTTTAAAGGAACAACTGATCACCACGCTATAATGAATGATATTGTTTGACAGGTGCCTATGACGTTTTCTTTTATTGCAATAATGAAGCATCAGGTAAAAATAATCTTTGTTTTGTCAGGTACCTATGACTGTGCCGTATCGTGTGGTGGGATGGGGGAGGGACACATCCCTACTGTTGGACTGAGGCGGCTGGCACGTGTTATTAAGTCGGGTGAGTTTGTGTGTATATCTATGTGTGTTATACAGAACTGCCAAAAGATGCGTCAACATGGAGAGTTGAAGTAATGATACAATGACCAGGGGAAACCACAAGGATTCAATAAAGGTCAGCCTCATCAGCTGTGGCATCAAAACCACCACTGCCCGTAACAGAGTCGCCCGCAGTACACACAAGGCACAATCACATCTTGAACAGCACAGACTTCCAAAATAAGTGCGACTGCCCACGTTCAAGCAAACAGGATCTAGAAAAACACGAAAATAGAATCAGAACGCGTATTTAATACAACAAGACAAGACAGGCGCAAAATTTTCGGCCAGCTGGACTTTGTCAAGCGTGAATGTAAGATCACAAACAAACACCAAATATAAAATTAGGAGAAAAAGAATGAAACGTCCCTGCTGCTTCGTCCGTGGGAGAAGAGGACTAAATGAAATCGCAATGTGTTTGTCAAGCACAGACTTGCAGAGTGGCTGAGGACAGAGAGAGTGGAAGATGTACTTGCGGCGACGAGAGTTAGATGCATAATATAATATGGAGGGCCATGATCTCCAACGCCATGCAGCAGGGCACATGATGATGATGATGATGATGATGATGACAGACCAACTGCTATTCAACACAAGAGAGAGTTATGTTCTTTAAATCCCCTGTGTGATAAATTGGACGGAGTGGTCAGCACCAGGGCATCTCCTTAGATTATGTGCACGAATGCATTGATATTGTACTTAAGTTTCTTTTCCTTTCTTTTCCTGTTGAAGTATAGTGTATGTGTTGAAATAGGTTATAGTCCTGACATGGCTCGACGCAGTCGGCTGGGCTTTTTAAATAATAATCAAAATAGCGATAACAAGCGGAGGAAACAGAAGCCAATGTCGCAGGACCCCTTCCCATGCAGCGCCTGTAGAAGAATATGTGGCTCCAGGATTGGTTTTGTAATCCACATGAAGACCCAGAACAGGCGATAAATGACCAATGTGCCAAGCACGGTGTCATCTGCGTATCGAATGCTGTTTATCATTTTTCCTCCAACCTTTAATCCAGGGTCTTCTTCTAGGCTTCTCATGATGTTTTCGCTGTAAAGTGAAAACAGATCTGGTGACAAAACACAACCCTGTCTGACTCGTCTTTTGATATTTTGGAAAGAGCTTACGTTGTTTTCTATTCTCATTGCAGCTGTTTGTTCCCAGTACATATTTCTGATTATTCGTAGATCTTTTCCATCAACATTGAGTCTCTCCAGTTGGTTGATCAATTCATCATGTCTTACCCGATCGAAAGCCTTGGTGTAGTCAAGAAAGCATAAATACAAATCCTTATTCATCTCATTTGACCTCTCTATGATATTTCTTAGGATGTATATGGCATTAACAGTTCCTTTCCCTTCCACAAATCCACACTGTTCTTCTGCTATTTCTCTTTTGATTCTATTCCTTGTCCTCATCATGATTATTCTTAACAGGATTTTTGTTATATGGCTCATCAAACTGATTGTGCGATGGAGTTCGCATTCTATAGCCCCTGTCTTCTTTGGAAGTGCAATGAAAATTGATTTTGACATATCTTTGGGGATTTTGCCAGTGTCGTAAATTTCATTTAGGAGGACTGTTATTTTTTCTATGCCAAATTCATCCAGGGTTTCAATCATCTCTGTAGTAATGTTGTCTGGTCCTGGGGCTTTTTCCCGATTTCATCTTATTTAGTGCGTTCTAACTTCATCTTTCATTTTGGGTGGTCCTTCAAAGTTCTTTTTTATAATGCGTTCTTCGTTTCTGTCATCCTCAAATAGGTCTTTAATGTACTCTCCCCATCTGTCTAATATTTTGTCTTTTTCCATGATAAGCGTGCCATCTTTCGATTTCAAGCAACCAGTTGATGTGCATGTATTTTTTCTGTGGACAATTTCTACAATTCAAGCCCAAATACTTGTTCACTTTGGATCTAGACAAACGACCTGATCAAACATTGTCTACATCAACCCTCGTCCGACTTGCGGAGCTGGTCCTGACAATGAATACATTCTCATTTGATGATGAGACGTTTTCACAGGTTAGCGGAGTCGCAATGGGTACAAAGATGGGCCCCAGCTATGCTGTCTGTTCATGGGATACTTAGAAGAACAAATCCTACAACAATACAAGAAACCCAAACCTGAAGTTTACAAAAGATACATTGATGACTGCATTGGCATGACATCCCTCGATCATGACCAACTCTTGCAATTCATCCATTACGTCCAAACTTTTCACCCATCCATCAAGTTCACATATGAAATTTCAAACACATCCATCTGCTTTCTCGACATCGAAGTTTCTCTTCAATCTGAACTACTAGTTACTACAGTCCACTACAAACCTACAGACTCACATTCCTATCTGGACTATCGATCATCTCACACTTCCAACACCAAAAACAGCATTCCCTACTCGCAACTCTTGCGACTACGACGCCTCTGCTCAGATGAGGATGATTTCCAGGACAAAGCAGATGAAATGACTAGATTTTTCCTACGCAGACATTACCCACTTAGGGTCATCAATGAAGCCCGGAAAAAAGTCAACTCTGTCTCTCGGCCAAATGCCCTCCATTCTGAGCCCAAAGCTGCCACAGAGGATCGGCCAGTTCTCAGTCTCGTTTATCACCCCATCTATGCACCATGTGAAAAGGATCACCTTATCCAACTGGGACATTCTGCAATCCAGTCCCACTACAGCTGGAACTTTGACCAGCGCCCTTTGATCGTCTACAAGAGAGACACAAATCTCCGCGACTTGTTGGTGCATAGCAAACCAGTCAGCCAACCTCCAGGAACCTCTCCATGTAACAAACCTAAATGCAGGACATGTCCTTTCTTGTGCACAGCCACCACAGTCAAAGGCCCTAAATCTCATATGAGAATTACAAAACATTTCAACTGTCAAACTTATAACATTGTCTACTTGATCAGCTGCTCTAAATTTTTCCAACTGTATATTGGTGAAACTGGACGCACCCTTGATACACGTTTCAAAGAACACTTGGCTGATATCCGTCATCAAAGGGATAAAACTATCCCAAATCACTTCAACCAATCAGACCACTCAATCAATGACATCCGAGTGAAAGGTCTGTGGCTTCTATACAATAACAGCACCATAGACCGGAAAGACAGAGAATCCCATCTCATAAATAATTTTGGAACACGCAAACCATATGGTCTCAATGACAAACCATAAGTAATCTATTACGCAACAGAATCCAGGAATACCATTTCATGTTTCTTCCTGTTCCCAGGTCTACCTGATTCGTTGCACTGGGCACAATCCACTTCCTTACCTCTTGGCTGTTGCCCTGGACCCTCTTCAGAACAGGGCAATACCAATATGGCATGTCCACTTCTCAAATTGCGGAACTCATCTCACTTCCCCTTTGACATCATAGTTGCCTCCCCTCTCCCCACTTCTTACTACTGCTCATGAACACATGGGCATTTCATGGTCCCTTTTTATCCACTGGACGAGGTGGCAGGGAAGTTTTTAGTACTCTTCTTATTATCCGTTGTTTGGTATTGTTTGTGACCGTGCATTCGCGCTTGACATAGGCCGGTTTGCCAAAAATTTGCGCTTGTCTTGTCTTGTTGTGTTGAATACGCGTTCACTTTGGTTTGCTTGTTCTTCTGGTTCCTGTTTGCTTGGGCGGGGGCAGTCGCACTTGTTTGATTCCCTGCATATGTTGTGCAGGAGGTCTGATATGCATCGTGATGAGAGAGAAGTACCTGGAGGAGGTGGCGGACTACAGAAACAGACTGGAACAGGATATGAAGGACATGGAGAAGGAAGGGGTGTGGACCATGCAGTCCAGGACGGTGGTACCAGGGTACTCTTTTGGCTACGACGGGGTTGTGTTCAAATTCGTTGTAGCGTGAAGTAGGCTTCAACTTTACAGCTTAATCCAAAGCAAGTGTGACTGCCAGCGTTCAAGCAAACAGGAACCAGAGAAAAACACGAAAAAAAAAAAAGAACGCGTAATTAATACAAGACGAGACGAGACGAGACGAGACAAGGCAAGTCTGGTCTTGTTGTATAAAATACGCGTTCTTATTCTGCTTTCGTGTTTTTGTCTGGTTCTTCTATAGCTAGTTTTTTTCTTCGCAATTCGTCTTTCGCCTGGTGTTACTGATAAAGAGTATTTTATATAGTTGAGCGGTGACTATACAAAGCTGAACTATTTCAGTTTTTTACGCTTATTTAGTCTTTCTCGAGACGGTGATACAGTGTTTAGAGGATTCCGTACATGTATGAGGATTTTATCACAGATACATTTTGATGGAAGGACAATTTCCACCATTGTTATGGCAATTGCTGTAAGCCTGCACATACATTTTGAGCGCTGGTGAGGTCTTGAAGTACTACGTAACTTATGAATGTGTCCTTTTATATACATTAGTGTATATTCTTACCTCAATATGTCCGTTAGCCATGCTCATACCGTAGGCGTTGTGGATTGTGGATTCAGCTGTTGGACAGACCACAACGTCTAATATCTCGAATTCAATCCCAGCCCACAGCGTTAATATCCAGCCCGTGTTAATGTTTCCATCATTTTAATGTTGTGAGCGCAATGTTTCATATGTCCCCCCTCCCCTCCCTTCACCATTTCGAGACTTTGCCAGCGGTTAGAGTTTTGCGCAGGCTCAGGGCGTCTACCAGATGTGGGTGGAACGCATACGGGATTGTCCGAGTGTGATGAATCCCTCTTGAACAAACTCCAAACACAATCTAAAACGTGTGTGACTGCCTGCGTTCAAGCAAACAGGAACCAGAAAAAAAACACGAAAAAAAAAGAAAAGAATAAGAACGCGTATTTAATACAAGACAAGACAGGCGCAAATGTTCGGGCAACTGGCCTTTGTCAAGCGTAAGATCGCAAACAAACACCAGATACAAAACTTAAAGGAGAAAAAGACTGAAACTTCCCTGCTGCTCTGTCTTTTTCTCACACTGGACGGAGCAGAAGGGAAGTTTCAGTCTTTTTCTCCTCATTTTTGTATCTGGTGTTTGCTTGTTTGTTTGTGATCTTACGCTTGACAAAGGCCAGTTGGCCGAAAATTTGCGCCTGTCTTCTCTTGTTATTCCATACGCGTTCTTATTCTTTTTTCGTGTTTTTTTTTTTCTGGTTCCAAACACAATGTCACTGAAATAATGGGCGTTACTGAAGTACATTTCTCTGTCTGTTGCTATGCTTGGTGCAAAACAGGTCATCCCAGTGATGACCTTGCTAGCAATCACCATGATTATCAGCTTGATCGAATAATATTTCCATTTGTGTCAGTCCACTGGTATAGGCCACCAACACTCAAGAACCATTCCACAGTTTTATTCCCAGAAGCTGTACTAAAAAATCGCAAAGCAAGTGCTCAATCAAAATCAGATGAAAAAAAACAAGTATTTTGCGTGAAAACGACTTACCCATACATCTGTATGACACGGTTCCAGTGTCATTGCTAACCAAACACAATACAACTATCAGGTGAAAAACACATGTAGCTTGGATGCTTGCTATACAAAGGAAGATCAAAACAGCCCACACAACCGAGGCGCTGAAACGCGATCGAGATCACCAAGTGATCAGCACCACTCCCAACAACTGTGGGCGCCAAAGAAACTTGGCATTTCAAAACCACGTCACAAAATGTCATGATTCACTATTATAACACGAATTAATGTCAGCCATCTCTCTTTCTCTGTCTGTCTCTCTGTCTCTGTCTCTCTCTGTCTGTCTGTCTCTGTCTCTCTGTTTCTGTATCTCTTCTCTCTTTTCTATTTCTCTCTTCCCCCCCCCCTCTCTCTCTCTGTCTTTGTGTGTCTCTGTGTCTGTCTGTGTCTGTCTGTCTGTCTTCTTTTCTTCTTTCTTTTTTCTTTTCTTCTTTCTTCTTTCTTTCTTCTTTCTTCTTCTTTCTTTCTTTCTTCTTTCTTCTTTCTTCTTTCTTTCTTCTTTCTTCTTTCTTTCTTTCTTCTTCTTTCTTTTTTTTCTTTCCTCTATATCTGTATCTGGCTGGCTGGCATACTCTTTAGTTTCCACAATCATGCACTTTCAGGCTCGTCACCCCTCTCTCAGCAATTCATTATCTTTAAACTCACGCAGTCAATTCCTTCCCTGTCCATTCTTTACCCCGTTTACATTTGATCATTTCACCTGGTGCAATTTACCTTCTGATATTGATCGCTTGTCATTTGTTGTTCTACTAAGTGTACATTAATCGCTTGTCGTTTGTTGTTCTACTAAGTGTAAAAGATATCTTTGTTTGTGATATCATTTTACTGAATTTGACTTATGATACTCATTTTACAATTTAGCCTACCAAAAAATTTTTATTTGCGTATTGTTGCATTTAGTTGATCATTTTTGTCAATACTAGATAGCTTTTGACTGTTCATAAAATAACGCGTTGTTTGAATTCTCTGGCATTTGGTGTATATTCTCTGTTAAATGCTGTTGTTTTCTTCCTGTGATATTATTCCTTTTCCAAGAATATGAAATTTACAGCGATCCTAACAAATATCAAAACGTACGAGAACAAAGCTGATATTTCTCATGTAAATACGCAGGTGAAAATCAAAACAAACATGAAAACAACGAAGCAGCAGCAGCAGCAACACAACAACAACAAGAAGAAAACTACTACTACTACTACTACTTCTACTACTACTACTACTATTACTACTACTACTACTACTACTATTACTACTACTAGTACAACCAAGAAAACTTGGGAATTATTAAAAGTGTGGCCAAAAACTCGTCTGTTTGAATTTTATTCTTTCTAGTGTTTATGAGCGTGTGTGTGTGTGTGTGTGTGTGTGTGTGTGTGTGTGTGTGTGTGTTGTGTGTGTGTGTGTGTGTGTGTGTGTGTGTGTGTGTGTCTGTGTCTGTGTTGTGTTTGTGTTTGTGTGTGCATGTCTGTGTGCATATGTGTATGTGTGAGTATGTGTGTGTGATGTGTGTTTTGCGTGTGTGTGTGTGTGTGTGTGTGTGTGTGTGTGTGTACGCGCGCGCGCGCGCGTGTGAGTAAATTTCTGACAGAAGAGCCGTCCAACTGAAAGCTCTTAGCCTAGGTTCACAAACGCGATGCTACGTCCCAAAAGCATTCTAAAACGTTCAAACTGTATGGGTGTTTTCGTGAAAATGTATGTAAGATTGGAATAACTTTAACATTTACAATGCTTCAAAGAGAGGGATTCTTGTCATGCATCTGGGCCTGCAGGGCAGCACAATTCACTCAGCTGCTGAAAAGAACATCAAGTGCTGAAGAACAATTCATCAAAGAAGTGACCCTGGGCCCAGCGAGCTCAGATCCATGTTCTAGACGAGATTCAGGGTCAGTTTCAATTTCACAAGATGACGTCTCCGCGCTCGGAATGAGTTCTATATGCACTAACGTCACAGGTATCATATAGTGATGGAGAAGATCTAGAATGATCACGGCACAAGCATTAAGCCTGCACATAAGCCCATGAGCTGGCCATGTCCTGAGGTCCTACCTAGATAGTTCCATAACCCTGGGGTCGTAGGGGAGTGAGGTGGTAGAAACCTCAACTTTTCCCTGGGGCCAGCACCACGAGGGCGGCGCCCATCCCTCTCCCTCGATTCAAATTCATATTCGTATTCACTTTTTTTTTACCAAGACTTCAGAAAGGCTAAAGGTAATTGTCTTCAAGGGGTGTGACGTGAAAAATCAACCTATCTCTCTAACGTTTTATACCAAGGCAGCCAGGCAATGCCCTGCTCTTCACGATTTTCAACTGCCGTGGGATCTTTAACGTGCGCAGGCAGAAGGCACACGGGTCCGACTCGTTTTTCGTCCCCTTCCGAAGGATTAGACATTCAGTTCGATTTTCCGGTCAAACTGAGGAGAAAAGTTGAGGCCTCTACGGGGAGCGAACCCTGCAACCTAGAGTTTAGTTAGTAGCAGGTGAACGTCTGAACCATTCTGCCACTCTATACTAGACGAGAACTTCACAGCAGAGAAAATAACACCACCAGCCAGTCAGCTACAAGCCTACACCTGGTCCTGATGGAATCCTTCTAGATGAGCAGTGACTTAGTGGATACAGCGCCCCTTAGCATACGAGAAGTCCCAGGTTTGATTCCAAGTCAGATAGGGATATTTTTCTGCCCTACTCGGCTATAAACGATCATGAAAAACCTAGAAGAATGGCCTGGGATGAAGGTTGGAGGAAGAGCGATAAACAACATTCGTTACGCAGACGACACCGTGCTATTTGCAGAAAATGAGAAAGACCTACAAAACCTTGTGAATGTAATAGAAATAGAAAGCAAAAATAAAGGGTTGGAACTAAATAGCAAGGAGAGTGAAGTCATGGTAATCAGCAAAATACAAGAAATCCCCTCATGCAAAATAACAGCAAATGGCACAACTTTGAGACAGGTTGATAGGTTTAAATATCTGGGAACGGTCATCTCACCAGAAGGCAGATGCAGATCAGAAATAGCCAGCAGAATCGGCCAAGCCAAAACAGCATTTAAGAAGATAAAAAGCGTTCTAACCAACAAATGCATATCAGTTAACATCAGAATGAGAGTATCTGAATGTTATATAGAACCAATTCTGCTGTACGGTTGTGAGGTGCGGACAGTCAACACGCAAAGTCAGAACAAAATTGAGGCAACCGAAATGTGGTTTCTAAGAAGAATGTTGAGAGTTCTACAGACATCAGAGTAAACAAACGAGACAATCTAGCATGAGGCAGACACAAGAAGATCATTAATAAAGAAGATTAGGAAAAGACAAGCAACATTTATCGGCCATTTTATGAGAAAAGGGGACTTAGAAAACCTGGTCACAACAGGAAAGCTGGAGGGAAAGAGAACACCAGGTAGACCCAGGGAGAAAAGACTGGACGGACTTGCAGGATGGCTGATGACAGAGAGGGTAGAGGGTGGGAGATGTACTTGTAGCGACAGGGGTTAGATTCGTGTGGAGGGTCATGATAGCCAACGCCATGCGGCAGGGCACATGATAATGATGATGGTGATGATGATGATGATGATGATGATGATGATGATGATGATGATGATTAGGCTACAAGGTATATTGGGCTAGAAATCCTAGAGAACAGTACAAACTTGGACTTTGTGTTCACAATGAGATGTTTACGATTAGTCGTGAAAGAAAAAAACAAAACAACATCAACAAAGAATGATTATGAAAAATGATTCATGCTCAGTGAGGTATAATTTTCAACACTCGCTTTCCAAAACAAATGCGACTGCCCACGCCCAAGCAAACAGGAACCAGAAGAACAAGCAAACCAAAGTGAACGCGTATTCAACACAACAAGACAAGACAAGCGCAAATTTTCGGCCAACCGGCCTTTGTCAAGCGCGAATTCTCGGTCACAAACAGACCACAGACAATACCAAACAACGGATAATAAGAAGAGTACTAAAAACTTCCCTGCCGCCTCGTCCAGTGGATAAAAAGGGACCAAATGAAATGCCCATGTGTTCATGAGCAGTGGTAAGAAGTGGGGAGAGGGGAGGCAACTGTGATGTCAAAGGGGAAGTGAGATGAGTTATGCAATTTGAGAAGTGGACAGCCATATCGGTATTGCCCTGTTCTGAAGAGGGTCCAGGGCAACAGCCAAGAGGTAAGGAAGTGGATTGTGCCCAGTGCAACGAATCAGTAGACCTGGGAACAGGAAGAAACATGAAATGGTATTCCTGGATTCTATTGCGTAATAGATTACTTATGGTTTGTCATTGAGACCATATGGTTTGCGTGTTCCAAAATTATTTATGAGATGGGATTCTCTGTCTTTCCGGTCTATGGTGCTGTTATTGTATAGAAGCCACAACCTTTCACTCGGATGTCATTGATTGAGTGGTCTGATTGGTTGAAGTGATTTGGGATAGTTTTATCCTTTGATGACGGATATCAGCCAAGTGTTCTTTGAAACGTGTATCAAGGGTGCGTCCAGTTTCACCAATATACATTTGGGAACATTTAGAGCAGCTGATCAAGTAGACAATGTTATAAGTTTGACAGTTGAAATGTTTTGTAATTCTCATATGAGATTTAGGGCCTTTGACTGTGGTGGCTGTGCACAAGAAAGGACATGTCCTGCATTTAGGTTTGTTACATGGAGAGGTTCCTGGAGGTTGGCTGATTGGTTTGCTAAGCACCAGCAAGTCGCGGAGATTTGTGTCTCTCTTGTAGACGATCAAAGGGCGCTGGTCAAAAGTTCCAGCTGTAGTGGGACTGGATTGCAGAATGTCCCGGTTGGATAAGATGATCCTTTTCACATGGTGCATAGATGGGTGGTAAACGAGACTGAGAACTGGCCGATCCTCTGTGGCAGCTTTGGGCTCAGAATGGAGGGCATTTGGCCGAGAGACAGAGTTGACTTTTTTCCGGGCTTCACTGATGACACTGAGTAGGTAATGTCTGCGTAGGAAAAATCTAGTCATTTCACCTGCTTTGTCCTGGAAATCATCCTCATCTGAGCAGAGGCGTCGTAGTCGCAAGAGCCGCTTTGTTAAAGTTTATAGATTTAGCTTTCATTCTTGTTTTATTGTCTCCCTCGAATGTCATCTGGAGATGTCCAGAAAAGAGAGACAGAGGGAGAGACAGACAGACAGACACGGAGACAATGAGAGAGAGAGAGAGAGAGAGAGAGAGAGAGAGAGAGAGAGAGAGAGAGAGAGAATGATTACATGTTTATTTGTTGTTATGTTTTGTTTTGTTTTTCTCTAAATAAAACGATAAACAGAAGTGTGCAAACGCACAAGTTATGCATTTTTGTGCGTTTGTGGAGATAATGCACAGCCATTTCACGGGAAAAGTTAGTCTTTAGGGATATTTTACAATTTGAAAAATAATTTCTGCTGACTAAAATACGCGACGATATCATTCTTCCATTTTTCATTGGAGGTTGGAGGTGGGATGATAGTTTAATGGCTACCAAAAATAAACAAATGAATAAGAAAATCGCTGGAACAACCTCAATCTTATATTCTTTCAATACAAAAAGTATAACAATTACAACATCATTCAGATGTTCTCTTTTCTGTTTTCCATTTTCATGAAGCAGCAAAAGTGATATAAACAATGAGACAAGACAAAGATTGCCAACATACAGCCAAGTATACAGTCAAAACGTGAATTAAAACATAAACAAAACAGTACAAATAAATGCAATGAAAAGAAAAAACAAAACAAAAATAAAAACAAAACAAAACAAAACAAAAATGTATACAACGCATTCATAGGCGTTACATACAACACAGTTTACAACAGTTCAAGTGTGTTAACAAACAAGCAAACAAACAGCTGATTTCAATAAACCAATACAAATATGTTAATACATCATGCATTCCTATGCATAACATATAGTACATGCTGGTGCAGATACCATTTAAAAATACGAGAAAACCTGCATATCACCATACCGGGCGTATAAAAAAAAAACAAAAAAAACAAAAAACAAAACCCCCACCGTTTTTTAACGACAAAATGTCCATATCAGTTTCAAATTCGGGCATACTTTCGTGATTTGCTGATTCAACGGTGAATGGTATATATTGTAAATTGTACACCGAATAATACTTGTATGGAAACCAGTCACTTAACATTTAGTATCTATTCATGACATGCTTGTTAATGATATCAGTTTTCTACTGTTATATATCGTTTTTAATAACTTTTGAAGAAGGTTATCTGTATGTTTGTGCTTGCATTTAGAGATTTATAATATTGCATAGAGTAATAGTAAATCTAAAATGCTAGATGATCTGGATTAATGTCATTTCAAAGAATGAATTGTTTCAGTACAATTTGCAAAAAGCAACATTGTTCCAAAAGGTCAGAATTGTTTCTAGAAGTTGTCAGCAATTCTGCATCTCTGAAACATATGTTGGTCAGAATTGCTTGTAGAAGTTGTCCATGCAACTCTGCATCTCTGAAACAATGTTTTAAGCCATCTTGTTCATTTCTAAAAAAATAATGAAATGAAATAAAATAAAGAAAAACAGTCATTATCATTGTATTAATTTAATTTAAAACCACATTACTTTCATCTATCTTTTTGATTTTCTTACATTTTTCATTCCATCAATTTCTTTGTTTGACTTTGTCATCCGTTTATGACGACATTTAGCTCTAGTTTTGTCTACAAGTAACATTTCACAAAGCCTAACTTGGATTTCTCGTTTTGATCAGGCGTGCTGTTCGTAGATTACACTTTATTGCTTCCACAACACCAAACCAGTCAGAAAACTTGGTTTCATACTGCATTTAGTTTAGAAAAACTCGAAAGACGTGAAAATACTGATTTTACTACATTCTTCCAGAATGTATGTTCTTATTTGCCCAGCTGTCAGCAAAACGGAACTTTTTGTTGTGTTTTATACATTCATTGTAAAATAATGGTTCCAGAAGAAATTCTCTTGGTTGTATTTTCTTTTTGAATTGTCTATAGGTTTCTTAAACATGTTTCCAGAACACATTTGCCTTGGAAGGAGCTGTAGTGGACACTACATCCGATGTTCTCCAAGATGCAATTTTGCTATATGAAAGTATGATAGTATTTCTCTGTTTATGGTTTGAGTTTTGCAGTCTTATTCCCAAATCGGCATTACTACGTCGATATATTTTTTAAAATTAGCAACCAAGGCTTCCGGTTCAACTTAGTTTATTGTTAGTTTTCCTATTCATTTTATTTTCCTTTTGTTTCACACAAATACAATCATGATTTTTGCAGGCATATCTATAAAATGTTTGTCTCATTAATTTCTGAAAATGTTTTAAATCTGTTTTGACTATTGTGGCATTCCACTATTTCCCTCGATGCACATTAAATTTTATTTTAACAGAATTTACTTCAATATAGCAATGACCTTTGGAAGTACACAATCTGGATTGCCTGTACAAATGTTTGTATGTAAAGGGAGAACGTTAGAATGATTTGGTCTGCCATCAGTGTTTTTGTTTTGATTTTTGCTGTTTTCATAAAGAAGGTAGACTGCTGTTGATGTCCTTTTTTCAAGCAAGGACAGATAATCACAACGTAACTGGCGTGTGATGATGCACTTGAGATAGGTTGACTTATCATTCGGTTTTGACATACTGTTTGGTTTAACAATCAGAAACGACTGTTGTGGTCAATAAGTTATAAACACGTATTGGGATCTCGAAAAAAAAAAAGCTCAATGTGTGTTAAAAATGTCTTCTGTTGCCATTTTAAATTGCAATGAATGTTGAGTTTAGGTATGACCATTGAAGTTTTGTAGGGTTATATCTGGGCGAATCTAATGGCAAAGGTCTGTCTATAAACAGTGCACAGTTTTCGATCTCGCAAGTATTCTCTCTCTCCTCTCGCTCTCTCTCTCTCCATCCCACACACACAACACACACACACACACACACACACACACACACACACACACACACACACACACACACAGGCATATGCACGTTCGCATAAACATATAAACTGAGTTACCCCCTCCAAAAACACACACACTCTTTCAGACACATAAATAAGCACACAAGAGATCGATTCAAACTGCTTTTATTGCAATCAAAAAAGGATGTAAAGATAATGGTGACATTTTCATGGTCAAAACTTCTTTCAAACAATTGTGTATAAAGACTAAATAACCACACGAATATAAACAACATAATTAACCCCAGTGACCTACAGAACATTATGTTAATCGAGCAGAGAACTCTCAGTTATAATCCTTTGAATATGCGTATGCACCCACGTTCAAAATACGCCCTCATTAGACGTCGTTTTTATTATTTTGTTGTGGCTTTAAGAAGGAAATGTGAGCTCCTATATCTAGGTATTCTTAAACACCTACCAAGATTATATTTTCAACTGAAATCTACTACTGCATGGTACAATGTAATGTCACATAGTTGAAAGCATATAAGCTGCCTGTTTTTGAATGCTGTCAGTTCTGCAGGAGTCAGAAAGCCTGTTGATTCCTGTTTAATTTGTCAGAATCAGATTGCGTTCATTATTTGATCAGTTATATTCTACTATTCATGATTGCTTTGTAATCTAATGAGAGGCACTAATGACAAGTTTTAATTTTCCATTACTTCTATTGATAATGAATCTTCTGAAACAAACTAGTACATAAAAACACATATTGTCTGAACAGACAATCTGTATTTTATTTCAGTTGGGCGATCTTCAACCAATCATGTTTAAAAATCTGTACATGGCTATGACATGTTCGAAACAAACAAACAAACAAACAAACATAGCATTAAAAAATATGAAGAAGAAAATAATTAACAAGAAAGGAACTAAAGGAGAAAATGAAATTATAAAAACAACAGCAACAACAAAAAACAAAAACAAGAAGAAACCCAACCAACCAAAACAAAACAAAACAAAACAGAACAAACAAACAAACAAACAAACAAACAAACAAACAAAAACCCCAAGAGATCCGTAAAAAATCTTTAAAATCGATTTTTAATTCTTTTCATTATACGTCAATTAGTAGATGAAGTTAAGTGCTTATCATCAATAAGAATTTTGTGAACATTTTATTGTATGTTTGCTCCTGGTTATGTCCTGAAAATATATCCATTTTTTCAATATGCCATGTTTTTTTCACGTTTACATATATGTGCTGGAACACTAATCATTAGCTAAAATTTAGATTACTTTGTTGTATGTATTTTTAGCAAGTATTCAACCAAATGACCAGTCTCGAAGAATGCATTAGTCTATGTTCGTTTTATAGAATCACATTAGTCTATGTTCGTTTTATAGAATCACATTAGTCTATGTTCGTTTTATAGAATCACATTAGTCTATGTTCGTTTTATAGAATCATATGCATGAATGTCATGGTTATGCATTAAAAGGAAATCAAAACCTTGTGTGTGGCATGATTTGGATACTACATGCTCATGTAAACTGGAAAAAAAATAATTATTATCTGCAACTTAGATAACCTCTTTGTTGCACTATTTAGCAAGCGTCTAACGGAATGACCAGCCCCAAACAGCACATTAGTCTATGTTCTCTTTCAGACTCACATGTATGAGCGTCATAAACCGCAGTATTACAAGACAAAGAAAAATGGAACAACGAACAGCAACGGATCGCTGAAATACATGTAGATAAAAGTTAAACAGGAGGCAAGCACACAAAACGAATAATTCTCCATATTTTGAACCAAACAGAATGAACTGAAAATGTTAAGTAGACAAGCGGAAAAAGAAAACAGTCAAACAACTGAACATAACTATTACTTTTCGTCCAGTTACGTTACCACTGTAATATATTAGTTTTCTTTTGATGTCATTGTTACAGTCAAACAACTGAACATAACTATTACTTTTCGTCCAGTTACGTTACCACTGTAATATATTAGTTTTCTTTTGATGTCATTGTTACAGTCAAACAACTGAACATAACTATTACTTTTCGTCCAGTTACGTTACCACTGTAATGTATTAGTTTTCTTTTGATGTCATTGTTACAGTCAAACAACTGAACATAACTATTACTTTTCGTCCAGTTACGTTACTACTGTAATGTATTAGTTTTCTTTTGATGTCATTGTTACAGTCAAACAACTGAACATAACTATTACTTTTCGTCCAGTTACGTTACTACTGTAATGTATTAGTTTTCTTTTGATGTCATTGTTACAGTCAAACAACTGAACATAACTATTACTTTTCGTCCAGTTACGTTACTACTGTAATGTATTAGTTTTCTTTTGATGTCATTGTTACAGTCAAACAACTGAACATAACTATTACTTTTCGTCCAGTTACGTTACTACTGTAATGTATTAGTTTTCTTTTGATATCATTGTTACAGTCAAACAACTGAACATAACTATTACTTTTCGTCCAGTTACGTTACTACTTAATATATTAGTTTTCTTTTGATGTCATTGTTACAGTCAAACAACTGAACATAACTATTACTTTTCGTCCAGTTCCGTTACTACTGTAATGTATTAGTTTTCTTTTGATGTCATTGTTACAGTCAAACAACTGAACATAACTATTACTTTTCGTCCAGTTACGTTACTACTGTAATGTATTAGTTTTCTTTTGATGTCATTGTTACAGTCAAACAACTGAACATAACTATTACTTTTCGTCCAGTTACGTTACTACTGTAATATATTAGTTTTCTTTTGATGTCATTGTTACAGTCAAACAACTGAACATAACTATTACTTTTCGTCCAGTTACGTTACTACTGTAATATATTAGTTTTCTTTTGATGTCATTGTTAGAGTAAATGAATTACAGTCCCAGAAAAATGTTTTAATGTAAATGGTACAGTGTATGTAATAGGCTACATGTACGTCAAAACAGTGGATATTTTCCTTCTCTCTTATAGTAGTCAGGATATAATGATAGTAATAGTAAATAATAATAATCACGATAATAATGATAATAATAACAATAAGAATAAGAATAATAATGATAATAATAATAATGGTGATGATGATGACGATAGTAATAAAAATAATAACGATAAGGAGGAGGAGAAGAAGATGAAGAAGAAGAAGGAGGAGGAGGAGGAGAAGAAGAAGAAGAAGAAGAAGAAGAAGAAGAAGAAGAAGAAGAAGAAGAAGAAGAAGAAGAAGAAGAAGAAGAAGAAGAAGAAGAAGAAGAATGATGATGACTTTTATAAAGCGCTAAATTTTGATATGTAAATCAAATCAAAGTGCAATAAAAAAAAAACACGTAATAGTACACAACTAGTTAGTTAGTTAGTAATTAGATTGTTTAGTAAGTCATTTCACCAGTTAGTTCCTTGCTTGAGTGTCTAAAGTGACAATTGTTTTTGATAACAAACATGATTAACTACTCAGTTACTTAGCTAGTTCCGTACTGTCTGATGATGGTAAATCCACTGGTGAACATGATGACTTCACTGGTGACATTGGTCTTCCTCATTCAGCGGCGTCTGACAATGAGATGAAGAGTCGAGTTCTTGGAGACGTTGTACGTGGCCAGTGTGCGGACATTGTCCAGCTCTTTGCCCGCGAAGATGATGCGTTGCAGGTGAGGAGGGGTGCCATCCTTGTCCATGATCTTCACCTTCATGTTCTCTATTGTGTCGGAAGGTTCCAGCTCCAAGGTCAGGGTCGCTTGTCCGTCAGCCCTTTTTATGAAGATCTGCATCTGGAAAGGGATGAAAATAATGGGAGGGTTTAGCGGCGTTGGAAGGCTGGAATGCTCGCTCTCTCTCTCTCTCTCTCTCTCTCTCTGTGTCTCTCTCTCTCTCTCGAGAGAGAGACAGAGAGAGAGAGAGAGAGAGCGAGAGAGAGAGGGAGAGCGAGAGGGAGAGCGAGAGAGCGAGAGGGAGAGAGAGCGAGAGAGACAGAGAGAGAGCGAGAGAGAGAGAGAGAAAGAGCGAGAGAGAGAGAGAGAGAGGGAGAGAGAGAGAAAGAGAGAGTGAGAGAGAGAGAGAGTTGCAACATGACTCTAGTTACAAAAATAGTTTGTATAAGTCTCTGCTGTTTTGAAGATACGTTTTGAAAGTATGCGATTGCCAGTGCTTAAATAACCTGTCTGAGATTAGTAAGTAGGTCTGAATAAGTGTACGAATGTTTATATAATATGCTCTGTTATTCACATTTCTTTATTGTTGTTGTTATTATAATTATCAATGCTCGTCGTTCTTTTTTCATCACATCATTCTACCTCTTCTCTTTTGCTCTCTTCTGCGTCCTCAGAATACCATGATTTTTTTTAGTAAACTGATATTGACAGAAGGCATTTCTGGCCAAGTTGAAAGCGTTTATAACAGGTTTTTTTTTTGTGGGGCTTCATAGGGCATTACAGGTGTGAAGATACTTATCGCTACAATTTAGTCTGCTTTCGCTTCAATGACTGTTTGTCTTTAGTTGAGACTTTGCCACTGTGTAGGATTTATGTATAGGCTTGTGGCTATTGCTGTGATTACTTTAGACCCATTTTGCATCAAATGACATTTGCTGCTTAAGTGCATATGTCACTACGAGTATTCTTAGTGCGGTGATGCTGTCTTGAGAAAGTTAAATTTGTGATTTATTCAAAGGGGGTTCATCGCACTGAGACAGTTCCATATTCTCTCCTCCAAAAATCTACCAGCTATTATCTGGCAAACTCCTTGATCCTGCGCAAAAACCAGCCAGACTGCATACAAAATTATAAACTCCATCTATGTAGTTCACGTCTTCAGAATAGCTCTCTCTCTCTATTTTGTCATCTGATGACGAAGTCATAATCAAATCAGTGGCACTATACATTGCGGAAGCACAAAAAATAAGATATAAACACTTACAAGCCCGACAATAGTGCTAGACAATATCATACTGGGATTAATTTAATCTCTTTTGACTGATGTGGGCTATATCACGTTAACTCCAAAAGAAGCCGCTTTATTATAGACTCTGTTTTGTAAAGAGCTGTTTTCATTTGCTTTATTTTGCTTTGTTTGCCGATAATTTAAGAGTAGCTAATAATATGAAAATAATGGTATATTTGTAGAATATGTTAGAAGTGGATATTGAAAGGGTATATAGACACTTAAGGGTCTACTATACATGTTAACAAAAACAAAAAAACAAAAACAAACCAAAAAACAAATAAATAAAAGGCATAGTGATGTCCCTTGTTAACAGAGTATTTTGGGGCAGTTATGTGAAGATTATATTATTATCACTAAATGTAAGGTTTGGGTGGTCTAGCCCAGATGTTTCATCATATTACAGTTTTGATGTGTGTGTGTGTGTGCACGAGCGCGCGCCCGCGTGTGGGCGTATATGGATGCGCGTGTGTGGGTGTGGGTGTGTGAAAAAGATTTTGGTTTGTCTAAACCTAGACAAATTATTGGCCTGAATGTGGGAACACTGTTTTGATATTTTTTGTTGTTGTTTTCTTTGTATTATGTAGTAGTGGTAAAATGGATGATTGTTCATTATATATGATTTGAATATGTTCGACTGTTCAAGGAATGGATGTTCGATATTTTTTTTGATTATGTGTGAAGAATTTGCGCACATACAAAGAGTGGATTATGTGTCGCACTACTGGAAAATTGTTATCCCCCTTGTCAAAAGACCTTTTCGGGTAATGACAATAAACAGTTTCAGTTTCAGTTTCTCTCTCTCTCTCTCTCTCTCTCTCTCTCTCTCTCTCTCTCTCTCTCCCTCTCTCTCTGCGCTGGCAAGCCCCTGGAAAGGAGAGGAGAATGACAGCTATGAGACACTGACACCATCAGAATAACTGCAGCATTTAAGATGGGTAGCAAACAAACCACTGTTTAGTATTATGTCTCTGGGATGGGACCGAGCTCGAGACGTGACGTCTACAGTCCATGCTTTGATCAAAAGAGCCAGCCAACTCGCTAAAAATGTGTCTCGAAAAAGCTGAAAACTGTACTAAAAATTGTCTTACCTTGTATATTATCTGAGAGCGAAGCAGCTGGATCTGAAGAAGTAAATTCTTGTTGTTCTTTGTTCGTTCGTCCTGTCAGACTTTTTGTTCGTTTTTTGACTTCTTTTTTCTTGGTTGCTTCTTCGTCCGCCGGTTTGCTGCGTCTGAGTTTGGGGGTAGTGGGGGCAGGTTTATAAATGAAATTTCAAGGTCATGTGACTTGCTTCCCACATTTTCACTGGCCACTAGAAAAAATGACTCGATGCCACAAGTGACATCATATTCCTGAAATATATTACCATACTTACCATGTTTACAGCACGTTTACTGAAATATTTGTAAGTCTATACAGCATGATGGAAACAAGTAATTAAATAAACCATGTTATCGGCGGTATAATCAATGGTTCGTGATTGCATTATGTCTTGCAATGTGCATGAAAGAAAAAAACGAAAAAGCAAGATGAATCACGAGGACTTATCAAAATGCAATGTTTATCGAGTTTATACGGCATGACCCAAATTTTGCCTTAGCCCACAGCACCCCGTAGCTGCTATGCTCTTGCACAACGTGTTGCAAACATGGAAACAGGCACTGGCTGTCTCCTATCCTCCTAGAAAAATGCCCCCCAGACAAAAGAAAAGAGAAAGCGAGAGAAAGCGAGAGAGAGAGAGAGAGAGAGAGAGAGAGAGAGAAGTAGCCAGCTAGCTAGAGAGAGAGAGAGAGAGAGAGAGAGAGTGAGAGAGAGAGAGAGAGAGTGAGAGAGAGAGAGAGAGAGTGAGAGAGAGAGAGAGAGTGAGAGAGAGACAGTGAGAGAGAGAGTGAGAGAGAGAGAGAGAGAGCTATTCTGAAAATGTGAACTACATAGATGAAGTCCGAAACAAGTGTGACTGCCCGCGTTCAAGCTTAAGAGGAACCAGAAAAAACACGAAAGAAGAATACGAACACGTATTAAATACGCGTTCGTATTCTTCTTTCGTGCTTTTTTCTGGTTCCTACATAGATGAAGTCTATAATTTTATATGCCGTCTGGCTGGTTCTGTCATCAGAGCTATATCTGATGCCTCGAGTTCAATCCTTGCCTGTCGCACACATAGAAACCGGTCTGTTCGTTGCCCATTTTAATATTCCGGTCATTCTGGTCATATCAACTTAGTGTTTCCTAAGTCCATTAAATTCCCCCCCCCCTCCCTTTTCCTCCCCATTCCAGCGCAGGGAGTTTTGTGCTGGCTCATGGATACTGCTCGATATTCACTGTTGGGTTAAGGTTGAGCGTATATGGAAACTTTAAAGTGGGATGAATCTCACTTTAACCCTTTGACTCCCGCACCATTTCTACCAGCATCCAGCATTTTCAAACATGATAGCAGAGCAAAAACTTAACCCTTTGGCATCCTCACCCTATCCACCAGTTTCCTGTAGGAAGCTGGTTGATAGAGGGTGAGGGAGTCACAGGGTTGATTTTTTGCTCTTGGTGGATAGGATGCAGGAGTCAAAGGGTTAAAAAATTCGAACTCCGAATTATGTCCTTTTCAAAACAAGTGAGGAAGCAACAACTCTTTCCAATGACATTACCTTTCTCCTATCAGAATCACCCAGTTCGATGATACCGTTGCGGAAGACGTCACAACAATTCTTCTCCATTTAACCCTTTAACTCCCTCAGCCCATGCACCAACTACAAAAATTTAACCTTTTGGCTCCCTTACCCTATCCACCAGTTTCCTGCAGGATGCTGTTGGACAGAGTGAGGCAGTGAAAAGTCATCTAGTGGAAAGCTAACATAGTGAAACTGTTAGTTCGTCGATGCTCATTTTTGTAATCAGCAATAAACTGTTAGTTCGTCGATGCTCATTTTTGTAATCAGCAATGCACTTCCTTTTCCTCTTACCTACTCAATTTTACGCCGGGTGAAAAGATATAGGGGAAGAAAAAATTGATAGACACAATGAGCTATATATCGATAGCACCAAGGTAAACCAGTATAAACCGGTAACAGGGGGAAAAAACTGACGAACCTGCTTTGCGCCTCTGCACAACCATGTCCATTTCTTACCTGTCCCGCGCGCTGGCTGTGTCAATCATTATTAAACTCTATTTTTAGGTCAAAGGCGCCATGCAATCATGGGCCTATAACGCTAGGATCAGACCGGACCCAGCAGCATTGCTATTGTAGCTCAGTGCCACTGCACTTACTTAATGCCCAATCTGCCACTGGCAGGTAGTACCGCAACGAAGATTCTACACTTATATCTGTTCTGTGTGAAGTGTCCCAGGTGTGTTTCTGGGTCTTGAATGTTCGTACCTCTAACACAGCCATGTCAATTTCATTCTTGCCCCGCGCGCTGGCTGTGTCAATCACTAAGCTCTATTTTTAGGTCAGTGGCGTCATGCATGCATTAACCTACATCCTTGTGTAAGGCGGGAACCAATAGCAGTACTATGGTTGCCAGCTAATTGTGCAATACTTCGCGCCTGTGTATCAATGAGCGCTACTGAAAGAGTTGAGATAATATTACAGTCACCGTGATAAAGGTTATGGAGATATCTTCTATGGTCACCATGATTAAAGGATATGATAGATGTATGCAATGCGTGTGTCTGATTACAATTTATTTCCATTTATGCTGTATGACTTGATTCATCATCGTGTTTATTGTGTGCGATATGATTTTGTGGATTTATTTCGTGCAAACAGGACCTACACCGTGTAATAAACCATTCTTTTGTGATGGAAAGGTTCTTGTATTGTGTGGTTGTGTTATGTTGATGCGTACAGTTTTATCCCCACCTATCCCCACCCCCGGGTTTGGTTGTCTGTTCCGGGTGTGTGTGCGTGTGTGTGCGTGTGTGTGTGTGTATGTGTGTGTGTGTGCGTGCGTGCGACAGCCGAATGTGTGTGTTTGTGCGCGTGTGCATGAGTGCATGCGACGGCCGTGTGTGTGTGTGTGTGTATGTGTGTCAATGAGTGTGTGTGTGCGACAGCCGAATGTGTGTGTTTGTGCGCGCGTGCATGAGTGCGTGCGACGGCCGTGTGTGTGTGTGTGTGTGTATGTGTCTGTGTATGTGTGTGTGTATGTGTGTGTGTGTGTGTGTGTGTGTGTGTGTGTGTGTGTGTGTGTGTGTGTGTGCGTGCGTGCGACAGCCGAATGTGTGTGTTTGTGCGTGCGTGCATGAGTGCGTGCGACGGCCGTGTGTGAGTGTGTGTGTGTCTGTGCGCGCGCGCGCGCGCGCGTGCGTGCGTGCGCGCGTGCGTGCGCAATTGTGTCGGAATGTGTCTATGTATGTGTGCATGCGTGTAAATGGTATGCGTG
Organism: Monoplex corrugatus; assembly: GCA_030674185.1. Classification (NCBI taxonomy): domain Eukaryota; kingdom Metazoa; phylum Mollusca; class Gastropoda; order Littorinimorpha; family Ranellidae; genus Monoplex; species Monoplex corrugatus. The sequence goes on from CM060305.1 coordinate 156,635,379, forward strand.
CACGCGCGTTCTTACGTGAGTGTGTGGAAATGTTCAATTTCATGAGGTCGTGACAACCAGTGATAGATGTATGAATTAAGAAGATCCCCACTGTGTTGTCATAAAACGACTGTGGAGTTTTAAGACAGGCCTTAGTGATGGGTGGTATATGACAAATTTATTATCATATTTTTATCGTCATCTTCACCATCATCATCATTAATGTCATCGTGTCGTCATCATTATCAAATTGTTCAACGTCATCATCATCGTCGTCATCGTCGTCGTCATTATTATCATCATCGTCGTCGTCGTCGTCGTCGTCTTTAACAACAATATCATCATCATCATCATCATCATCATCTTAATGTTGTTATTGTTATTATTATTGTTATTCTCCTTATTTCTTCCTCTTCTTCTCCTTCTTCTTATTGTTATTGTTATTGGTGGTGGTGCTGGTGTGTTTTTGTTGTTGTTGTCATCGTCGTCGTTGTCATTTTCGTAGCATCATTTTTTAATTTTTTTTTATTGTAGGTCTGTTAAGTGTCACTTTGTGCTGCGTAATACATTAGTATTTTGTGCTTAGCGAATTTCAGCAGTTAAGCGGGTGGTAGATAGGATGAGACAGTGAAAGGGCTCAGCTGACAGATATAGCGTGGGTTCAAACCCAGTATCATCAGATCTACAAAATCATTGTGGGATTTTTAATTCGGCCCTGACCTGCCTCTACCCCGCGTTCAATACTAGCAATTAAGAAGCTCTGTGGACTTTTGGACATGCTGTGGGCCCATTGGAAAGCTTGGACACAAGAGTGGCCAGAGTTTCATCTACTTTATGGATGGTCACTGAGTGTGTTGCTTAACATTTTCTGGCCAGCACTGCAGGTGTTTGTGTATCTCTCGGGTCTGGTACACGCCAGGATATATCATGATAGTGACGAACTGTATGTCATAACCCGCATCATGATAACTAACTTTCGTTAGGGTCGCAGCGAAGAGGCATTTGCCTACTATGATTGCAGCATCTTATGCAGTACACCTTTCGTTTAGTGAATATAGAGACAATATAGCTATAATCTACATCTATATATATATATATATATATATATATATATATAATATATATATATATATACATCTATCTATCTATCTATCTATCTATCTATCTATCTATCTATCTATCTATCTGTCTGTCTATCTATCTATCTATCTATCTATCTATCTATCTATCTATCTATACACACGCATATATATATATATATATATATATGTGTGTGTGTGTGTGTGTGTGTGTGTGTGTACATAAAGGAGAGAGAGAGAGAGAGAGAGAGAGAGAGAGAGAGAGAGATCTGATAAAAACGCTTCATTTAATAGTCACTACCACTGTTCAGAGTAATGCTAATGATATTATGACAAACTGACTATTGTTGAATGTTTTTAAATGTTAACCCTTTGACTCCCACACCCTGTCCACCAGCATCCTGCATTGTCAACCATGCTAGCAAAATAAAAACTTGGACTTCCTCACCCTCTCCACCAGCTTCTACCTATGGTTTTCAACAGATCTGGTATCTGTGTGTGTGTGTGTGTGTGTGTGTGTGTGTGTGTGTGTGTGTGTGTGTGTGTGTGTGTGTGTTGGTGTGTATGTATGTGTGTGTGTGTAGGTAGGTAGGTAGGTAGATAGGTAGACAGACAGACAGGCCGACAGACAGACAGACAGGCCGACAGACAGACAGACAGACAGACAGACAGGCCGACAGACAGAGAGACAGACAGATATCAGCTTGCGCAGTAGTAAAGGAAGGGAACAAACTTATTGAAGGTTATTTTGA
>CM060305.1:156642188-156654688 GCA_030674185.1 Monoplex corrugatus
CCGACAAACAAACAGACAAACAAACAGACAGGCAGGCAGACAAACAGACACACAGACAGACACACAGACAGATAAACAAGCAAGCAGACAAACATTCAGACAAAAAAACAAAACAAATAAAAACAATAGAAAACTCGCGCAGTTTCTGTCCGGGACAAAATAAAAGACAAATTGATTCAGACCTTCACAACGTAACTGGCCAGTGGGCCGCAGGACAGATTGATTCTTCAAGGTAAAAGCGTATTAAAAATGAATTTTTAAAAAATCCGTTACTGCATCAAACCCATTAACTCTTTCGCATTCGCACTGCTAGATGTAAAGCTAGCTCCTAGTATTCGCATTTTTCTGACATTTTTTCATCCGAGTACAGTCATGCTGATAAACATACTGCCATTCACTTGTTTGAAAGTACAGAAGAAAGATTTTTTGCACACATATACACAAGTGTCCATAGTTTGATTTGCATGTGGTTTTGTGTGTCCTGGATCTAGTGTGCGTGTCCCTGTCACCAAAGATGTCACAGACAGAGGTATTTTTATGGTGACAATACAATGGTTAGCATACAAACAAGCTCTATTGTCTAAAAACAACATTTGTTAGTTGTACACACAACACCTGTCCTACCTGACGCTGTCTCTGCTCCTCCAGTATAGTATCCAATACACAGGCACAACACAAATGTCACAGAAAAGAATTGTCACAATGTCACCAAATGAACATAAACAGAAAGAAACAGAAATGTTTTCCAAAGATATTTGGTACATGTTCGTCTACAGATTTCATTCCCTATACACTATTTACACATATGTGCCTATACAGCAACTTTGCAGCTACTGTGATGATGGTGAGATGTTGTCATCGTCACTGTGATTGTCACCGTCATTGTCAGTGGCAGTGTCACCAGTGGTGTCACAAGCGCTGGTTGTAGCCTGTGTCGTGGTGTTTAGCGCATGATAGTCCCGGAAACAGTCCCGGACAGAAAGTTGACCAGTAGCACCATAGACGGGACTGATGTTTTAGCCCCATCATGATGAGAATAGACAGGTATGCCCTGATTTCATCAGCTGTCGTCTCTTTCCAAAGTGGGTCAGGTTGCCCCTTTGCCGCATCTTCTGACCAGCGTAGTTGTTGGTCTCTTCAGCAGCACTGACAAAAAATTCTAGTGGCAGAAACAAAAAAATATAGTCTATTGGTTTCGCATCAGCGGGCAGCGAATGTTTAGGCCCAACAACTTGTGAAAATTCCCTGACTTCACTGCCACGTGTCACCGGTTGCCATGCCTGCACCAGTGCAGCCAGCGGTACATCGTCGTCTATGTCACTGTCATTTCCATCTTCACCATCACCACCTACTTCAACATCCGACTCTACATCTTCCTTTTCTTCTTCATCTTCTTCTTCAATTTCTAAACGATCTATTTCTCTAAAAATGTCCTGCAACTCTGCTTCAGTGTAATCCACAAATTCGTCTTCGCTGAAACTCGCCATCTTTCCTACGCTCACAGTTGTGAATGAAAGCACGTACCACAGCATCAGTAACTAAGTCTTTCAGTAGGCCTAGTGAATGGAAAGTTCCTTGCATCCCAGAATGCTCGTACTATTTCTAGAACATTCAACGCGGGACTGACCAAGATTCTAACCACATGTGCGATAAGACAGCAAGGCCAGTAGTGATGGAAATTCCCCACACGTGTGCCGGAAAAGGTAGGGCGATCTCATCATCATCATCATCATCATCATCATCATCACCATCAGTATTATTATCATCATTACTATCGCTGTTAATGTGGTGTTTTTTTTAAAAATTGCTATTGTTCTTCATCGTCATCATCATCGTCGTCGTCGTCGTCGTCGTCGTTACCATTATCATTAATGGTATCATCCGGCTCCTCCATGTCCTCCTCCACCTCCACCTCCTCCTCTTCCTCATCATCATCTTTTTAAAATAATATCATCATCATCATCATTTTCATTAGTTTTCATCATCATCATTATCATTATCATTACTGTTATCATTATATTATATGTGTTATCATGGTTATTATTTTTAATCATTATTATTATTCCTATCATTATGTCACATTTTGTGTTGTCGCTGTAGTGGAGTTGCTTCCACGCCGTTTATTCCGGCACCACAACACTCCAGCTCATTCAGTCGAAGTCCCAGAACCAGGGAGTCCATGGGAGCTAGCGATGTCAAGCCGCCGCTGGGCCACCCACCAGGGAAGACTCTGCGCTGCTGCTGGTACACCTTGGCTTAGTTCAACAGGGCCTGTTCTGATCCAACTTACTGAAGACAAAGCCACCTACTGGCGGCAGTAACCCGCTCAGTCGCAGAAACGGATCAAGTAAATGGTGCCCCCTGCACCCTGTCTTGGTTAGGAGAACGCCAGCACGCCCCTCCAACAACAACCTCTATGAACCACTGACACCATAGACTCAGTCCAACTTGGATTTACCCGAGGAACGGAAGATGTAATCATCATCATCATCATCATCATCAAGTGCCCTGCCACATGGCGCTGGCAGTCATGGCCCTCCATATGCATCTATCTATCTCTTGTCGCCGCAAGCTCATTTTCCACCCTCTCTGTCCTCAGCTACCCTGCAAGTCCGTCCAATATTTTCTCCCTGGGTCTACCTGGTGTTCTCTTTCCCTCCAGCTTTCCTGCGGGAGATGTAAAGAAAACTGAAATTGAGATAACCACGAGATAAGGCCAAGAAGAGCCACAGAATCCGGGGACAGTTCTAAAAATGTTACAATGAGTGATGATTTCATGATAATGGGAGATGATGATTACTGTCCTGTGGCGGTCCGTCTGGGCTGTACTCAACGCTGCCTTTTGATGATGTGTCCTGGCATCAACCAGGCCTGAGAGAATCAGGCACATGCAGTGTTGGTAGGAAATTTGAGCGACACCGTCAGTGACGCCTCCGTAAATTCGATGAGAATCGACTGTGTGGTGCCTACAGGGGAAAGGGAGCCCATCTCGACCCTCCCAAAACAAAACAAATTAAAGCAAAACAAAGCAAAGCAAACAAAAGCAAACAAAACAAAACAAAGTAAAGCAAAAAAGCAAACAAAGCAAAGCAAAGCAAAGCAAAACAAAACAAAACAAAGGAAAGCAAACAAAAGCAAACAAAGCAAAGCAAAAGCAAAGCAAAGTAAAGCAAAACCAAACCAAACCGTTTGTTTGGATTGATCAGGTTTCTAATCCTCGACCTCCCCATTCTTTTTTTCACACTGGACGGAGCAGCAGGGAATAAGTCTTGTTGCGCTAAACACTCGGCCTCGTTGACGGGTATTGTTCCAGCACTATTGTTCCTGCTCGTTTAACCTTGGCCAAGTGTTCAAAGAATTTTGGCTACCAGCCTGCATATTATCATTAGCGCACTGTAAGGCTAAATCCCCAGATTAAAATTTTTTTTGCTTGCTGGCATGAACATTATCGAGACCCATAGACGCCCAAATCCCACGATTTGAAGAGATCAACGGTGACGCCCATTGTTCTACTAGCCTACTAATCCACCTCCAACTTCCGGCCTCGTGGTGCCAAGTTCTGTTGTTCCAATCCCCATTGCATCAGCGTCATACTTTTCTGAGGGTCCCCTGAACCTGTACTGTCAAGTCAAGTCAAGTCAAGTCAAGTCCAGTCAAAATCAAAGTCAAGTCAAGTCAAGTCAATTCAAGTCAATTCAATTCAAGTCAAGTCAAGTCAAGTCAAGTCAAAGTCAAGTCAAGTGAAGTCAAGTGAAGTCCAAGTCAAGTCCAAGTCCAAGTCCAAGTCAAGTCCAAGTCCAAGTCCAAGTTCAAGTCAAGTCAAGTCAAGTCAAGTCAAGTCAAGTCAAGTCAAGGCAAATCAAGTCAACTCAAGTCAAAGACAAAGTATGTTGTCGGCTTTTACGAGAAAACAATACAAACACGTAAATGACATGCAACATAAACTCAGTCTAGTATGTAGACAGGACGTATAAAACGCTAAGTTGACGTTTAATATCAGGAGGCAACAGCTGTATTAACGTAAGCAGCAGGCCCGCTTAGAAACTACAAAGAAAGAAACAGACAGACAGAAAAACAAACAAACAAACAAACAGGACGGACAGACCGACAAACAAACAGACAGGCAGGCAGACAAACAGACACACAGACAGACACACAGACAGATAAACAAGCAAGCAGACAAACATTCAGACAAAAAAAAAACAACAAATAAAAACAAAAAGCTAATAAACAGAAACAAAGCATACAAACAAAAACAGACAGACAGACAAACAAACAGACAGACAGAAAACGAACAGACAAACAAACAGACAGACAGATCAACCAACCAACCAACCAACAAACAGACAGACAAATAAACAAGCAAATAAACAAGCAAACAAACAAACAACCAAAAAAAAAAAAAGAAAACAAACAAACAAGCAAACAAAAACAAAAAAATCCCGGCTGCATCTAATTTGAACGACTGGCTTGAACGACTAAGCACAAGAGAACACAAAATAATTTGAATCCAAATAGCGTATACCTGAACGGCGTGATTCCATTCAGTGTACTTCCTGTTATCCGGGTACTCTGCACCAGCCGACCGTGAAGATCAGATAAGATTAATTTGTTGAATGATTCAAACGGGCATAGGAATAATTAACGTGTATGACTTGACAGAAAATGTAGGACGTGCTGACCCAATGTTGTTTGAGTCGTGAAAAGCTCAAGACTGAATACTGCTAATAGATCATTAAAGTCGAGGTGATCAAGACCCAATATATAACGACAATGATTAATAATTCCAGTTGCATGGTGTAAACATCCTTGTCAATAGAAGCAGGCTCGTTGCGCTTCACGTAGCAAGAATTTTCGTAAATGGTGACTACAGTTTTGCCTGTCTTTTCTTCTTCTTCTTCTTCTCCCTTCATGCAGATCACTCCACGTTCATCTCCACTTTCCTTCTCAGTTTCAGTTTCAGTTTTCTCAAGATGACGTCTCCGCGCTTGGAATGAATTCCATATGCACTAACGTCACAGGTGCCATGTGGTATGGTAATCATGGCACAAGCCTTAAACCTGCGCATAAACCCATGAGCTGGCCGGGAGAGGACAGGAGGGAGAGTGCAGGAGGGAGAGGACAGGAGGGGGAGAGCAGGAGGGAGAGGACAGGAGGGAGAGAACAGGAGGGAGAGGACAGGAGGGAGAGAACAGGAGGGAGAGAACATGAGGGAGAGAACAGGAGGGAGAGAACAGGAGGGAGAGGACAAGAGGGAGAGGACAGGAGGGAGAGGACAGGGGGGAGAGAACAGGAGGGAAAGAACAGGAGGGAGAGAACAGGAGGGAGAGAACAGGAGGGAGAGAACAGGAGGGAGAGGAAAGGAGGGAGAGGACAAGAGGGAGAGAACTAGAGGGAGAGAACAAGAGGGAGAGAACAGGAGGAGAGAACAGGAGGGAGAGAACAGGAGGGAGAGGACTGGAGGGAGGGAACAGGAGGGTAGGAAAAGAGGGAGAGAACAGGAGGGAGAGAACAAGAGGGAGAGAACAGGAGGGAGAGGACAGGAGGGAGAAGAACAGGAGGAGAGGACAGGAGGAAGAGGACAGGAGGGAGAGACAGGAGGAAGGGAGGGCAGAGGGAGAGGACAGGAGGAAGAGGACAGGAGGGAGAGGACAGAGAGGAGAGGACAGGAGGAAGAGGACAGGAGGGAGAGGACAGAAGGAAGAGGACAGGAGGAGAGGACAGGAGGAGAGGACAGGAGGGAGAGGACAGGAGGAAGAGGACAGGAGGAAGAGGACAGTAGGGAGAGGAGAGGAGGAAGAGGACAGGAGGGAGAGGACAGGAGGGAGAAAGACAGGAGGGAGAGGACAGGAGGGAGTAAGACAGGAGGGAGTAAGACAGTAGGGAGTAAGACAGGAGGGAGAGGACAGGAGGGAGTAAGACAGGAGGGAGAGGACAGGAGGGAGCAAGACAGGAGGGAGAGGACAGGAGGGAGAGGACAGGAGGGAGAGGACAGGAGGAAGAGGACAGGAGGAAGAGGACAGGAGGGAGAGGACAGGAGGGAGAGGACAGGAGGGAGAGGACAGGATGGAGAGGACAGGAGGGAGAGGACTAGAGGTAGAGGACAGGAGGGAGAAGACAGGAGGGAGAGGACAGGAGGGAGAAAACTGGAGGAAGAGGTCAGGAGGAAGAGGACAGGAGGGATAAAACAGGAGGGAGAGGACAGGAGGAAAAGGACAGGAAGGAGAGGACAGGAAGGAGAGGACAGGAGGAGAGGACAGGAGAGAGGACAGGAGGAGAGGACTGGAGGGAGAGGACAGGAGAGAGAGGACTGGAGGGAGAGGACAGGAGGAGAGGACAGGAGGAGAGGACAGGGGGGAGAGGACTGGAGGGAGAGGACAGGAGGGAGAGGACTGGAGGGAGAGGACAGGAGGAAAGGACAGGAAGGAGAGGACAGGAGGGAGAGGGCAGGAGTGAGAGGGCAGGAGGGAGAGGACAGGAGGGAGAGGACAGGAGGGAAAGGACAGGAGGGAGAGGACAGAGGGAGAAGACAGGAGGGAGAGGACAGGAGGGAGAGGACTGGAGGGAGAGGACTGGAGGGGAGTAGGACAAGAGGGTTGGCACACAGAGGGGTGGACAAGTTAGGCTATCTGAAGGAAAGAACAATGGGTACGTGTGTGTGTGTGTGTGTGTGCGTGTGTGTGTGTGTGTGTGCGTGTGTGTATGTGTGTGTGTGTGTGTTTTTTTTTTGTGTGTGAGCACGCGCGTGTGTGTGTGAGTGTGTTTGTATGTGTGTATGTGTGTGCGCGTGTGTGTATGAGTGTGTTTGTATGTGTGTGTGTGTGTGAGTATGAGTGTGTTTGCGTTTTTGTGTGTGTGTGTGTGTGTGTGTGTGTGTGTGTGTGTGTGTGTGTGGACACAGGAGAGAGAGAGAGAGAGAGAGAGAGAGAGAGAGAGTGTGTGTGTGTGTGTATGTGAGAGAGAGAGAGAGATAGAGACAGAAAGAGAGAGAGAGAGAGAGTATGTGTGTGTTGTGTGTGTGTGTGTGTGTGTGTGTGTGTGTGTGTGTGTGTGTGTGTGTGTGTGTGTGTGTGTGTGCGCGCGTGTCTGTGTACTTACGCGAGAGTGATTGTGAGTATGTGTACGTGTTCGCATGTATGTATGTGTGTGTATGTGTGTATGTGTGTGTGTGTGTGTGTGTGTGTGTGTGTGTGTGTGTGTGTGTATGTGTATGTATGTGTGTGTGTGTGTGTGTGTGTGTGTGTGTGTGCGTAAGTATGTGAATATGAGTGAGTGAGTGAGTGCTTAAGCCTAACTGAAGAAAATAACAGGTGTGTGCATGTACACATGTAGGTATTGTGTGTGTGTGTGTGTGTGTGTGTGTGTGTGTGTGTGTGTGTGTGTGTGTGTGTGTGTGTGTGTGTGTGTGTGTAAGTGAGTATATGTATGTGTATATGAGTGTGTGTGTGTGTGTCTGAATAAGTGAGCGTGTGTATGTGTAAATGAGTGTGTATGTGAGTAAATGAGTGTGTGTATGTGTATACGAGTGTCTGTGTGTGTGTGCGTATCTCTCTGTATAAGTGTGTATGTATGTGTGTATACGTTGTGTGCGTACCTGTGTGTGTGAGTGTGTATGTGTGTGCATGCATGTTTGTGTGTGTGCGTGTCTCTCTGAGTGAGTGTGTGGTGTATGCTTCTGTATATATATATATATATATATATAATATATATATATATATATATATATAGGTAATGTTGTACAATAGAATACGAAAATATTTGGAGCTAATTTCACGCACTTTTACGGGTGTTTTCGGTTCTGCTCGATGTAAAGAGACGAAAGACACCCTTACCTACTCACTTTGACCAGTCCTTCCCCACAAACATGCACAAAATATCCCTGAATGACTGGCGACCACAGCTCCAGCAGTCACCTGCACGCCATTTTGGTTGCTGATCACATGGGCACAACGTCATCACTAGTGGGGAGTTATTGTCTATAAATAGTAACATCAACCTCGTGTGTCAGTGCAATCACCGACCTAAAATATGTGTGCAGTGCAACACTTGTTTACCCCTTCGGTTACCCCTTCACGACTTGCTGCTGGAGTTGCTGCAGCATCTGGTTTGTTTGCTTTGTTTTGTATCTTCTACGTAAGGTAGGCGGGATGCTTGTGGTGTAAATGTTCATGTCCTTTTGGTTGTGTGTTTTTTTGTACGTGCTGGTGGCTTTCACTGAGCATCCGAATGGAAAAAAAACTATTTGCCGTGGGTTATCATGTAACAATTTATTTGAAAGAACAAGGAAAAAAATTGCAGAAACAAACAAAATAAAAAGACAGAAAGCTGCAACAAGTGCACTAAAAACCCACTATCCTGAGTTCAAAATAAAAATTAGAACAAAATAACACAATGAAGACATTTACACATTTTAAATGGGGAATCATCACAGAAATATTTTTAAAAAGAATAAAACAAGCTGTAGTTACCTACTACCAAATACTTTCAAGAAACAATCACATAATTAAGACATTGACACCGGTAATCATGAGCAAAAATTAATCGCATAAAGGACACTGCAACAAGTGCACTAGAAACCCACTATCCTGGGTTCAAAATGATAAATTGAACAAAATAACACTATGAAGAAATTTTCACAATTTACATGGGTAATCATCACAGACATGTATTTTACAGAACAAAAAAGGCACAAAAAAAATTGTAGTTATCCACTACCAAATCATTTTCATACAAAGAAATCACACAGTCAAGACAACAGCACCCAATTGCATAAAAAAGTAAGATGTACATCTTGTACTTTGGAGTATAGTAAAAACATTTCGTTACTATTTACAATATTTACAAATGAGGCGAGCCGATGGTAACTTGGCTCAGGTAGGCGAGCACTCCTGCTGGATGTGGCCTTGCATGTCCAGCACTTTGTTGATCCGAACAACTTGAAGAGAAAGCCCAGGGCAGTTGGTAGTCCTTGGACTTGATCCCACAGTACGAAATTACCAACATTAGTACTGTTCCCGGATGCATGTGAGCAGACGGAAAAGTAGTACTGTTGGTCATTCCGGTACCTGTTCCGCCAGAGGAACTCAGCCAGGTACGATGGGAACAACTCGTGGGACGTACCAAACTGGCGCTTGAGCTTCCTCTTCGCCCTCATCCACGTGTTCTCCATGTTGTTGGTGTGGACGGTGGGGTTGTTCGGATCAACAAAATGTTGATCATGCACGATCACATCGTGCAGGTAGATGCCCCCTCCTACCTGAGCTAGGTTACCATAGGCTCGCCACCCATCAGAAATGATGTGGGAGCCCGGCAGTATGTATTCAAGCACGATGGGCTCCAGTGTGGCCCTGGTTCTGTCAGGCACCTCCACCATGAAGCACTTCCCAGTGTCCCGCTCAATCCCCCCAAACACCCAGTGGCCCTCCCGCCACTGTCCCCTATGATACTTCCTATGGAAATATTTTGACTCATCAATTTCCACGATGATGGGCAGGCCTGTCTGCTCATCCAGGCCTCCCACCTGCTGTGGATGAAGGCGCAGGTCTTCCTCGCAGACCTGCACACACACACACAAAAAAAAACACAGCCGGATGTAAGTGTCAGAAACATTGACACCAAGTTCATGTTCAAAATTGGGTAATAGCACTTTAGAGTTGGGATGAAGGTACAAATGTTAATGTTTATGCTCTTACCTCACGGATAAAATTCATCCAGTCAACGATGGTCTTCTTGGTGACTTGCAGCTCTCTTGCCACGTGCTTTTGGGGGACATCCATGTCCCAGAAGTACAGGAGCAGGATGCTGGTGGGCAGTGTCATCTTTGAATTTTCGAACCAGCTTCCATCTCTGCATTCAAACAGAAGGAAAAATGTGCTTACTGTTTGCAAACAACTCAATCAAGCCATAACAGTACAAGAGAGAGGGGACACACACACACACACACACACACACACCACACACACACACACACACACACACACACACACACACACACACACACACACACACACACACACACACACAGAGAATCATTGACGTCATACATTTCAATCAAGTCTCAAACGTCATAGCCTTTAATTTTTTTTAACAAGTCCCAATGCGATAAAGGGACACCGAGACCAAACACTAAAAGTCAAATAGTTGACTTACCTTATCGTTTTGGTAACATTGCAAGCCCCCGGACACCTCCAACGCTTGCCGTCGATATGCCCGTTGTAGGTGCCAACGGTCATGTAGTTGCCACAAAGGTGGCACAACTGCTCATTTTTTGAGCAATCCTCGACTGGCCAGCCACCGAATCGCCTCTGCGGTGTCCTGGATGGCAGGCAGGAGGGTCTGAAGCCTCCACTCCTCCTGCAACATCTGCTGTGGCTGAATGACCCCAGCCACTGGCACGAGATGCTCAAGGTTTCTGGGTCTCCCTCTTCCGGCCATCTTCTTTACTTTTACCAAGTTTTTCGCGCGTTTTTTTTGCTTTTTTCCCGGACTTTCCTCGCGTTTTTTGGCTTTTTCCGCGTTTTTTCGGCATTTTCCGGAGTTTACTGGTCTCGATCTAGATGTAAACATTACCACGTGTTTCCTATTTTCGGTTTCAAATAAAAACACACAAACAGTGATGACGTTTTCACCCACGTCACCCACGTGATCAGGGTTATGGTCGCCAGTCATTCATGGATATTTAATGCATGTTTGTGGGGAAGGACTGGTCAAAGCGAGTAGGTAAGGGTGTCTTACGTCTCTTTACATCGAAGGTAAGGGTGTCTTACGTCTCTTTACATCGAGCAGAACCGAAAACACCCGTAAAAGTGCGTGAAATTAGCTCCAATTATTTTCGTATTCTATTGTACAACATTACCATATATATATATATTATAATATATATATGCATGCATGTGTGTGTGTGTGTGTGTGTGTGTGTGTGCATGTGTGTCTGTGTGTGTGTATGTCCATGTCTTATTGCTGCACAACGGCTCTTACAATCCAGGTTAGAAAAAAGAATCCTTTCCAAACCCCCGTCACTGCAATTGATCCACAGATCCTGGCACAAGGTGAGTCACAGTGCAGGAGTATTGAACGTTCACGTCTGTGAACTCCTCAATGCATGTAAACTGAGTTGGGTTGAAGAATTCCTCCTCTATTGTTCCACTGTGTCTATTGTTTCCGACCTATAGTCCCAGCTCTATTGTTCAACTAGCCTAGTGTCCTAGCCAGCCGCTGGAGTTCTAGTCGTTTGTTTTTTTTCTGTGGGACTTCCTGAACTTTTGCCGGCAGCATGAACAATTATCACCAGACCGTGAAGCCATTACAGGTTTAACCCTTTGACGCCCGCACCTATCTACTGACTGCAAAGAGCAGGAAGCTGGTGGATAGGGTGAGGGAAACAAAGGGTTAAGTTTTGCTTTGCTAGCACGGTTGGTAATGAAGGATGCTAGTGGACAGGATGCGGGAGTCAAAGGGTTAAATGATTTGGTTCAGTTTTACGGCAGCTGGTCTAAATTTACAAATGTAATCAATTGATTGATTGATTTGATCTGATTCAGTTTTACGACAGATTGTCTAAAATTACAAACATAAACTATTGATTGATTGATAAATCTGATCTGGTTTTACGACAGATTGTCTAAAATTACAAACATAAACTATTGATTGATTGATAAATCTGATCTGGTGTTACGGCAGATTGTCTGAAGTTATAAAGTAAACCATGAATTGATTGAATTGACTCAGTTTGACATCAGCTTGTCTAGAATTACAGACATAAACCATTGGTGGACTGATCTGATGAAGTTTTACGTGAGCATCTACTAACGAGGAAAACAGTTCCGGAGAAACAGAGGGAAAGGGCTGATTCAATCTTACACCGACATTCTTGTTCTTGTTCTTGTTTCGTTTTATCGTCCTAGCGTGATCACGGTTAGGGACTGTCTTGAAGATGAACCGTGTCATATAATTGAAGAAGGAGAGCGATGTCTTGTAGTTTCCATGTCTAAGATACTTACACCAACACCGCCAAAACGTCAGTTATATAAAGATGGGCTGTTACAACGCCAGTCATCTCCCCCCCCCCCCCACTCCCCACTTCACCACTAGGTTTGAACCCCGAACCATGTGAATCCGATGCTCAACTGAATGAGTTATTGAGGCCCTTCCGATGTGAAGTGTTTACCAAGCCTGTGTTAGAAACGTACATCCTGTGCGCGAACCATCACGCTTCCCCACACCCCCACTGGCCACACACACACACACACACTCACACACACACACACACACACACTCACACACACACACACACACACACCACACACACGCACACGCACACACACACACACACACACTACACACACACACACACAGACACACACACGACACACACACCCCACACACACACACACACACACACACACACACACACACGTGCATACACACACACACACTCACTTTTTCCTTAAAAAGAGTTCTGATTTTTTTTCTAAGATACATATACACACGCACTTTTTAAA
>CM060305.1:156659688-156674688 GCA_030674185.1 Monoplex corrugatus
CACAACCCTATCGGTATGTTTTGTTGAAAACAGCATACACAACCCTATCGGTATGTTTTGTTGAAAACAGCATATACAACTCTATAGGTATGTTTGTTGAAAACAGCATATACAACCCTATCGGTATGTTTTGTTGAAAACAGCATATACAACCCTATCGGTATGTTTTGTTGGAAACAGCATATACAACCCTATCGGTATGTTTTGTTGAAAACAGCATATACAACCCTATCGGTATGTTTTTTTGAAAACAGCATATAGAACCCTATGGGTATGTTTTGCTGAAAACTGCATATACAACCCTATCGGTATGTTTTGTTGGAAACAGCATATACAACCCTACAGGTATGTTTTGTTGAAAACAGCATATACAACCCTATCGGTATGTTTTGTTAAAAACAGCATATACAACCCTATCGGTATGTTTTGTTGAAAACAGCATATACAACCCTATCGGTATGTTTTGTTAAAAACAGCATATACAACCCTATCGGTATGTTTTGTTGAAAACTGCATATACAACCCTATCGGTATGTTTTGATGAAAACAGCATATACAACCCTCTCGATATATTTTTTTTGAAAACAGCATATACAACCCTATCGGTATGTTTTGTTGAAAACAGCTTATACAACTCTATCGGTATATTTTGTTGAAAACAGCATACACAACCCTATGGGAATGTTTTGCTGAAAACGGCATATACAACCCTATCGGTATGTTTCGTTGAAAACAGCATATACAACCCTATGGGTATGTTTTGTTCAAAACAGCATACACAACCCTATCGGTATGTTTTGTTGAAAACAGCATATACAACCCTATCGGTATGTCTTGTTGAAAACAGCATATACAACCCTATCGGTATGTTTTGTTGAAAACAGCATATACAACCCTATAGGTATGTTTTGTTGAAAACAGCATATACAACTCTATCGGTATGTTTTGTTGAAAACAGCATATACAACCCTATGGGTATGTTTTGCTGAAAACAGCATATACAACCCTATAGGTTTGTTTTGTTGCAAACAGCATATACAACTCTATAGGTATGTTTTGTTGAAAACAGCATATACAACCCTATCGGTATGTTTTGTTGAAAACAGCATATACAACCCTATCGGTATGTTTTGTTGAAAACAGCATATACAACCATATAGGTATGTTTTGTTGAAAACAGCATATACAACCTTATCGGTATGTTTTGTTGAAAACAGCATACACAACTCTATCCGGTTGTTTGTTGAAAACAACATACACAACAATATTTACGAAATCTAAAGCTTAACGTTTCCACATATTGCTTCGGACGATTATAAATGTGTACACAGTGAAAATTAAATGATCACGATTAAGTTAGAAATTTAAAATTCCTTGGAACAATTTGGCCTCTATCCCGACCTTTTTTTTTCTTTTTTTTTTTTTCTTTTTTTCGTTTCGTCTGCTTTTACAGCGAACGTTGAAACATTTCGTTTTGCATCCCCAACAAATTATTCAAAGCCATTTCATAATTTTAGTATGTGTATTTCGATCCAATTCGCACTACAGAAAACATATTTTTAGATTCTTTCTATCCGAACAAGTCTGTGATGTTTCTAAAATGGACGGAATGTACATAAAATACGAAAGTGGTATGTATTTATTTTTTGCATGGCCGTGCACGCTGACTGACCACCAGTGACAGTGATGACATACATGTAACAGAACCGGTTGCCAGTGCTAAGTGCTCCTGGGGATGAGTTGTTAGTCGGGATGTGTGGGATGGAAAACACCTGCTTCCATACCGATAGGGCTGAGTTATACCGATAGTGAGTATACCGATAGGGCTGAGTATATCGATAGGGCTAAGTATACCGATAGGGCTAAGTATACCGATAGGGCTAAGTATACCGATAGGGCTAAGTATACTGATAGGGCTAAGTATACTGATAGGGCTAAGTATACCGATAGGGCTAAGTATACCGATAGGGCTAAGTATACCGATAGGGCTAAGTATACCGAGTCTAGAGTAACAAAGAGTCGTCTCTGGCAAAATTCTGTCAAAAAAATCAAATTTCTTTATGAAAGCAAAAATACTGGCATTCACACACACACACACACACACACACACACACACACACACACACACACACACACACACACACATATACAAACCACACACATACACACACTCACACACACACACACATACACACACAGAATGGCTGGCGCCGCACTGCGGCGAAGAGCTCTCCATGGGGAAAGCAGCCCCAGTGTTACCTTTATACAAAACAAAACAACAACAAAAACACACATATACACCACATACACACACGTGCGCGTGCTCGCACGCCGTCCTGCGCGCAATGCACGTAATTACAGAGCGCACGAAAACAATATAGTTTTCATTATATACACACAACAGTAAGCAGTGACTGATATCACAGAAGAATAAGAGCACTGACTTAAAAATAGAATCTCTCTCTCTCTCTCTCTCTCTCTGTCTCGCTCTCTCTCTGTCTTCCCCGTGTGTCCATATATCTTAGCTGTTATGAACCTCCGGCCTTTACAGTCCACACAATTGCATTCGCTCTTCGATTCAAGGAGATAAGCGTTATCATGTTCTCGGAGGGAAAGCCATTCCGGTCCATTTTATGTCCTTCTCCAAGATGTTCAGAGATGATGGTGACACGAAAGTTTTTTTGAAGAAACGACGCGAAGGTTTTCGAACAAATGATGCACATTTTCACTATCACAAACACGTACAGTTAGTTAGAAGTAAACATATACCAAGCGTAATCGTACGACTCGCATACGTCATGCGGATTTATATTATAAAACTCGAAATAAAAATGGTCCCACAACACACTCGATAAGAATGGTTACACGCACAAGCTTACGATAAAAGCATCTCACAGCCAATCGATCAATCAATCAAAACCTACACAGAACAACAACAACAAAAAGAAAAAGAAAAAAAAAGAAAAGAAAAAAAAAAAACTGAAAAATTACATTGCATGCAATGAGATCTTTCTTTTGCAGACGACACAACCGATGTCTGTGACGTAGCAGGAAGTTAATAATGATATGTCATGTGACAGGAAGTGGCATTCTGTGTGGATTGAGATCCTTGTGGTCTTAAAATCAACAGTACTATTTACATCCATTAAAGTCTCTGTCTGAAGCCACACGGTACGGAGTGTGCAAAAAATGATACCGAACAATATTCGTCAGTAAGAACAGACTTTCCACCAAACACATAGCAGACACAAAATTACGTAAGTATACGATCTCTGTCGATCTCTATTTCACACACACACACACACAAAAGCAAATAAATAAATAAGTAAATAAACATATCCAGTAGTTAGTCACTTGGTAAACACAATAAAGAGTAACGATTACTGAAATCAGTACCACAAACATGTTACGCATTACATAATCACACTACGCCTACTACGCCATATCACCCAAGAAACTACATCTATCACGTCATATAACCCGAGTAACTACATCTATCACGTCATATAACCCGAGTAACTACATCTATCACGTCATATAACCGAAGTAACTACATCTATCACGTCATATAACCAAGAAACTACATCTACTACGTCATATGACCCAAGATTTTATTCCAAACAACTAATCTTACCCGTACCCACAAAAGACAAAACAAAGCAATACAAAAACAAACAATCAAACAATCAAACAAACACACAAACAAAATCACACTGCCAACGACAACAAAAAATGTCCATCCATGTACAAATACAACACACTGATAGGTTGACCCTCAAATGGAGGAAGACATGCCACAACCGTTTTAGACTGCGCCTGAGGTAACACCCGTGGTTGAGATACATTCTAATGAACAGTTCGTTGCACAGAGACGAAACAAAAATCACTCTCTTGGTCCCGCCAGATGGAGTTTGGCAGATGTGTTTGTATGTGTGTATGTGTGTGTGTGTGTGTGTGTGTGTGTGTGTTGTGATTGTGTGTGTGTTGTGTGTGTGTTGTGTTGTGTTGTGTGTGTGTTGTGTTATGTGTGTGTGTGTGTTCGTGTGTGTATGTGTTTGTGTGTGTGTGTGTCTGTGTGTGTGTGTGTGTTGTGTGTGTTGTGTGTGTCTGTGTCTGTTTTGTGTTGTGGTGTGTGTGTTTGTGTGTGTTTGTGTGTGTGTGTGTGTGGTGTGTGTTGTGTGTGTGTGGTGTGGTGTGGGGTGTGTGTGTGTGTTGGTGTGTGTGTGTGTGTGTGTGTGTGTGTGTGGTGTGTGTGTTGTGTGTGTGCTAGTTTTTGTGTGTGTGTGGACCTCAGTGGCATAAAGTTCATGGAACACCTTTTTTGTTCCTTTTTTTCTAAGTGCTCTACATGCCCTTCTTCATTGGTCCTTTTTTATTTTTTTTGTTTTGGTTTTGGTCATACAGAGTTTGAAATACTATTAGTAATCTAGCGTCTGTATACAGGAGCAACGAAAACAACAACAAAAACAACAACAACAACAAAACCCCACGAAAATAGAATCAGAACGCGTATTTAATACAACTAAACAAGACAGGCGCAAATTTTCGGCCAACTGACCGTTGTCAAGCGTAAACGTAAGATCACAAACGAATATACATCAATTACAAAAATAAGAAGAAAAAGACTAAAACTTCCCTGCTGCTTCGTCCAGTGGGACAAAAGGACTAGCGTCTGTATGTTTACCTATAAATGAACAGTTTTTGATACGTCACTAAGTCTGTATGTTTACCTATAAATGAACAGTTTTGGATAAGTCACTAAGTCTTATGTTAACCTATAAATGAACAGTTTTTGATACGTCTCTAAGTCTGTATGTTAACCTATAAATGAACAGTTTTTGATACGTCACTAAGTCTGTATGTTAACCTATAAATGAACAGTTTTTGATACGTCACTAAGTCTGTATGTTAACCTATAAATGAACAGTTTTTGATACGTCACTAAGTCTGTATGTTTACCTATAAATGAACAGTTTTTGATACGTCACTAAGTCTGTATGTTAACCTATAAATGAACAGTTTTTGATACGTTACTAAGTCTGTATGTTTACCTATAAATGAACAGCTTTGGATAAGTCACTAGAGTCTGTATGTTAACCTATAAATGAACAGTTTTTGATAAGTCACTAAGTCTGTATGTTTACCTATAAATGAACAGTTTTTGATAAGTCACTAAGTCTTATGTTAACCTATAAATGAACAGTTTTTGATACGTCTCTAAGTCTGTATGTTAACCTATACATGAACAGTTTTTGATACGTCACTAAGTCTGTATGTTAACCTATAAATGAACAGTTTTGGATAAGTCACTAGCGTCTGTATGTTAACCTATAGATGAACAGTTCTGGATAAATCACTAGCATCTGTATGTTAACCTATAAATGAACAGTTTTGGATAAGTCACTAGCGTCTGTATGTTAACCTATAAATGAACAGTTCTGGATAAGTCACTAGCGTCTGTATGTTAACCTATAAATGAACAGTTTTGGATAAGTCACTAGCGCCTGTATGTTAACCTATAAATGAACAGTTTTGGATAAGTCACTAAGTCTGTATGTTAACCTATAAATGAACAGTTTTGGATACGTCACTAAGTCTGTATGTTAACCTATAAATGAACAGTTCTGGATAGGTCACTAACGTCTGCATTTTTTCACCTATAAATGGACAGTTTTCGATAAGTCACTAGCGTCTGTATGTTAACCTATAAATGAACAGTTCTCGATAAATCACTAGCGTCTGCATGTTTTAACCTATAAATGAACAGTTTTCGATAAGTCCTTTATACCATTGATAATCTACTGCTTGTGCGAGGTTTGGAGTTTGGAGTCTGCTCCAGAAGAACTCATCACACCCGGGCCCTTCCACATACGCTCCAGCCAACTCTGCCCAGCAATCATCTGGCAGCTTCTCCAAGCCTAAGAAAAAACCCACGTGTTGGCAAGGTTTTGAAACGAGCATGGGTGGGAGGTGTGGCAGGATGGAGGGACCTATGAAACACTAAGCTGACGCCATCAGAATGATGCAAATGTTAACCTTTTGACTCCCGCATCCTGGTCACTCTAGCATCCTGCATTGCCAACCACGCTATCAAAGCAAAAAAAAGACACCACTTAACCCTTTGATTCCCTCACCCTATCCACCAGCTTCCACTCTTTTTATCCACCAGACAATATGTACCTCTAACATGTTTGAACCCAGACTTTCCCCATTGGAAATCCAGTAGCTTAACCACTTGGCTGTCGCGCCCGTCAGAAACACACGAATAATATGTAATATACAGGATGATAATCTGTATTATAACCATAATGATGATGATAATACTAATGACGATACTAATAAAAAATAATGATAAATAATAATCATAAAATAATAATAATAGTAACAACAACAACAACAATAATAATGATAATAATAATCATACTACTACTACTATGATGATGATGACGATGGTTATGATAATAATAATGATAATAATAATAACAACAACAACAACAGAACAACACTAACAACAATAACAACAACAACAGCAGCAACAACAACAACAACACTACTATTACTATTACAACTACTACTACTAAAATGAAAAAAAAAAATGTGTATAACACAAACTGCCCACATCAAAACACATTCGTTGCACTTTACAAAGCAGCAATAACAGCAACAAACTACAAAACAAAACAAAAAACAAAACAAAAACGAAACAAAAAAACCTACCCACACCAAAAACATACAACCAATCAAATACGTAGGACAGGAGAATCTCTAATAAGGATTAATAAGTACACATCATTAACATCCCCCCAAAATTGGGTCCTCGCATATATAGTCAACGGAATGCTGTCTTTTTACACAATCCCAGACAAAAAACAAAATATCCTCTGTCACACAATATGACTCGTTAAAACAATTGGGCAGTGTGAAGAGATGGTAAGAAAACAGGGAACAGCCAAGGGATAAAACTCGCAAGCAAAAGGATCGGGGGGGTGGGGGTGGGTGGGTGTGAATGGATGCGGGAACAGCCAAGGGGGGAGGGAGGGTGTATGGATGTGGGAACAGCCAAGGGATAAAACTAGCGAGCGAAGTGGGGAAGGAGGGGGTCTGTGGACATGCTGGAACGGCAACAAGCCACTTCAGGGTCATGGCTGACGTTACCACGGACGGAAATGGTCGACGACTTGGCCTGGGCTACGGTCTGTCAATGTTATCACAAGAGAGGGGTGTGGGTGTCATGGTTTAGCTCGTTCGATCATCGTTTCCTTATAAAAATCGTCGTCATTTTTTATTTACACGACGATTATGAATATTTTTGGGACCAGGGCTGACGATGATGATGATGAAGATAATGGTAGTGATGATGACGTCAACGATGGTGATGATGATGATGATGGTGGTGGTGGTGATGTCATGATGGTAGTGGTGGTGGTGGTGATGATGGTGATGGATGGGGATGATGATGGCGGTGGTGGTGGTGGTGATGATGGTGAGGGCGGCGGACGCGTGATGATGACGACGACGACGACGACGACGACAGTTATGTTGATGATGTTAATGATAATGGTGATGATGATGATGGTGATGATGACGACAATGATGATGATGATGATGATGAGGCGACCTTTGAGCAAAGACACAGGCAAGACAAAAAGCGACTGAGCAAACGTGTTTGGGTTTGGGTGAGGGTCGAATATGTTGTACGTAGTAATGCAGATATTATATAAAACATACCTGACGGTAAGCGCGCCACATTCACAACCCCTAGCCATCTATACACACACAAAGTCTTGGGGGTTACGTTTTAGACTCTGGGTTACTGAGAAACGTGGTTACGTTAGGAAACGTGTTGGTTTAGTATGGTACAAGATTTGCAAACACACACACGCACAAGCGCGCGCGTACACACACACACACACACACACACATGTATACACACGCACAAACATACACACACACACACAAAACACACACACACACACACACACCAACACATGCATTCGTCTAAAAGCACAACATATGTAGATCTACACATGTTAAAAGAAATCATGAATGAACACGCACGCATACACCCATAAACACACACACACACACACACACACACACACACACACACACACACAGACACACACACATAATACGTACAAACACAGACACACACACACGTGCGTGTTCGTTCACTGGACATATAACTACACGCCATACATGTACATTTCATCATCATAAACAAAAAAGGAGAAGGACAAACGAAATCAATAAGAAATGCAGCAGCAGCGGTAACAGCAGCAGCAGAAATGCATACATATATCTTGCGTACGAACATTTTCATCAGTTAGTTAAACACGGCTGCAGAAATGCACATTTTGCGTAAAAATTATCCTCAACTTTACAACAGCCGGCAGAAATTGGGGATAAAAAAAACACGGACACAATCATCGCCATTTGTGTTCTGACAATGGAGGCGGCTTTCGAAAGAAGTAAAAGAAGAGGATAATAATGAGGGGGGGGGGGGGGGGGGGTTA
Organism: Monoplex corrugatus; assembly: GCA_030674185.1. Classification (NCBI taxonomy): domain Eukaryota; kingdom Metazoa; phylum Mollusca; class Gastropoda; order Littorinimorpha; family Ranellidae; genus Monoplex; species Monoplex corrugatus. Next base: position 156,668,205 of record CM060305.1, read on the forward strand.
GAATGCCAGCAGCCGGCCAAAATGCATTCTTTGCATATATAAAATGTCATCAACATTGGCAGCACAAGTGTTTGAACGAAGCACGAACCAGACGACGATAAGATTTCTTTTTTTCTGAATAGACAAAAAAAAAAAAAAAAAAAAAAATCAATCCATACTGCTGCAAGCAAGCCTGCAGCGCCAAACAAACGATTCTAGAAATATAAACTCTTTGTATTTAGTGAGTCTGTGAGATTGCCAGCTCTCGGCAGAGCTCTGTCGGTTTAGACACAAGTTCAATTATTCTAAAAATAAAATTGTCAATTCAATTCAAAATGAAGACACTAGCCTTCTAGCACAGAGAAAAATAACTTAATAACATCTGTCTTTCGCTAACCAGCACGAACATTTCGCAGCCAGACCCATATCCTCTTTCGCTCAAGAAATACTTCTGCTTCTGCCAATGTGCTATTTTCATGTCACTGACAGACACGCACAAACATCTAAGGAATCAGCACTCACACTGTAAATTAAATAAGCAGACTCATACGGTTAAGACCCAAGTATTGAGGGAAATCATCTTTCATTCTAGTCATGTGACATAAAAAGCAGGACGCGCGATCTCTACCAGGTCTAAAAAAAAAAGCTTTAATATCAAGTCAGAAATGACTTGCTAGTTTGAGTCAAGACACACGTGTTGACACTGTGAATACGACCCAGCATTCTTAAAGATATCAAATTCCCTCAGCCAAACGCACGTGTTGAAGCACTTCACGAAATCAAGAAATGCTTTCTGGCAGTCAGAATATAAAAGTACGTGCTCTCTCTCTAACACTAAAATCAGCGCATACTCTCTGAAACTCAGAAAAATAAATTCACGTTCTCAAGCACTCAGAAAATAAGTAAAACGCTTTCTTAATACTCAGAAACAGGTTCTTTCATCCTGACAGCAAAAGGAGTCTGTATTTTCAACTCTGGACGGACTCATACGCTAACACTCAGGACAGAAGCTCCTGCATCCTCTCATCCAGACGTTGTTTGGCAGCTTGGGGATCTTCTGGCGTCCCTTCACTCAGATCCTGAGAATCCATGGTGGATCTACTTATCCTACCGCTTCCTTCTTCATCGTCATCCAGATCCTCTACGACGAAAGGACGAAGATCACTGTTAGGCCCACCTCCGTAATCTATATTATTTTTACCCGAATACGTGTTGAACTCCGTTTCTAACTGCTCGTGGTGACTGGGTTTATGAGACGGGGAGGTCTCGTCCATTTCGTGCGCTGCATCCACTTTGATGATGACGGAGTTGCTGACGGAAGACCCCGAGGACCCGCCTGAAGCTAGAGAACTTCGGGCCATCTCCAGATCGTCGTCCAGGTCCGCCCCCTGATTGACGTGGCCCTGGGCACGATGCGAGGAAGTAGCAGACCTCCGGGACTCGCCCAGACTCTGGGAGTCGGCCCCTGCCTCCTCAGGGTGGGGTTCCAGGGGGTTCTTGTAGCGGCCCTGAGGGTGGCGACCTTTCTTCCCGCGCCGATGAGGTCGGTTGGAGGACGGAGGTGTGTGGTTGCGGGCCTTGCCCAGTGACACCAGCGAACGGTTGACGGGGTCCGAGGGGTTGCGGAGGTTGGGCACGGAACCCCCGCGCCTTGACCCCGGCCCGGGACCCGCCCCCGATCCCGACACGCCGCTCAGGGCCGGGGAACCGCGACCGGTCGCCATGCCGTTGCCGTGAAGATGGCGGTGATGGTGGTGGTGGTGGTGCGGATGTAGACTGTGACCTTCCTGGCTGGAAGGACGACCTTGGCCTCCTTTCCCGCTGTCGTCCGTGTCCCTGGCGCTGTGCACCTGCTGGTGGTTGCCGTGAGGGCCGACATTGGACTGAGGGGTCTGCTTGTCTGTGCAGGCGGTGAAGTACAGGATGCTGACCAGGAGACTGACGACCACGGCGAAGATGCCCACGCAGATCAGAATGATGCCCACCACCTGAAACAACAACACGCATGAAATAAAAAGAAAAATATATAAAAAGAACTGTTGGTGCTTGGGCGTCAGCTTACTACTGCTCTTGAAAAAGGTGTAGAACCACGTAAAAACCGTCACGAAAAGATGTGAATCTCGTTTGGCGGCACACCAAGAAACCTAGAAGCCAACCAACCAGCCACCCAACAACCCAACCACCTAACCAGCCAGTCAGCCAGCCAATCAATCAACTAGCCGATCAACCAACCGATCGATAACCAGCCAGCCAACCAGCCAGCCAACCAACCAGCCAACCAACAAGCCAACCAAGCATGCAACCAGCCAACCATCAAACCAACCAACCAACCAGCCACCAGCCAACCAGCAACCAACCAACCATCCGACCAACCAACCAAACAAGCAACCATCCAAGCAATCAACCGTTGACCAAGTATTTAATCCGTCAGCACAACAAACAAAACAAAAAAACAAACAAACAAAAACAAACAAAAAAAACAACAAACAAACAAAAAACAAAAACCTAAACCGACACCACCAGAACAAAAAATGATGTTATGGTGGTACAGTAAGAAGGCCAGTTTTAAAGCAGCACACCCCGGGATTCGAACCCACAACCTTTTAGCGTGTGAATCCGATACTCAAACCAACTGAGCTACAGAGGCCCGTTTTGCCAAGGGCAATCCCGTCCCATCTTTATACACAAACTGTCGTGAGATTGCTTAATTTTTTGTCCAGGCACGTCTGACTTCTGTCGCAGCTAACCTCTATCTCTGAAGGCCATCAGACCCCCCCCCCCCGCTGGGTTGGACAGAGATGGTCGCCCCCACTACCAAGCTTTTTAGCCTCCAGTCATTATGGATTTTTAAGGGCAGACCACCTCTGAAAAAGTCCCAACACACAAACACACAAAGGAGAGAGAGAGAGAGAGCGAGCGAGAGAGAGAGAGACAGAGAGAGAGAGACACACACACAGAGAGGCGGGACGGGTAGGGGGTGGAAAACAGTAGAATGAACCCTTTGATTCCCGCACTTTGTCCACCAGCATCCTGTATTGCCAACCTTGCTAGCACAGCTGACATTTAACCCTTTGATTCTCTCACCCTATCCACCCTATAGAGCTCACAAGCACTTTTCTTTCGGTCGGGTGAAGGAATCAAAGGGTTAAGTTTTTGCAGTTGGTGGATAGAGCTCACAAGCACTTTTCTTTCGGTCCCATTTCTGCGCCATTTCAGTGGCCACAGACCCTGAGACCATTCTTTTATCATGTTATGATGATGCATGGCGATGAGGATGATAATCATGATGCTGTGGAGTTCCATCTAAGAATGACATTGCGTGACAGATCTGTACTCTAGGGTCCCGTTCATTATACATCCTGGTGTCAATTACGCCAGAGAGGTTGAAACATCTGCGATGATCCGTCAGGAGATTCCAGCAACAATCTATGTCAGGAGATTCCAGCAACAATCTATGTCAGGAGATTCCAGCAACAATTTTATGTCAGGAGATTCCAGCAACAATCTATGTCAGGAGATTCCAGCAACAATCTATGTCAGGAGATTCCAGCAACAATCTATGTCAGGAGATTCCAGCAACAATCTACGTCAAGAGATTCCAGCAACAATCTAGTCAGGAGATTCCAGCAACAATCTATGTCAGGAGATTCCAGCAACAATCTATGTCAGGAGATTCCAGCAACAATCTACGTCAGGAGATTCCAGCAACAATCTACGTCAAGAGATTCCAGCAACAATCTACGTCAGGAGATTCCAGCAACAATCTACGTCAGAGATTCCAGCAACAATCTAGTCAGGAGATTCCAGCAACAATCTATGGCAGGAGATTCCAGCAAACAATCTATGTCAGGAGATTCCAGCAACAATCTACGTCAGGAGATTCCAGCAACAATCTACGTCAGGAGATTCCAGAACAATCTATGTCAGGAGATTCCAGCAACAATCTACGTCAAGAGATTCCAGCAACAATCTACGTCAGGAGATTCCAGCAACAATCTACGTCAGAGATTCAGCAACAATCTAGTCAGGAGATTCCAGCAACAATCTACGTCAGGAGATTCCAGCAACAATCTACGTCAGGAGATTCCAGAAACAATCTACGTCAGGAGATTCCAGCAACAATCTATGGCAGGAGATTCCAGCAACAATCTACGTCAGGAGATTCCAGAAACAATCTACGTCAGGAGATTCCAGCAACAATCTACGTCAGGAGATTCCAGCAACAATCCTAATGATGCATCCGTGGAGAGGATCAAACTCGACTGTGTGGTCCCAGTCTTTTCAAAGAGCCCACAGCATGCTCAACTCTGGATAGGAGCCGGACGGAGGCTGATAAACCTACAATGGCTTTGAGACAACAGACGGGGGATTCGAACCCAGAACTTTCCAGTCGTCAGTCCGTTGCATTAATCACTGCATCTAGGCGACTGATTACCACCAGAACACCTCTCTCTTCTGTCTGTCTGTCTGTCTGTCTGTCTGTCTCTCTCCGTTCTCTCTCTCTCTTTCTTTTCTGGACCAAAAATTAAGATAATTTCAAGACGCTTGCAATACTCCTAATTGAACGTTAAAAACGTCTCAGAAAGACGTCATTTACAATTATAATGTCTACATGACGTTAACTCTGGTTGTATTCATGTATGTTTCTACTCTGTATAAAAATTATGAACATGTGTTTGTGTAATACTTGTGTTGGATACTATCACACACTTTCGTAAGGGGCTACGGCCTGTCTGAATGAATAAGACATCCAGCGTCCTCTCTCTCTCTGTCTGTCTGTCTGTCTGTCTGTCTCTCAGCGTCCTCTGTCTGTCTTGTCTCTCCAGCGTCCTCTGTCTGTCTGTCTCTCCAGCGTCCTCTGTCTGTCTCTGTCTGTCTGTTTCTCTGTCTGTCTGTCTCTCACGCGTCCTTTGTCTGTTTGTCTATCTCTCTCTACACTCCTCCCCCCCTCTCTCTCTCTCTCTAGCATCCTCTGTCTGTCTCTATATGTCTCTCTGTCTGCCTATCTCATCCTAGTGTCCTTTGCCTGTCTCTGTCTGTCTGTCTGTCTGTCTGTCTCTCTTTCTAATGCACCCGTGTGAATCTCATCTCACCTTTTTGCCTTCTTCATTATGCAGGTTGGGCGGCAGACCGCTGGTGTCCACGTCCAGGGAATTGTAGTTGAGCACCAGACAGACGCCGGCCGACAGCATGAACATGCCCAGCAGCGCCGACATCACGGAGCACGTGCACAGACAGCACTGGATGCGCTGAGACTGCATTTTGACCATCTGGGGGACACACACACACAGACACCACAACCGTCAGTAAGCTTGTTATTGTTATTGTTGTTTAAAGCCCAGCCGACTGCGTAGAGCCATATCAGGGCTATAACCATTAAAAAACAAACAAACAAACAAACAAACAAACAAAAAACAAACCCCCCCACTTCAACAGGAAAAAATTAAGTACACATATCAATACATTCGCGCATATGATCTAAGAACATGCCCCCGGTGTTGACCACTCCGTCCAATTTAACGCACAAGGGATTTAAAAAAAGACACCTGAAACAAATGTAAGCATACCTAAGGACACAAAACATATATTAAAAAAAAACAGGCAGTGAATTAACTAAAATTGCTTCCGCGTATCTCACCTCCTTAGAGCCAAAAATGCATTTAATATATGTACCCAATTATCAATCCTAAGAAAAAGTACGTAAGACTTTATCGAACACATACAGCACAGGTGAATGGACCAGCAAGGCAGAAAATGATAGGAAGAAATGACAGAAAGCAAAGGAACAAGGCAGAAACAGAGAGAGTGACACAAAAGAGGACATTTCTAGCACAGACTTTCCAGAAGGTGGGATACTATTTACACTGAAAGAGACCCCGGCATCCCCACAGGGGGGTCATCGTCATTAAGCTGACCAGCCCGTGAGCAATGAAATGGACAATAGAATAAATAATGATAATTAGGTTTAATCTCCTATATTAAGTTTTAATCCCTTATTATCGTCTGACGGACTATTAAAGGATACTAATTAGGTTTAATCCCTCATCTAGCTTTAATCTCTTATTGTTGTGCGTCTGGCTAATAGAGGATAATTAGGTTTGATTAGGTTTAACCCTCATCTAGTTTTAATCTCTTATCATTATGTGTCTTCTAATAAAGGATAATAATCAGATTTAATCCCTTGTGTGTGTGTGTGCGTGTATGTATGTATGTGTGTGTGTGTACGTGTGTGTGCATGTGTGTAATGTGTGACATGTGTGTGTGCGTAAGTGTGTGTGTGTGTGTGTGTGTGTGTGTGTGTGTGTGTGGAGAGACAGAGAGAGCAGAGCGAGATAGATAGATAGAGAGACAGAACACATAGAGAGAGGAAGGGGGGAAGGGGAGAGAGAGAGAGAGAGAGGAGAGAGAGAGAGACAGACAGACAGACAGGCAGCAGCAGCAGGCAGAGAAAGAGACAGAGAGAGAGTGTGTGTGAGCGTGTGTGAGAAGAGTAATATATATATAA
>CM060305.1:156679688-156702188 GCA_030674185.1 Monoplex corrugatus
CACTCTCAATGACAGAGCGATAAAACTGTGTCATTATTGGCGTGGTTAATCTAAGCTTTTTAAGTTGACGTAGGAAATACAGTCTCTGATGCGCTTTCTTGCAGATTTCTGATGTATTTACATCCCAAGTGACCTTGTTAGAGATGTGCAGGCCGAGAAATTTGAATGATTTAACCTGTTCAACTGTTTGGCCTTTCACTGACAATGGGGGGAGTACTGGTTTGTTTTTGCGGAAGTCGATTATCATTTCTTTAGTTTTAGATACATTAAGTTCTAGGTTGTTTGCAGCACACCAGTCAACCATGTTCGCAACCTCTTTCCTGTACATTGTCTCATCACTGTTTGATATGAGACCTTCCATAGTGGTGTCATCAGAGAATTTGACTACAGTCACAGATGAGCAGTTAGAACGGAAGTCATTGGTAAACAATGTAAATAGCAAGGGAGATAACACACATCCTTGAGGGGCACCTGTATTCAAGATAAGTTCTTTTGACATTTTGTTTCCTACTCTCACTGCCTGGGGCCTGTTGGTCAGGAAATTAGAAATCCAGCGACACACACTAACATCAACATTTAAGTCTGTCAGCTTGGCTATCAATTTTGCGGGAACAATAGTATTAAACGCAGAACTAAAATCAACGAAAAGAATACGAGCATAGGTATTTGGGTTTTCAAGATGCTCTAGAACAGAATGAAGGCCCAGTGACACAGCATCTTCGACAGATCTGTTAGCTCTATAGGCGAACTGAAAGGGGTCCATTAGAGGGTCTGTCACAGTTTTCAGGTAGCGTAGGACGAAACGTTCAAAAACTTTCATTGCCACAGAAGTTAGTGCAACAGGTCTATAGTCGTTCAATGAAGAGATTTTTGCCTTTTTGGGAACAGGAACAATGATTGACGATTTGAAGCAGGATGGAATTTGACATAGGGAGAGAGAGCTGTTAAAAATATCAGAAAAAACGGGAGCAAGTTCGTCAGCACAGTTTTTGAGAACAGAGGATGACACATTATCGGGACCACAAGCTTTTTTGGCATTCTGGCGTTTGAACAGACTCCTGACATCTGCTTCCTGGACCACAAAAGGCGGGGAGCAGATCTCAAGGGTGTCCAACTGGGGCACAGGGGTCGTGTTCAGCCGATCAAACCTAGCATAAAAATCATTCAGCTGATCAGGGAGTGCTGGGTCGTTGTTATCAAGCTTTGCTTTGCTCTTGTATTCAGTAATAGCTTGGAGACCTTTCCACACAGCCCCAGGGTCGTTGGAGGAAAACTGCTGTTCTATTTTCAAACGGAATTTAGATTTAGCTTGTCTGATTTCTTTTTCTAGATCGTATTTTGCTTGATTTAGTTTCTTTTTATCAACTTTTTGTTCTGAGTTGTTTTCCTTTGCTGCTTTCAGGTTTCTTGAATAGATCATATATTCTTCGTTTTTTGTGTTCAACTTAGCTTGGATGTTACTGTTGAACCAAGGTTTGCTGTTTCCAAAAACCGTTACCGTTTTCGACGGTATACACATTTGCTCACAGAACTGAACGTACGATGTGACAGTATCTGTGTACTGGTCTAAATCAGCCGCGGCGTTTTTAAACACGGCCCAGTCCGTACACGCAAGACACCCTTGAAGTGACATCACTGACTGTTCGTCCCATTTTCTGACCTCTTTCTTTTGCGGCTTGATGGACTTAACACGCTGTCTATACAACGGGACAAGAAAGACAATGGCATGGTCAGAGCGACCCAGCGGCGCACGAGTGATAGAACGATAGGCGCCTGCCATTGTTGTATAGCAGTGATCTAGGGTTTTGTTTTCGCGGGTGGTACACGTCACGTGCTGGTGGAATTTGGGCAAAACTGACCTGGGTGTACATGAAATAGATGGGCACTAGCTCTGCCCTCGTGTTTTATAATGCTGACATCGGAAGAACTTGAGGAGTGTTCTGAGTTTACAGTTTCTGTGCTTTGTATCTGCTTCTATAGCTAGCTGAATGGGTAGCGCAAACTATGTTAGATTTGAGAAGTACAACAACATGGGAGATAATTCCTACGTGACTCTCAAAGAGTTATGTCCTTTGGTTGATATGATAAAAATTCTCCCTGCTTCCCTCTTACTTCTGTGGTATTTGCTAGCATGGTTGACGACGCAGGATGCTGGTGGACAGAGTACAGGAGACCAAAAGGTTGGTTATAAGCACGATCGATGGATCGAGCCATCGAGCGTGGTTGCCCACTGAAGGGGTAACCGGGTTCGTGACCACGCTTGTCTGTGAACACCATCGCTCCAGTCCATCCAGCTGTGAAATTTTTACTCACCCTTTTATCCAAGACGGGGAAAGTAAAGCGGCGTGGGTGTACAGGAAACAGATGGGCACTGCCCTCGTATTTTATAATGCTGACATCGGGAGAACTTGAGGTGTCTACACCTCGCTTTCCTACGATTACTCGGGATGTGGGAAAACCCTTTATCTTTTACTTTTTAACACCGCATGAGATAAAAACAACAACAACAACAGCTGTATGCAAGAAGAAGAAGCAAGCAAGCAAGAAGAAGAAAAAGTAGTAGTAGTAGTAGTAATAGTAGTAGTAGTAGCAGTAGTAGTAGCAGCAGTAGTAGTAGTAGTAGCAGCAGCAGTAGTAGTAGTACAAAAAGAAGAAGAAGAAAAAGAAGAAGAAGAAAAAGAAGAAGAAGAAGAAAAAGAAGAAGAAGAAAAAAAAAGAAGAAGAAGAAGAAGAAGAGGAAGATGAAGAAGAAGAAGAAGAAGAAGAAGGCGAAGAAGAAGAAAGCAAACTAGAAGAATTAGAAAGCAAGAATATGAAAAACAAACAAAATGAAAAAACAAGAATCGGCAAGCAAGAAAAGGAAAGGGGGAAAACATGAAAAAAAAGCAAGCATACAAGCAAGAAGGAGAAGCAACAGCGAGCAAACAACAAGAAGAAAGTAAGTAAACAAGAAAAAAAAAATAATAAAGAAATAAAGAAAATAACATTAACCCTTTAACTCCCTCAACCTTCTCCGTTAGTTTCCTGCGGGAGGAAGTCGGTGAATAAGGTGAGGGAAGGAAAAGGTTAAACTTTTCTTCTTGGCTGTCATGGCTTGAAAACGAAAGTAGCTGGTAATTAGGATGATGGAAGTGAAAGGGTCAATGATCAGCAGAAGAGAAATCAAACAAGCCAGCGGCCTTTCGTGATCCTGTTCTTGTATAACATTACATCAATAAAGATCAACAAGAAAAGACAACTACGCTACTTTCTCAGCTGATGAAACGGCGAAACGTATCATGAATAAATAATTACATAAAAAAAGGCGCTATCTTGCTTCTGTGTACACGTGCACGGCTGATTAATTACAAACAAATGTATTCTGCTATGTTAATGAATGCAAACACTGATTATAAGCGAATTTATTAATCACAAGTAAACGTGTTCTGCTGTGTTTCTGAATGCAAGCATTAAATTTATTATAAGCAAATTTGTTAATTACAGGCATACGCATTCTGCAGTGTTTATGAATGCAAACCATTCACATTAAGCAAACATATATTACATACCTCTCTATTAATCAATTTCTGTTAAACAGAGTCCAAGCAAATACGAAAACCCTGAAAGTGTTTGCAATTCGAGCCACCGACCTGCTATTCTTTTTCGATCAATATTTTTTAATGTAATGGATGTCATTAGGACATTTCTCTCTCTTTTTTCTTTTTCTTTTCTGTTTGCATAGCAATATAATTTGTTTTCGAAAAGAACATAATGCTTGAAAATGCCCCCCCCCCCTTCCCCTTCTCTGTGTCTCTGTCTGTCTCTTCACATACACACCCGCACGCGCAAGAGTACACACACACACACACAAACCACACATATACATACACACACATCATATATATATCATAATATATAATATATATAATATATATTCTCGTATTGTATAGGCGTCAACATAACATATTTATATATAAACCTATATATATATATATATATTATATGGCACACCACTACACCCCCCTATCTTGTCTCTCGTTCTGTCCTCCTCTCTCTCAACACACACACACACACACACACTTACACCACACACACGTGTACACACATACACACACACGTGTACACATACAACACACACACACACACACACAACACGTGTACACACACAACACACACACACACCACACACACACGTGCAATTAACACATCCTTCACACGCACAGCGTCAGCCCTACCTTAAAACATACACGGATTTAGTCTTGAGAAAAGGCATACGTACATTGACTCAACACCAACCCAAAACGTATATAATTATATATATATATACACACACACACACACGATTCTTTGCCCGCTATCTCCAGGAAAACATCACGAGCCTTTATACACGAAGCAGGGAACTCTCCAATGAATCAGTATTTAACAAATCTTAGTATTAAGCCCACCCCTCAAGCTTATCGCTGAAGCGCACGTTTCAAACTAGATAACATATATCTGTCTTCTTTGTGTGAGCCATTAGCTGATAAACAAGTTGTCCAGCCTAAACTATCCGGTTTCACCTTTTCCCACTTCGCCATGAGACGCGTCTTGTGTTTACCGGGTCCCATTTTTTGCTTTACATGCATTGATTGACTCGTATATCACCTTATTTACACGTAGACACCTGCCAAACATAAAAAAAAAAAAACCAAAAGAAAAACAAAACAATACAAAATTAAATGAATAAGAGTAAATTCATCTTTTTAATCCATTCTCCCTTTGTCTCCATTTTTCATTTCTCCTTTCTACCTCCCCCCCCCCCTCCATTTTTTCTTTTTTTTTCTTTTCTTTTCTTTCTTTTCTTTCATTCTTTCTATTTTTTTTTTTGTTTTGTTAATGCTGCAGGGCTTAGGGCGAAAATAAGGGGAACTTAGCACAAGTGCATTAGGGAAAACGGTAACTTCGCTCAGTCCAAAGTGCACAGCCCAGAATCATTTGTGTGTGTGTGGTGTGTGTGTGTGTGTGTGTGTGTGTGATGTGTGTGTATGTGTGTGTGTGTGTGTGGGGGAGTGGAGTGTGTGTGTGTGTGTGTGTGTGTGTTTACGGGTGATGTCAAGGTCAAAAAGAATGGTATGTTAGTTCAAGTGTGTTGTGCTAGATTCTCAGGGCTGTAAACAATTACGAAGTCAAACCAAAAACAAAACAAAGCAAAAGAAACCCCACCAAATAAACGTGTTCGTTCGTTCATCGGGTTTAAGTCTACACAACCAATGTATAGAGACTAGCAAAAACACGTTCAAAAAAAGCTAAAGATGCCATACACCATCCCCAGACAGGCTGGGCTTCCATCAGAGGGGGAGGTATACGATCCGGTTAAAAACAAGACACAGTTTCCGTAAAACAAAGGACTTACAGATCCTGGTAAACACTAGGACCTACAGACCTGGTACACAAAGGAGGGACTACAGATCCCGGTTAAACACAAGGACTACAGATCCCGGTAAAACACAAGTGTCGAGCCTTTGATAAAAGTGGTTCTGCTTTGCAACAGTCGTTTATCTTTGTGTCTTGTTAAAAATGAATTTAACAAAAATTTAAGGGTAAAATAAAACTGTCAAAAGATTTCACGCCATGAAAAAAAAATCAAAAAGCAAAACAACAACAACAACACATAAAGCCTCGCAGTGATTAAATGTGCGTGTTTGTGTGTATGTATGTTGTGTGTGTGTGTGCGTGCGTGTGTGGTGTGTGTGTGTGTGTGTGTGTGTGTGTGTGTGTGTGTGTGTGTGTGTGTGTGTGTGTGTGTGGTGTGTGTGTGTGTGAGTGTGTGTGCGTGTGCGTGTGCTTGTTGTCGGTACAACTTTTATGTTAACCTGACAATATATGGTTGATGACGATGATGATGATGAAGATGATGATGACGGTTAAGAAATTTCTTAAAATATTTCAGTCCCTTTCTAACTAAATTTCTCCCATAACCCCTCCTCAGCTATACACAAACATACAGTGATACACACACACGCGCGCGCGCGCGCAACACCACACACACACATACATACCACACACACATGCACGCAAACACACACCTCGCTTTATAGGCCCTGATACAAAATACTATTATACAGGCAGGAGAAATTAGTCTGAAGACAGACTTGCAAACTTAGGCTCTTCGGGTTAGATGTGTTTGAAAGCGGTGGGTTTTCAGGTGCTGTTTGAAGGTTAAGAAACACTTAATTTTTCTGAGAGACAATGGTAGAGAGTTCCAAACATTTGGGCCAAAGACAGAGAAAGACTTTTTACCAAAGGTGTCTAGAGAAAAGCGAGGAACAGTCAACAGTGAGGTGTCAGAACAGCGGAGCGTTCGAGAAGGTTTGTAACTCTGCAGGAGGTTGGCAAGATAGGATGGCATGTTCTCATGATAGATACACTGAAAGCAGAAACAAGCAATTTTACACTGAATCCTAGCCTTTACCGGGAGCCAATGAAGTGTTCTAAGCAGATATTTTGCACTCTTTACGCTTGGGCTTGCAGAGAACAAGGCGACCCGCATGGTTCTGTATGCGCTGAAGTTTATTATATAGTTGATTGTCATGGAGACCTGCGAGTAGAGAGTTACAATAGTTCAGCCTAGATAGTATGAAAGAGAGCAAGTTTGTTGGCAGCATCAGTGGAAAAAAAAAGGAGCGAATCTTACGTATTCTGCGCAGCTGATAGTACAGAGTACGCACAACTTCAACAGGAAAGAAAAAGGAAAAGAAAATTAAGCACCCAAATCAATGCAGAACAGCTCAAAATGCCACCATACCTATAATTGAAATGTTAAACCCACCTCATTATCTGACTGATTAATGACTTCAGCATTCTCCAGGGACCAGACGCATTCAGCACTCCCATACTGACGTCATGGCACCCTGTGAGAGCTCAGATCAACAGCCTATCCGGACAAAAATGGATCACTAGGTCAGGTCTAGTTTCGCTCGTAGCGTGCAGTTAGACCGCAGACATAGATGCAGCGAGATCGGAATCTGTGTGTGTGTGTGTGTGTGTGTGTGTGTGTGTGTGTGTGTTGTGTGTGTGTGTGTGTGTGTGTGGTGTGTGTGTGTGTGTGTGTGTGTTTTGTGAAAACTGCATCTTTTGCCTACCTAGACCAGAGATATAAATAGAGACAGGCAACTCTCTTTATGTGTATCAAGATGGCATCAGGCACTTACCGGGATCAGAGACATAAAGACAGATAGGTAACTCTGTCGAGTGTGTGTCTAGACTAGCATCAAGCGTCCATTTAGACCAGAGATATAGATAGGTCGGTAACTCGCTCTATATGTGTCACTCCAAGAGAGCCAACAGCCCTGTCCACAGAGGGCTTCAAAGGACCAGAGAGGAGGTGGCATAAGCTGCAGACTGTTACAGGTCTGGCACGTATTCCGCACGTGCAGACTGATCATCACTGTCGACGAAGAGATACCTTGATCATTGTCATCATCATCATGTGCCCTGCCGAATGGCGATGGCGATCATGGCCCTCCATACGAATCTATCTTTTGGCGCTGCAAGTACATCTCCCACCATCTCTGGCTTCATCCACTGCGCAAGTCCGTCCAGTATTTTCTCCCTGGGTCTGCCTGGTGCTATTTTGCCCCTCCAGCTTTCCTGTTGTGACTAGGTGCTCTAATTTCTCTTGCCTCATAAAATGCCCTAAAATGTTGCTTGTCTTTTCTTAATCTTCTTCATTAAATAATGTTCTTTTTGTGTCTGCCTCTCTCAAGACTGTCTTGCTTGTTTTCTTTCCTGTCCACGAAACTCTTTTAACATTCTTCTTAGAAACCACATTTCAGCTGCCTTAAATTTGTTCTGACTTTGCGTGTTGACTGCCCCGCTTCACATCCATACAACATTATCGGTTCTATATGACAATGAATCATCAAAATCACGTACTGACAATCTTTCTACTAATGTCTCTACCTGGATCAACAGAGCCAAAGCAACAGCTAGCAGAAATAATGATTCTAACAACAGTAAGCAGAAATAATGTTCTAGCACCAGCAAGCAGAAATAATGGTTATCGTTCCAAGAGTGGCGAAATCATGTAATTAGTCAATCTCTCAACTCGTATCTCTGGCTAGATCAATAAGAGCCTAGCAGCAGCTAGTAGAAAGAAATGTTATCTTTCCGAGCACCCGCCTATTTGACAAAGATCAGGCCGATCATTTATCAAGTTTTACAATCTGTGTTGTCGATATCCGCTGTTGCAACAGTTTCTCTCCTTTCGCGTTGTGATCAAACCAAGTTCATGTGTCCTGATTACTGAGCAAATGGGATGAACGAGTGGATGAATGAAGAAACGAGTACATGACTTGTCGAATGAATGAAAGACAGAATGAAAGAGCGAACAGTTATTCATATATTCATAAAGCACGTCCCAACGCTCACCCCCATCCACGTGCGCACGCGCGCTCGCGAAACACACACACACACACACGCACGCAACACACACACACACACACAACCTTCACCTACCCCCCAAACAAAACAAACAAACAAAACCAAAACACAAACAAACAACAATAAAAACCACATCAACACTGTTCACACGTGCAAATTAACAGTCAGAAACCACAACTAAAACTTGCTTCCGCTTTCAATCAACCTTTCGTTAATGCCAACACCAACACACACACACACACACACACACACACACACACACACACACACACACACACACACACCACACACCACAACAACAACACACACACACACACACAACCACACACACACACACACACACCACAGCACGCACACACACACACATTTACAAAACACACACACACACACATATACACACACACACCACCATCATCATCATCACCAACAACAAACATTCACGCTATTGGCAACAGAGATGCAAAATAATGTACGGTATCCTACAACTCTCAAGGGCATACATGCATCATTTGTCTTTACCCAAATGCAAAGCGTGTTTACTTTAGATATTTAATGGACAGTTCCATCTCGGTACGATCAGTAATCTGATAGAAATGCTGCCAATTCTCTGGATGCACGTCATAATCCACCTAACCCTTTCATTCCCTCACCCCTTTCACTTTGCTCTCAGGGCCTATAATTCAGTAGGCTGGTGGATATGGTGAGGAAGTCTACTGGTTGTCTTTGCTTTGCTATCAGAGCTTACAACGCAGGAAGCTGGTGGATAGGGTTAGGGAGTGAAAAAAACTTTTTGCTTTTCACACCAGTCGCCGTGGTGTAGTGGTTAACGCAACGGACTACCGACTGGAAGGTTGTGGGTTCGTATCCCCATCAGTCCTTTCAAAAATATATCATTGTGGGATTTTTCGGCTCTAACCGTTTCTACCAGAGTTGGGCGCGCTATGGGCTCATTGGGAAGACTGGGACCAAACAGTCGAGTCTCATCCAATTCACGGATGCGTCACTGAGGGTGTTGCTCAAATCTTCTGACCAGCACTGCAGGTGTCTTATCTCTAGGACCTGGTTGACGCAAAGATATATTATGATTGTAAGCGTAGAGTACAACCCTGTCACGCAGTCTCAACCCAAGATGGAACTCTATAGCACCATGATTATCATCCTCATCGACATCATCATCATCGCATTGCAAAAACAACAGCAGCAGCAGCAGCAACAACAACAAAAACCTGTGCCCGCTTCTGTGTCCATTAAGGTGGCGCAGAAAAAGGGACCAAAAAATAAAAAAAAAAAAAAGTGAGCACAAAGGTAATCTCCCTGAGTGCCATGATCCTAAACAAAAGTTTCTGCTTTTCAGGGCTTTTAATGCAGGAAGCTGAGGAAAGGGTAAGGGAGTGAAAGGGTTTACTTTTTGCTTTGCAATCAGGGCTTATAACGCAGGAAGCTGGTAGATAGGATGAGAAGGGAGTGAAAACGTTGCCTTTGCTTTTCAGGGCTTATAACCCAGGAAGCTGGTGGATAGGGTGAGGGGGTGGATGCGTTTTTACTTTGCCACCAGGGCTTATAATGCAGAAGCTATGGATAGGGTAAGGAGTCAAAGGGTTAAACGTCTGCTTTGCATCATGGGTCATAGAATGCAGAAAACTGGTAGACAGGATGGGGGAATGAAATGGTAAGTATGAGCGAATGAAATGGTTAAGTATGAGCGATAGAAATGGTTAAGTATGAGGGAATGAAATGGTTAAGTATGGGGGAATGAAATGGTTAAGTATGTGCGAATGAAATGGTTAAGTATGAGGGAATGAAATGGTTAAGTATGCGGGAATGAAATGGTTAAGTATGATGGAATGAAATGGTTAAGTATGATCAATGAAGAAATGAAATGGTGAAGTATGAGCGAATGAAATGGTTAAGTATGATCTATGAGGGAATGAAATGGAAAAGTATGATCTAAGAGGGAATGAAATGGTTAAGTATGGGGGAATGAAATGGTTAAGTATGAGGGAATGAAATGGAAAAGTATGATCTATGAGGAATGAAATGGTAAGTTGGGGGAATGAAATGGTTAAGTATGAATAAACGAAATGGCTAAATATGAGGGAATGAAATGGTTAATATGAGCGAATGAAATGGTAAGTATGAGGGAATGAAATGGTTAAGTATGAGCG
Organism: Monoplex corrugatus; assembly: GCA_030674185.1. Classification (NCBI taxonomy): domain Eukaryota; kingdom Metazoa; phylum Mollusca; class Gastropoda; order Littorinimorpha; family Ranellidae; genus Monoplex; species Monoplex corrugatus. The sequence continues at coordinate 156,690,254 of CM060305.1, forward strand.
AATGAAACGGTTAAGTATGAGCGAATGAAATGGTTAAGTATGAGCGAATAAAATGGTTAAGTATGAGCGAATGAAATGGTTGTTAAGTATGAGGGAATGAAATGGTTAAGTATGAGCGAATGAAATGGTTAAGTATGAGCGAATGAAATGGTTAAGTACGTATGAGCGAATGAAATGGTTAAGTATGAGCGAATGAAACGGTTAAGTCTTTACCTAGCAATCAGGCCTGATAACATGAAGCTGGTTACGAGGGTGAGAGAGTGGGCAGAGTGAAGGAATGAAAGGGTTAAGTATTTACTTAGCTATCAGGACTGCTAATGCACGAAGCTGGTTACTAAGGTACGCGCGTCAAAGGGTTAATCATACACAGCTTAGGGGAAAAAAGTTAATGCGCGCGTATGCATCTGATGTGGACGGCGGTCTAATCCGAGCCACTCGAAACAACAGCGACAATAACAAAACAAATGACAGCAAAAGCAAACCTTATCAGTGGAGAAGCCGATGAGTACGTGCACATTCTGTCTGTGTGGTGCTGTGCTCTATCACATCGAACCACTCACACTACTTCAACTGTTTCCTAATCTCTCCCTCCCTCTCTCTCTATATACGTAAATATACATATATGTATATATATATATAAGATATTACATATACATATATAGTATACATATGTATATATATATACAGGTAGAGATACTGATATATATGTATGTGTTACCAAGGTACAAATGTGTGTGTGTGTGTGTGTGTGTGTGTGTGTGTGTGTGTGTGTGTGGATCGTGGTAGTGTGTGATGTGGTGGTGCGTGTGTGTGTGGGTGGTGGTGTACAGAGAGACAGACAGACAACAGAAAAATAGATAGATAGACAGATAGATAGATAGATAGACAGACAGACAATATAGATAGTAGATAAATAGATGGATAGATAGAGGTAGATAGATAGATAAATAGATAGATAGATAGACAGATAGATAGATGATAGACAGATAGATAGAAGATAGATAGATAGATAGACAGACAGACAGATAGACGACAGACAGACAGATAGACAGATAGGTAGGTAGGTAGGTAGATAGATAGAAGACAGATAGATAGACAGATAGATAGACAGACAGACAGATTAGACTAGTGTAGGTAGGTAGGTAGGTAGATAGACAGACAGACAGACAGATAGATAGAAGACAGACAGATAGATAGATAGATAGGTAGGTAGGTAGATAATAATAGATAGAAGATAGATAGATAGATAGATAGATAGATAGATAGATAGAAGTAGGTAGGTAGGTAGATAGATAGACAGACAGACAGATAGATAGATAGATAGATAGATAATAGAAGAAGATAGATAGATAGATAGATAGATAGACAGACAGAAGACAGACAGATAGACAGACAGACAGACAGATAGATAGATAGATAGATAGATACAGACAGACAGACGAGACAGATAGACAGACAGACAGACAGATAGACAGATAGATAGATAGATAGATAGATGGTTAAAGAGTTTGGCTTAAGAGTTTCTCGCACGTAACTCCCTATACCCTCCGCCCAAATCTGCTAGCAATTATCTGCCAGACTCCTCGAGCCTGCGCAAAACATTTATGCTCTAGCAAGGTCTTGAAATGGGCCCCTATACGGGCAAGGCAGGATGCAGCACCTATGAAACACTGGCACCACCAGTACGGTCGGAGTGTGCGTTATGATGGACAGCGAACATGACAGTTTTTATAGTTGCCGTTTGGGGTCGAACTCAAGAAATCAGATCTTGTGCCCACACTTTGGAATTTGTCTAGAAATTGTTCAACAGGGATTCATCGCAGTTGGACAACTCCATATGCCAGCAATTATCTGACAGATTTCCTAAGGCTGTGTGAAAGACCCTACGCGCTGGCAAGGTCTTGAAATGTGGAAGGGGGAGAAGGGACCCACGAAATACTAAGCTGACACCACCAGATGGATTGGAAACATCAAGATGGGCAGCCAACAGGCCAGTTTTTTTTTAATGCTGTGGGCTGGGATTGAACTCGAGATATCAGCTCTTGAGTCCACGGCCCTAACAAATAGCCCGCATCCACAAGACACAATAAGGTGAGGTGAGGTGAAGGTTGTCCCATAACACTAAGATCGTACAGGGGATGAGACGATACGCACCTCAAGTTTTCTAGAGGACATACATTTCCTAGCCACAATCTTTCATCTCATCATCATCATAATGTACCCTGCCGCATGATGTTGGGCGATCAATACCCCTTGTCGCTGCGAGTACATCTCCCACCCTCTCTGTCTTCAGCCAGCCTGCAAGTCCGTCCACTTTTTCTCCCTGGGTCTAATTGGTGTTCTCTTGCCCTCCATCTTTCCTGTTGTGAGCAGGTATTCCAATTATACTTTTCTCATGATATGTCCTATAAATGTTGCTAGTCTTTTCCTGATCTTCTTTATTGATGACCTCCTTGTGTCACGCCTTCTTCACAGCGATACACAAATGCTACAATCAAAAATATTTCTTAAACATGATAAACGCGCGGGGTGTATGTGTGTCAGTTTCTGTGTGTGCGCGCGCGCACGCGTTGCGATTGTGCTGACTTGTAAGATTCGGATACGTGGCACGGGTATACGTGCGGATCGCCACGATTAGGGTCTATCCATTTCATCAAGACAGTGATGAGAGAGGAAGAGTCAACAACGGGTACGTTGACCTTCCTTCTGAAAGTGACTGCATCAGCTAACAGCCACTCACAAGTTTGGGAATAAAAAGAAAAAGCTTTTACGGCGTTCTCTCCAAGACGTCACAGTACAGAGTAGTACAGATGTTTAGTTAACCCTTTGACTCCCGCACTCTATCCACCAGCTGAAAAAAATTAACCCTTCGATTTCCTGCAGGAAGCTGGTGGATAGGGTGAGAGAATCAAAGGGTTACGTTTTATGCTGTTGCTAGCAAGGTTGGCAATACAGGATGCTGGTGGACAAAGTACGGGAATTAAACGGTTAATGTTTACTGTGTTCCACCCCTACCCGTCCCGCCTCCCTCCCTCCCCCTCTCTCTCTCTTTCTCTCTCTCTCATCATCATCATCAGATGCCCTGCCGCAGGGTGACCAGGTGCTCCAAATCCCCCTTCCCCCCCCCCCCCCCTCTCTACTTCAAGTAATTACTGACATATCGAAAACTTCAAAATACTTAAGGACAGCAGCATCAAACCTCACTGGAGCTGTCTTACAGCATGTCCTCGCTGTTCTACACATACAATATCAGCAATATAAAAATGAACCATGACAAATTTTATTTGTTATGTTCGTTTTAAAAGTTCAGCCAACTGCATAGAGCCATGTCAGGGCTATAAAACATACACAATACTTCAACCGGAAAAACAAAAGAAAAAAAGTTTAGTGCCCATATGAATGCATTCGCACACATAATCTAAGTAGATGCCCCTGGCGTTGACTCACCCCGTCCAATTTATCACACAGGGGATTTAAGAAACAAACCTGAATACAAATTTAAACATAACTAAAGGACACTAAAACATACATAAAAACGGGCCTGAATTACCATTACCTAAAATTGCTTCTGCGTGTCTCATTTCCCTGGAGCCAAAAACGCACTTGATACGTGTACCCAATTGTCAATCTTAAGAGAAAGCACATAAGACTTTATCGAACACGTACAAGTGAATGGACTAACGAGGCAGAAAATGATAAGAAGAAATGACAGAAAGCAAAGGAGAAAGAAACAAACAAGGAGAGTGACAGAAAAGAGAACATTTCTAGCGCAGAATTTCCAAAAGGTGGGGATACTATTCATACTGAAAAAGCCCCCAGCATCCCCACGGGGAAACTTAAGGACAGTAGCATTAAATCTCTTTGGACCTGTCTTACTGCTTGTCCTTGTCACTCTACACACAAAACACGAGCAACTATAAAAATGAACTATGACACATACAACGTGAAACAAGTTACAAAAAATGAGCAGTGATAACACACTGACTTCTATGCCAATGACTCATGCCCTATATACACATATAACTAGATGCAGGTTACGAAAAAGAAAAGATAAACTATAATATAAGTAATGAATGTTGAGAGTACCATGGACAGCAAAGAAAACAGTCTTGATGGAGGCAGACACAAGTTGATCACTGATAAGGAAGATTAGGAAAAGACAAGCAACATTTATAGGCCATTTTATGAGGAAGGGGGATTAGGAGCACCTGGTCACAACGGGAAAGCTGGAGGGAAAGAGAGCACCGGGTAGACCCAGGGAGAGAATGCTGGACGGACTTGTAAGGTGGCTGAGGATGAAGAGGGTGGGGGAGATGCTGGGGGCAACGAGAGATAGAGATGGTTGGAAGTCCATGGTCGCCAACGCCATGCGGCAGGGCACCTGATGATGATGATGATAAGTAATGAAGGTCTATGGTGAAGACCATCAATTAACATCAGAGAGTTCTTGAATGTTATATATAACCGATAATGTTACACGGTTGTGATGCGTGGACAGTCAACACGCAAAGCCAGAACAAGACTGAGGCGGCCGACATGTGGTTCGTAAGAAGAATGTTGAGAGTTCCATGGACAGCAACGAAAACAAACGAGACAGTCTTGATGGAGGCAGACACACAAATATCATTGCTAAAGAAGATTAGGAAAAGACGAGCAACATTTATAGGCCATTTTATGAGGAAAGGGGAATTAGAGCACCTGGTCACAACGGGAAAGCTGGAGGGAAAGAGAACACCAGGTAGACCCAGGGAGAAAATACTGGACGGACTTGCAGGGTGGCAAGGACAGAGAGGGTTGAAGATGTGCTTGCGGCGACAAGGCACAGATTCATATGGAGGGCCATGATCGCCAACGCCATGCGGCAGGGCACATCATGATGATGATGTAGGTGAAGACCGACACGTCATCTCCTCGGCATTCAACAAAACACCGATAAGAGAACTCACTACATAACAACAAGAGCTGACAGTGCCAAATACCCAGCAACTCTTTACATAACAACAATGGTTGATAGTGCCAAATTTCCCACTCGACGACACTTTACACCAAACTGCTGACACTAGGGCTGACACTGATAAAGGAGCCGACACTATCAAGTTGACAGTGACTAATCAAGTGGAAACAAACGATAATCAGTCGCGGCCAAAAGGGTGACATACCGGTTGGCCACTTCCCAATGCGCTACATGCCAGAAATATTACATTTATCGGCTGAGTAAGCACGTATGGGTTTTTTTTTGGGGGGTGTCACTTCACCATATCCGTTATCGCCATCTTGGTCACTCCGTTGTTTTCGTTAAGTTTACTAAGACCTTGCATGGCTGTAGGGTTTATGCCTGTGCTGTATTATTTTCTTATACATTGAATGTGTGTGTGAGTGTGTGTGTGTGTGTGTGTGTGTGTGTGGTGTGTGTGCGTGGTGTGTGTGCATGCGTGTGCGTGTGTGTGTGTGTGTGTGTGTGTGCGTGTGTGTGTATGCGTGGTGTGTGTGTGTGTCTGTGTGTGTGTGTGTGTCTGTGTGTGTGTGTGTGTGTGTGTGTGTGTGTGCGCTTGCTTGCTTGCGTATATGTGTGCACGTGTGCGCATATACATGTATGTATGCGTGGGTCTGTGTGTGTGTGTGTGTGTGTGGTGTGGGTGGGTGGGTGGGATGCGTGCGTGTGTGTGTGTGTGAGTGTGTGTGTGAGTGTGTGTGTGTGGCGTGTGTATACACGTATGAGTGTGTGTATGTGTATGTGTGTATACACTTACAAATGTGTAAGTGTACGCGCGCACGTACGAGGTGCATGCACGTGTTTCAGCGTCCATGCGAGCGTATACGTTTGCCTGTGTGTCATGTGTTATCTTTCAGTTTCTACAACGAAAATAATGTAAGCTTTCAAAGAATATACAGTCTTTTATGTATGTATGTGGCAAACTCAAAAAGCGGCGGCTCGTCTCATAAGTAAAGTTTGCCTTAATTTAATTGAAATGTGAGCGTTGTGTCACACGTTACCTGAAAAACGTCAACACCTTTTTTGTAAACGTTGTGTTTGTGCTCTTTGACAGCGACCGAAGGCAATTAATATTAATGTTATTTTGACACACAATATCATTATCAGTGGAGGTACGAAAACATTTGCTTTGCTTCTAAACAAGATTAGCAAGGGCCGGAACTATAAAAATGTTTTACAGTTTTTTTAATCAAAACCAACATTGGCAATTCAAGAATAATATGGGTTTTTTTTTTACAACAAAACAACATTAGCAGAAGAGAGGCAAATTGTTGCTAGCTTTCGCTGGTTAAACATGAGGAGGTTACTGATTGTTTCAAGGTAGAACAGTGCCCTGGGTCTACCTGTCAGGGACTTATGAAGACCTTACGTGTATGTGTCGTGTGTGTGTGTGTGTGTGTGTGTGTGTGTGTGTATGTGTATATGTGTGTGTGTGTGGCGCGCGCGCGCGCACATGTATGTGTGTGTGTACAGATAGATAGATGGATAGCCAGACAGACAGACAGACAGACAGACAGACAAAAGACAGACAGACACACACACAGACAATGTGTGAGAGGAGAGGCTGAGGAAAGAGAGAGACAGACAGACAGGACAGATAGACAGATAGGCAGGCAGACAGACAGACAGAACGAGAGAAGAGGGAGAGAGGACAGAGAGAGAGATAGAGATAGAGATAGACAGATAGGCAAGCAGACAGATAGACAGATAGAGAGAGAGGGAGAGGAGACGAGAGGAGAGAGAGAAAACAGAGACAGAAAGAGGAGAGAGAGAAGGAGAGAGAGAGAGAGGTAGAGATAGAGAGAGAGGAGAGAGAGAAGACAAAGAGAGATCAGGACGAGAGACTAACAGCGACAGACGTATGGTGGAATGGGAAGGGGGACGAAAACGTAACCGGGAGAAAGAAGGAAAAGAGAGAGAAAGGCAGAACGGAGAGACACAGAAGTACAACACAAGTGATATAAAGAGAACTACACCCACAGCACGACAAGCAACGAGACGAACAACATGAACACCAACCATAGACAGCACACGCCACAAAACCACAATGAACAACCACAGAGACACAGAACCCAGAACAAAACACGAACACACACACCCAATGAAAACAGACACACCCACACACACACACAACCACATGAACACACACACTGAAACACACACACACACATGAAACACAACACACATGAACACACACACTGAAACACAACACACACAAACACACATGAAAACACACACACTGAAAACGACACACACATGAACACAACACAACACATGAACACCACACACACACATGAAACACACACACACACACACACATGACACACACACATGAAAACACCAACATGAAACACACAACACATGAAACCACACACACACATGAAACACACACACACACACATGAAACACACACACACACACACACATAAACACACACACATGAAACACACCATGAAACACACACACATGAAACACACACACATGAAACACACACACATAACACACACACATGAAACCACACCAACACACACATGAACACACACACACATGAAACACACACACATGAAACACACACCACACATGAAACACACACACACACACATGAAACACACACACACATCAAACACACACACACGAAACACACACACACATGAAAACACCACAGAACACACACACATGAAACACACACACATGAAACACACACACACATGAAACACACACACACACAATGAAACACACACACATGAAACACACACACACATGAACACACCACACATGAAACACACACACACACATGAAACACACAACACACATGAACACACAACACACACACATGAAACACACACACACACCATGAAACACACACACATGAACAATACCCACACACATGAAACAACACTAACACAACAACACACATGAAACACACACACATGAACACACACACACACACACACACTGAAACCAACACACAACAACAACATGAAAACACACACACACACATGAAACACACACAACACACATGAAACACACAACACATGAAACACACAACACACACACATGAAACACACACACACAATGAAACACACACACAGAAACACACACACTGAAACACACACACATGAAACACACACACACACACATGAAACAACACCACACACATGAACACACACACATGAAACACACACACATGAAACACACACGACACACACATGAAACACACACACACATGAAACACAACATGAACAACACCATGAAACACACACACAAATGAAAAACACACACACATGAAACACCACACCATGACACACACACATGAACACACAACATGAAAACACACACACACACAAATAACCACACATGAAAAACACACAACACACACATGAAACACACACAGAACACACACACACATGAAACACACACACACACATGAAACACACACACACACACATGAAACACACACACACACACATGAAACACACACAATGAAACACACACACATGAAACACACACACACATGAAACACACCACACATGAAACACACACACACACATGAAAACACACACCACATGAAACACACACATGAAACACACACACACATGAAACACACACACACATGAAACACCCCATGAAACAACACACACACATGAAACACACCACACACACATGAAACACACATGAAACACACCACACATGAAACACCACACATGAAAACACACATGAAACACACACACACATGAAACACACACACACACATGAACACACCACACACATGAAACACACACACACATGAAACACACACACACACATGAAACACACACAACATGAAACCAACACATGAAACACACACACACATGAAACACACACACACATGAAACACACACATGAAACACACACACATGAAACACACATGAACACACACATGAAACACACACACACACATGAAACACACACCACACATGAAACACCACACACACATGAAAACACACACACACATGAAACACACACACACATGAAACACACACACACATGAAACACACACACACATGAAACACACACACATGAAACACACACACACATGAAACACACACACATGAAACACACACACACACTGAAACACACACACACATGAAACACACACACACACAACACACATGAAACACACACACATGAACACACACACCATGAAACACACACACACACACACACACATGAAAAACACACACACACAACACACACAACACATGAAACCACACACAACACATGAAACACACACACATGAAACACACACACATGAAACACACACACACACATGAAACACACACACACACACATGAAAAAAACACACACATAAACACACACACACACACACATGAAACACACACACACAAACACAAACATGAAACAACACACATGACACCACACACACACACACACATGAAACACACACACACCCACACACACATGAAACACACACACAATGAAACACACACACAAAACATGAAACACACACACACACACACATGAAAACACACATGAAACACACACACCATGAAACACACACACACACATAAAACACACACACACACACATGAAACACACACACACATGAAACACACACATGAAACACACACACACATGAAACACACACACACATGAAAACAACACACACACATGAAACACACACACACACACACACACACACACACATGAAAACACACACACATGAAACACACATGAAACACACACACACATGAAAAACACACACACACACACACACATGAAACACACACACATGAAACACACATGAAACACACACACACATGAAAAACACACACATGAAACACACATGAAACACACACACACACATGAAACACACATGAAACACACACACACATGAAACACACACACATGAAACACACATGAAACACACACACACATGAAACACACACACATGAAACACACACACCATGAAACACACATGAAACACACACACACATGAAACACACACACACATGAAACACACACACACATGAAACACACATGAAACACACACACACACATGAAACACACATGAAACACACACACACACATGAAACACACACACACATGAAACACACACACACACATGAAACACACATGAAAACACACACACACACATGAACACACACACACATGAAACACACACACACACTGAAACACACATGAAACACACACACACACATGAAACACACACACACATGAAACACACACACACACACATGAAACACACATGAAACACACACACACATGAAACACACACACACATGAAACACACACACACACATGAAACACACATGAAACACACACACACATGAAACACACATGAAACACACACACACATGAAACACACACACATGAAACACACACACACACATGAAACACACATGAAACACACACACACATGAAACACACACACATGAAACACACATGAAACACACACACATGAAACACACATGAAACACACACACACATGAAACACACACACACACACACACATGAAACACACACACATGAAACACACACATGAAACACACACACACACACACACATGAAAAAAAAAAACACACACACACACACACATGAACACACACACACACACACTATATATATATATATAATTATGTATAATGTACACACATTTATGACTGTCACGTTATCGTGTTCAGATATGGTGACACGCTGTGCTATCAATAGAAAAACGCGTCATCGTACCAAACCGGCAATCTTTCATGCAATACCATGATGCACAAACAATCTTCCCTTCTTTTAACCCTTTGACTCCCACACCCTATCCACCGGCATCCCGTATTCCCACTGATGCTATCAAAGCAAAAACTTAACCCTTTGATTCCTTCACCCTATCCACCAGCTTCCTGCAGGAAGCTGGTGGATAGGGTGAAGGAATCAAACGGTTAAGTTTTTGCAGTCTGTGGATAGGGTGCGGGAGTCAAAGGGTTAAATGTAAATGTACTACTTTATACTGGCGCGACTTTCCATTTCTAGCGGTTTTTAAACACATTCTGCTCTCTCTCTCTCTCTCTGTCAGTTCAGAAAAGAGACATTAACCAGTCAAGTCTCCTCATCAACCACACATGAGGGTTTGTATCACGAAAAAGTCAACGTCAAAAGTTAGTGATAATTCTCCATGGAGGAGTTATATAGAGAATGGTGTCTTTCTGAGACAAAATTTGAGTTTCAAAATCTCTCTCTCTCTCTCTCTCTCTCTCTTCTCTCTCTCTCTCTCTCTCTCTCTCTTCCATTCTCCTTTTTTCTTCCCGTTTACCCCCCCCCTCTCTCTCTCTCTCTCTTTTACACTCTCCTTTTTTCTTCCAGTTTACTCTCTCTCTCTCTCTCTACTCTCTCTCTCTCTCTCTCTCTCTCAAAAAGAGTTTTTGTTCAACTTTTTAAATTAATGTAAGTTTATCTCCAGTGAAGATATTACTTTATATTGTTTTTATGTTTGTTCGTCGGATTTGGGTCTTCCTCTTACTTATATGACTAATTATGTCGGGTGGTTAGCTGTTTTTTTCAACTTTTTGTTCAACTTTTTAAATTAATGTAAGTTTATCTCCAGTGAAGATATCACTTTATACTGTTCTTATCTTTATTCGCCGGATTTGGGTCTTCCTCTTACTTATATGACTAATTACGTCGGGTGGTCAACTGTTTTTTCAACTTTTTGTTCAACATTTGTTCAACTTTTTCCGTTCAATTTTTTCTTCATCTTTAGGAAAAAAAATTCAAATGGATGTAATGTCAGCCATGACTATATTTATAAATCTTTGTTTCGAGAAAACGTCGCCGAAAAATTTAATGACTTTGTTTTATGCTCCTTGCCACAAGGACAAAAATGTCAATGGCAATAAACCATTTTCAGTTTCAGTTTCAGTTTCTCTCTCTCTC
>CM060305.1:156719688-156742188 GCA_030674185.1 Monoplex corrugatus
TACAGGTCATGCTTACCTTCTATTCCCTTCCCACCCCCAAACACACACACACACACGCACACAGGCGCACGGCGCGCCACACACAAACACAAAAACAACAAACAAACACACACATACGCACGCACCACACACACACACACACACACACACACAAACACACACACACAAACACACATATACACACAAACAAATACAAACACATACACACACAAACAAACAAAAAACAAACACAAACACACAAATAAACAAACACACACACGCGCACGCACGCATACACACATACAGACACACACACTCAAACAAACAAACATAAACACACACACATACACACACACGCACGCACCACACACACACACACACACACACACAAACACACATATACACAAACACACAAACAAAACACAAACAAACACACAAATAAACAAACACCACACACGCGCACGCACGCACACACACATACAGACACACACACTCAAACAAGCATAAACACACACACACACACACACACACACACATATACACACACAAACAAACACAAACACATACACACACAAACAAACAACAAACAAACACAAACACACAAATAAACATACACAAACAAACAAACCAACACACACACACACACACAAACACATAAACACACAAACAAACACACACACACACAAAAACACCCCTTCCCCACGAAGTGTTGCATATGTCGAACACGCCCTGTTTTGCACAAACGAAAGGTAAAAAGCCAAAGAAAACGACTGCCCCATAAACTGAAAAGAGTTTGTAAACTGAAAAGCAAGGCAGCGGGGGAGGCGGGAGGGAGGAGGGAGGACCTCCCGTTGACTCAAAAGCTGCAGAAATGAAGATAAAAGAGAGAGAGAGAGAGAGAGAGAGAGAGAGAGAGAGAGAGAGAGAGAGAGAGAGAGAGAGAGAGAGAGAGAGAGAGAGAGAGAGAGAGAGAGAGAGAGAGAGAGCCCAACAGGATCGAGGAAATGAATTGGCTCTGTACGGCAGGTAGTTTCTTTTGACGACTATACATACATGCGGGCCTGAAACCTCGAAAAAGGATATCGATCGCACTGTAAATCGAATATTAATATAGACAGAACCGGTTCGACCCTTTTGACTCCCTCACCCTATCCGCTAATATTCTGCATCGTCATCAATGACAGCAAAGCAAAAACTTAACCCTTCGACTCCCCTCACCCTATCCATCAACTCCCTGCAAACTTAACCCTTCGACTTCCTCACTCTATCCACCAGCTTCATGCAAACTTAACCCTTCGACTCCCTCACCCTGTCCACCAGCTTCTTGCAACTTAATCATCCACCCTCACTCTATCCACCAGCTTTCTGCAAACTTAACCCTTCAACTCCTTCACCCTATCCACAAGCTTCTTGCAAACTTAACCCTTCGACTCCCTCACCCTATCCACCAGCTTCCTGCAAACTTAACCCTTCGACTCCTTCACCCTATCCAAGAGCTTCCAGCAACTTAACCCTTCAACTCCCTCACCCTATCCACCAGCTTCCTGCAACTTAACCCTTCGACTCCTTCACCCTATCCACCAGTTTTCTCCAGGAAGCTGGTGGATAGGGCGAGGGAGTCGAAGGGTTAATAACCTTTGACTCCCTCACCCTATAACCAGCTTCCTGCAACTTAACCCTTCGACTCCCTCACCCTATCTACCAGCTTCTTGCAACTTAACACTTCGACTCCCTCACCCTATACACCAGTTTCCTGCAACTTAACACTTCGACTCCCTCATCCTATCCACCAGCTTCCTGCTAAAACTTAACCCTTCGACTCCCTCACCCTATTCACCAGCTTCCTACAACTTAACCCTTCGACTCCCTCACCCTATCCACCAGCTTTCCGCAGGAAGCTGGTGGATAGGGCGAGGGAGTCGAAGAGTTAAAAACCTTTGACTCCCGCACCCTATCCAACCAACTGCAAAAACTTAACCCTTTCACTCCCTCACCCCCCCCCCCCCTATTCACCAGCTACCTGCAGGTCGAGAGAACCGGACAGCTGTGCACACATTGAGCCACGTCACCTCTCTATCTATCAAGCAGAGCGACAGGAGGTCGTTTTGACTACAGCCTCGTTGACCACCAAGCTTCATGATAACGCACAAAATCTGAAGACGTGCCCCTGACCAGTCCGCCCACCTTATCATCAGCTGTGTTTTAAACATACCTGAATACAAATGTACTACAAAAACTAAGTACATATACACTAACACACCCAAAAACTGGCCTAACCGCCTATTTATCTTCTGCACATCACATTTCTTTAGCGAAAAATGCATTTAATACATGTACCCAAATTATCGAACATAATACAAAGCAGGTAAAGCTTTATACAACACATACGAGAATGGACAGGTACTCGTACTAATCTACGAACACGTATCAAGTCACCAGAAGAAAAACACAGTTCCCACTGTTTTCGCAGCAATCATCATCATCATCAGGTGCCCTGCCGCATGGCGTTGGCGATCATGGACTTCCATTTGTCTCTATCTCTCGTTGCCCCTAGCATCTCTCCCACCCACCCCTCGTCCCCAGCCACTCTGCAAGTCCGTCCAGCATTTTCTCCCTGGGTCTACCCGGTGCTCTCCTTTCCCTCCAGCTTTCCCGTTGTGACCAGGTGCTCCAAATCCCCCTTTCTCATAAAATGGCCTATAAATGTTGCCTGTTTTTTTCCTAATCTTCCTTATGAGTGATCTACTTGTGTCTGCCTTCACCAAGACTGTCTCATTTGTTTTCTTAGCTGTCCATGGAACTCTCAACATTCTTCTTAGAAACCACATCTCGGCTGCCTCAATCTTGCTCTGGCTTTGCTTGTTGACTGTCCACGCCTCACATCCGTACAACAGTATTGGTTCTATATAACATTCAAGAACTCTCTTCCTGATGTTAATTGATAGGCATTTGTTCGCAGCAATACTTTTCATAAAACCAATAACAACAGTACTCCTATTAAGTCATCTGAAGAAAAACACAGTTCAAACTGTTTCTTTTTTCCCACTGTTTCATTCAAGGAAAAACATTGCAGCATACAACAGGACAACTTTTCCAAGCCTCTAAAACAAAAGTATCCACCCTCATTGCATCAGCAAAAACAAGCTATTTCCAAACCAAAATCCTGAATGCCTCTTCTTCAAAAGAACTCTTTACAACCATGAATCATCTCCTTGGCACACGAAAAGATTTATCTCTCCCAACAAAACATACAAATGAAGAACTCCCATCTGTATTCTCCAACTATTTCACCACCAAAATACAAACTCTTCGTGACAGGCTTGACAGGACACCCTGTCAACCATGCCCACCTGACCCTTCCTTCTCTGGCACACCTCTTACTACTTTTACCCCAGTCTCACAAGAAGAAATTCTCAACACAATCAGATCCATGTCGTTCAAAACCTGCGAACTGGATCCTCTTCCAGGTTCTGTCTACGCCGACTGTCTCCCTACTCTCCTCCCATTCATCACTGACATCATCAACACTTCTCTTCAAACTGGAACTGTCCCAGATTCTTTCAAGTCTGCTATTGTTCACCCTCTCCTCAAGAAACACAATTTAGATCCAAATGAACTGAAAAATTACCGGCCTATCTCTAATCTCTCTTTCTTGTCAAAACTCCTTGAAAAAGTCGTCCTCAACCAGCTGAACTCTCACCTGTCTGCCAACAATCTCCTCAATCCTTTCCAGTCAGCCTACCGCCAGTGCCATAGCACTGAAACTGCCCTACTACACATTCTCAACAATCTCCTCCTTGCAACTGATACTGGCAAAGTCTCTCTCCTCACACTCCTTGATCTGTCTGCAGCCTTTGATACCATTGATCATGGTATTCTCCTTTCTAGACTTCATCATACTTTTGGCATCTCTGACATTGCTCTGTCTTGGTTCACTTCATACCTATCAAACAGAAAACAAACCGTTCTCATCAATGGCACTTACTCTCAACCTGCATACCTGACCTGTGGTGTTCCACAAGGATCTGTCCTTGGCCCTGTTCTTTTCACTCTTTACACCTCCCCCTGTCCACCATCACCAACTCCCATTCTATAAAACACCACTTCTATGCTGATGACACCCAACTTCAAGACAGTGACTCACCTGATAATATACAGCGCCTGTTGACTCGCACCACTGAGTGTTACTCGGACATTAAGAACTGGATGACACACAATAGACTTCAGCTTAATGACGACAAAACAGAAGCTATCCTCATTGGCACCCGTCAGAAACTTTCTCAGCTGCCTCCTCTTTCTCTCCCATTATGTAACACATCAGTCCCAATTTCTGATTCAGCTAAAAACCTTGGTGTCTGCATTGACTCTACCCTCTCCATGAACAACTTTGTTTCTCAAACTGCCAGATCCTGCTACTATCATCTCCATCGTATAAAGCTGATCAGGAAGTATCTCTCTGTCGAAACAACTGCAAAACTCGTTCTCTCCTTCATAATGTCTCGCATTGACTATTGCAATTCACTCCTGTCTGGTCTTCCTGCCTCCACCATTCACATCCTACAGCGCATTCAAAACAATGCTGCACGCCTTGTACTCAAAAAGAAAAAAGCTGACCACATATCTCCTCTCCTGGCACAACTTCACTGGCTCCCTGTATCAAAGCGCATACAGTACAAACTAGACACCATGTGCTACAAAAGCCTCAATAACGCAGCCCCCGATTACCTGTCAAGCCTACTTGAGATCTATGTTCCCTCACGTACCCTCCGCTCTGCCTCTGATCCTCTGACTCTTCGCTTTCCACGCACTAAGCTCAATACCTATGGTCCACGAGCCTTCTCTGTTTCTGGTCCACTCTCCTGGAACAAACTTCCTCTCTCAGTCCGTCAGCAACCTACTTTTGTCTCCTTCAAGTCCGCTCTCAAAACTCACCTTTTCTCTCCTGCATAAAATCCTAACCTCACTCAACCCTCCCCTCTGCAGCCTGTCTCCGCTCGGAGGGAATCACATGGTTATAATATATAATTGTATGCTATGCTCTCTATAATTTTCCATTGCTTTTATTCTTGCTTTTATTGCTTTTATTCTTTCTCCCCATTTATAGCCATGCGTGTGTGTGGGTGTGTGTGTGTGTGTGTGTGTGTGTGTGTGTGTGTCTGTATGTGTGCGTGCGTGTGTGTGCGAGCGTGCGTGCCTGCGTGTGTGTCTGCTTCAGCGCTTAGATTTGATTTTATCAAGATTTTGCGCTATATAAATATTGTAATTATTATTATTATTGACATTGCATACAACAAGCAGAAGCTTATGAACCGTATTAACAATCACAAGAACTATTGTATAGAACTAGTGTATAGAACTTACAAATGAATTGCTGCAGCAATAGCAAGTTCAACAAATCTAGGAAGATACAATAACATTATACATTATATGTAACAAAAGAAAAGAACAACAGTTTTCGAATCATTTATTATTGACAAAAGATGCAATTGATAGTCATCAACTAGAATTTTCCAGCAAGAGAGCGATGGGGGGGGGGGGGGGGGGGAGGAGGAGAGGGGCAGACAGAGGAGAGGGAGGGAGGGACAGAGAGAGATAGAGAGAGAGCGGGAGAGAGAGAGAAAGAGAGAATGAGAGGGAGAGACAGGAGAGAGACACACAGAGAGAAAGAGACAGAGAGAGGGGAGAGAGAGAGGGAGGGGAGAGAGATAGAGACAAAGAGACAGACAGACAGGGACAGAGAAAAAGAGACAGACAGACAGACAGACAGACAGGGACACAGACAGAGAGAGAGAGAGAGAAAGAGAGAGAGAGAAAGAGAGAGAGAGAGAGTTCTATCCAGCCAATATTATCTTTAGTACTGAATGATAAAGTAATATCAGCATACAAACAAGAAGGAAAAAAAAAAGCTTTACCACAGACTCCATACCACATTCCAACAAATATTTTCCACTTAGCCACGCAACATTCACCAGTTTAAGCCAAACCTTTTGGTCAACGTCAGTCATTATGAAATTTTTAGAAACGTTAATTTTACCGAATATCGGACAAAAGTCCCAACGAATCAACATCAGTCACAACGAAAGTACTTTGGAGGTCAATATCTATCACGATACAGGTCTGCCCCTTCACCTTACACACTACACACACAACACACACACACAACACACACACACACACACACACACACACAGAGAGAGAGAGAGAGAGAGAGAGAGAGAGAGAGAGAGAGAGAGAGAGAGATGAGTTCATATATAAAGACATTCAAAAAAAAAAAGAAAAAAACTTCAAGTTAACTGACATACACACACACACACACACAACACACACACACACACACACACACACACACACACACACACACACACACACACACACACACACCAGTACACAAATAAAGACATTCAGAAAAAGAAAGGAAAACTTCAAGTTGACCGACTTACACTCCAACACCACTCACCAACGATATGAAGTCCCCACAAAGCCAGTCAGCACCCTTCATCGATCCCCAAATGAACTGAAGTAAAACACAGCCGTCAATGACAAATCTCAATCACTGTCACCCGCATTAATCTTTTTCACTCCCGCACCTTGTCTGCCAGCATCCTGCATTGTTAACCATGCTAGCAAAGCAAACACTTAACCCTTTGACTCCCCCACCTATCCTCCAGCATCCTGCATTGTCAACCATGCTAGCAAAGCAAACACTTAACCCTTTGACTCCCCCACCCTATCCTCCAGCATCCTGCATTGTCAACCATGCTAGCAAAGCAAAAACTTAACCCTATGACTCCCCCACCCTGTCCACCAGCATCCTGCATTGTCACCATGCTAGCAAAGCAAAACTTAACCCCTATGACTCCCACCTGTCCACCACATCCTGCATTGTCAACCTGCTAGCTAAGCAAGACTCCCACCTATCCAGATCTGCTTGTCAGCCAGCTAGCTAGCAAACCTAAACCTTGACTTCTCCTATCCAACACTCCTGCAAGGAAGCTGGTGGACAGGGTGAGGGAGTCAAAGGGTTAATTTTTTTTTGCAGTTGGTCGATAAGGTGCAGGAGTCAGATTGTTGAGAATAGAAAATGATAAACAATCATGTACATCTGAAGTCACTAACAACTGATAACATTCACATTACTCGATACCATACACTTCTTGATCACAGGTCAAGTGCTCGCCTTCCAATCGAACTACAAGGTTTATCTGAATCTAGTTATCTGAATCTATTTGGTTGTCTCCACGGACGCGATGGTCATGTGGGTAAGACACAGGATTTCTAATCGGAATGTCTCGGGTTCGATCTCGCCTGGCTGGTAAAGAGTTTTTTCTTTTTTTTTTTCTTTCTTTCTTTCTTTCTTTTTCTTTCTTTCTTTTTTTTTCTTTGATCTCTTATGCCAACATCAGGGGCAGTAACAACATTCAGTACAGAAGAAAATAATTTTAAGACTTAATTCTTTGACTCCCGCACCTCATCCATCAATTGTAAAGACGTAACCCTTTGACCACCGTTCCTGCAGGAAGTTGGGGATAGGGTGAGGGAGTCAAAGGGTTTAGTTCTTGCTTTTGCTAGCGTGGTTGACAATGCAGGATGCTGGTGGACAGGGGTGCGGGAGTTAAAGGGTTAAAACGTCCCTTAACTAACGGACAGTAACACTGGACCTGACCTGTCTTACAACTACTGTCCCTTGCTATTCTACAGACACACATACAATTATGTGCTCCTTTCTGTCCAGCCACTGGCAACATAAAAACTGGCCTGTTCGCTGACCGTCTTAACCCTTTCACTCCCGCACCCTGTCCACTAACATCCTGCATTGTCAACCATGCTAGCAAAGCAAAAAACATTAACCCTTTCATTCCCTCACCCTATCCACCAGCTTTCTGCAGGAAGCTGATGGATAGGTGAGGGAACCAGAGGGCTAAGTTTGTTGTTTTTGTTTTTTGTTGTTTAGGTTTTTTGTTGTTGTTAATGGAGAAGTTCCGGGAGTCAAAGGGTTAACGCTTCACTCATTCTGATGGTGTCAACTCAGCGTTTCACTGCGACCGTCTCACATCTAGTTCTTACTGTTCAACACGTTCACAGATCAGAAAGCTTCTTGCTTACTGTACATACCTTGGGAAAGGCTGCCTCTGCTACTGCTGCTGCTACTGCTGCTACTATACTACAACTACTACTGCTGCTACCACTACTACTACTACTACTATTATTACTACTATTACTATTACTATTGCTATTGCTAATGACATAAATAAGCCGCCAAATCTTGATTCAAGAATCAAACCAAGACGCACACTCTCATCATTCACCAAATCAATCACCAAACTATGACCAACACTGCAGGGAACTAAACACACGAAAACTTTTGGAGGACGAAGACAGGAGGGGAGTGGGGCGTGTAACCCTTAACCCTCCTCCGTCTGTCTCTGTCTCTATCTGTCTGTCTGTCGATGTCTCTCTCTCTATCTCTCTCTATCTCTCACACACACACACCCACGCACGCACGCACACACACACACACACACACACACACACACACACAAACACACGCACACACCACACACACACACACACACACACACACACCACACACACACACACACACACACACACACACACACACACACACACACACACACGTATCAATGCATTCACGCACATAATCTAAGGGAAATGCCCCCTGGCGTTGACCACCACGGTACCATAAAATATAACGCACACGTCCACAAGATGGGATGGTTCTCGCTGTGGACAGGTGCGGAGTTAAGTTAAACGTCCTAACTAACGGACAGTAACACTGACCTGACCTGTCTACAACTACTGTCCCTTGTGTGTGTGTGTGTGGTGTGTGTGTGGTTGTGTTGCGCGTGTTGTTGTGTTGTGTTTGTGTGTGGTGTGTGCGTGTTTGTGTGTGTGTGTGAGCGTGGTGTCGTGTTGTGTGTGTGTGCGTGCGTGGGTGTGATGTACTGTTTGTGTGTTGTGGTTTGGAGAGAAGGTAGCGGCATGGAAATGGGAAATAACGGCACGGGAGCGGAAATACGGTGGAGGTGGGAAAAAAAACGGCACGGAAGTGGGAAATAACGGCACGGAAGTGGGAAATAACGGCTTCGTTCAATGCCATATGTGGCCTGACCAATACAGATAGCGAACGAAAGAAAGAAGTAGAACAATTATACACCCAGCTAATACACCCAGCAAACATCAGTCACCACCACCACCAACCACCACCACCACCCAATAACAACAACAACAAACAACAAAAAGCTCCGGAGAGCCAGATAGAAACTCACCACGAAGAGAAACTTAAAACATAGAAGAACAGCACTTTTTTAGTCACCGAAAACAGGTCGCACACAGGTCACGTCACATCCGCCCGTTGGGGGCATTCCATTCTCAAGGCATGCATACGGTACACACACACAATACACCTCCGTCCCTTCGATGTCCAGTTCTACGCCACACTGCTTGTGCAAGAAGAATCTACATGTAGTGCCATAGCACCGCGTCACTAGGTTCCAGAAAAGAAAGGAGTGGGCGGTCAACTTGCCTGCCACTGCCCAACACCACCTCCCACCCCGAACCCCCCCGGTCCTGTTCAAACGAACCACACGCTCACTATTTCGAAACGATTGTTCGTTCTCTCTCTCTCTCTCTCTTCTCTCTCTCTCTCTCTCACCACACACACACACACACACAACACACAATATACACGCGGACATACACAACTTCACTTCCCTTCCTTCCCCCCCCCGACTCTCTCTCTCTCTCTCAAACACACACACACACCATACTCTCTCTCTCTCTCTCTCTCTCCACACACAACACACACATAACACACGGACATAGACAACTTCATTATCTTTCTCGCCTCTCTCTCTCTCTCTCTCTCTCTCATACACACACACACACGACATACACAGCTTCACGTCTTCACTCCACTCACCGCCTCTCTCTCTCTCTCTTCACACACCACACACACCACACACACACTCTCTTCACACACACCACACACACTCTCTCTCTCTCTCACACACAACACAACACAACACACACACACATCACTCTCTCTCTCTCACGCACACACATACACACACACACACACACTCTCTCTCTCACACACACACACACACACACACACACACACACACTCCTCTCTCATCTCTCATCCACCACACACACACATACACACATTCACTCTCTATCTCTCACGCACTCACACACACACACACACACACACCTCTCTCTCACACTCACACACACACACACACACACACACACAACACACAAACACACTCACACACTTCCCTCTGACCACTCCTTTCGTTTCATAAACTGACCCGATACCGGACGAGCAGGACACGATGAAAGTCACACACACACAGCTCATATCGACAATTTCACTTACAGGTGGTTCTCAAGACATCGCTTCCGTGAAGGAATAACCTCCACACTCACGCACCAACGCCACAGATGTCACATGCCGAATTTAACCCTTTGACTCCCGCAAGAAGCTGGTGGATAGGGTGAGGGAAGCCATAGGGTTAAGTTTTGCAGTTGGTAAACGGGAGTACTTGAGTCAAAGGGTTAAAGATCATCTGCCATATAAAAAACCTTCGCATATACCCGGCCAACGTACCGAAAAGATCCTAAAGGTTCTACTACCTAACTTATGGGTTTCTATATAACATTGTTCTTTTATGACTGTATCAATCTGTTATGAGAACAAACTTGGGCTGGCTGTAGTGCAGTGTACTATGAAGTCCGCCAAGAGCAACGTGAAAGCTCCTATCCCCAACCCCAAACGTCAGTTTTACTAGAAACAAGATTTATGTCTTTATAACCGAACAGACTTCGGGGAGACAAAGACAGATCAGAGAATGGGGTCTTGAGATCGGCGCTCATCACTACCTGGCTTCCAACGACGTATTGTCAAAAAATAGATAGATACATAGACAGACTGATATATATGTGTATATGTATTTAGATAGATAGATAGATAGATAGATAGATAGATAGATAGATAGAAAGATAGATAGATAGATAGATAGACAGACAGACAGACAGACAGAAGATACAGACAGATAGATAGATATAGATAGGTAGATAGACAGACAGATAGATAGATAGAGACAGACAGACAGACAGACGGACGACAGACACGACAGAATAGTACGGACAGACAGAAAAGACAGACAGACAGACCACCAGACATGACAGACAAGACAACACAACACAAGAAAATACAACATAACAAAACACAGCAGAAAATCCACACCCATAGAAACATGTCCAAGACAAGACAAGACAAACACAGCAAAACAACATAAAAACACAGCAAAATCCACACAAAAACATCAAGACAAGACAAGACAAACAACACAAGACAAACAACATAACACAACAGAAAATCCACTTCCGTAGAAACGAATACAACACAACACAAAACAGCACAACACAAAATCCGCTCCCACAGAAAAAAGTACAAGACAAGACAAGACAACACAAAACAAAACAAAACAAACAGAAAATCCACTCCTACACAAACAAGCACAACACAACTGTGTGAAGGACGTGTACGAGAACACCTCCAGTGGCGGTTGGTTGGCTGCCAACAGCAAAGTGGTCAACTGACCGTGACAGTCACGCTTTGTCGGTCGCCTAGAGAAGAAAACGAAAGAAAACACAAAAGCCAAAAAACGGTCTTCAACGCGGGTACACCTGTACCTGTAGAGGTTTCTCTGCCCACCCCCACACACCTTGACGTCAGGGCATTTTCAGCGAGTGCCTACCAACTAGCTTTTGTTGATAACTATTTGGATAGAGATGTGGCTTCTTCATGGACGGTGAAGCAAAAGACTCCGGAGGTCAGTGGCTTGACACGGTTGGACAGGAAGTTTTCCTTCACCCCTCCCTCCTCCACTAGATCTTGTCTTTTCCTCTCTGGACCCTCTTCAGGACAAAAACAATACTAATATGGCATGACCACTTTTCAAATTGCAGAATTCATCTCACTTCCCCTTTGACATCATATTTGCCTTCCCCTCTCCCCACTTCTTACCATTACTCACAAACACATTGCGATTTTATTTAGTCCCTTTCTCCAACTGGACCAAGCAGCAGGGAAGTTTCAGTCTTTTTCTCATGATTTTATATTTGGTGTTTGTTTGTGATCGTACATTCACGCTTGACAAAGGCCAGTTGGCCGAAAATTTGCGCCTGTCTTGTCTTGTTGTATTAAATACGCGTTCTGATTCTATTTTCGTGTTTTTCTGGTTCCTGGTTGCTTGAACGCGGGCAGTTGCACTTGTTTTTGCTCTTCCTCTCTTTTCTTTTCTTTTCTTCTTTCCATTGTTCTTTATTTTTCTCCTTTATACACCTTGAATCGAGAACAAAGACTTCACGCTTCCTAGTTATTTATTCCAGGTGACTATATTTTTATATCCTTTGACGATAAATTGAAAGGAGTGGTCTACGCCAGGGGCATATCCTTGGATTATGTGCGTGAATGCATTGTCATGTGTGTGCTTCATTTTCTTTTCCGGGAGTTTTTTTTTTTCCTCCAGTGAGGTATGGTGTACCTTTTTTTTTTTGAGCTGGTAATAACTCTGATATTACTGTGTGCAGTCGGATGGATGTTAAGCAACAATAACGATAAGCTGGCTGGCTCTTTTGACAGAGCCTTGAAAGACAAGATCAAGTGGAGGAGTAAACAAACAGTTCCTGTCCATTATACTCTTAAGTGAGTTACTGGTTTTTTTTTAGCCAGTCGGTGTTAGGTACATTCTGTACGTTACGTAAGCCATACTATAAACAATGCAATTGAATCTAAACACAGGCTCTCTCTCTCTCTCTCTCTCTCTCTCCTCTCTCTCTCTCTCTCTCTCCATTCGTCTCTCTCTCCCTCTCTCTCTCTCCCTCTCTCTCTCTCCCTCTCTCTCTCCCTCTCTCTCTCCCTCTCTCTCTCTCTCCTCTCTCCTCCTCTCTCTCCCCCCTCTCTCTCTCCTCTCTCTCTGTTTCAAAACTTTCAGAATCAACCTCTCAACCACACTCTCTCACAAAACAAACACTTCAGCGTGGGTTAATTCTCTGACCCCTTCACTGCTTGCTAAACAGGAATTGCGCCACATTCCCCTAACTACCTGTCATGTGCATGTCTCTTACAGCGCTGTACAAACAACTCCATTAGCAGAATGGGTCCGACTCTGAAAATTTCAACTTCAAGACGCTTTATCACTCAAGGATAAGTAGCATTCGTCCCGCTGGACCTGTCTTACAGCTAGTCTTATTACACTACACATCACCATAACATGGGTAAGGACTGAAAGCTAATTATCTTCAGTAAGATTGTTTTCAATAACTTGCAACAATCCTTTGCCGAAAAGCACACTATGTGACTAGACGTTAAAAGAAACGGCATACAAACAAAAGACCATACAAGTTTTGAGACTAGCTGCGTGCAACAGACCACATGCACGGACAAGAAATTCCTGCTAAGTGTTCCGCTACTTCGGCGACGAACTCTAAACGTTAGATTAAGCGTTCGATAGATTAAGACTTCGTGGAACAGCATAATCCTGTTAAAATAAATAATAATTACAGTATTTGTATAGCGCAAAATCTTGATAGAAATCAATCTAAGCGTGAGACAAAAGTTCAGACAAAGCATCCTCTCACATCCCCCGTGTGGGATGCCGGGGGCTCTTTCAGTATAAATAATATCCCACCTTCTAGAAATGCTGTGCTAGAAATTTCCTCTTTTCTGTCATTCTCTTGTTTCTCTCTTCCTCCTTTGCTTTCTGTCATTTCTTCCTATCATTATCTGCCTTGCTGGTCTATTCACCTGTATATGTTCGATAAAGTCTTACGTACTTTTTCTTAGGATTGATAATTGGGTAGATATATTAAGTGCATTTTTGGCTCTAGGGAGGTGAGATATGCGAAAGCAATTTCAGTTAATTTATGCCCGTTTTTATATGTTTCGGTGTCCTTAGGTATGCTTAATTTGTGTTCAGATGTGTTTTTTAAATTCCCTGAGTGATGAATTGGACGGAGTGGTCAATGCTGGGGGCATGTCTTTAGATTACGTGCACGAATGCATTGATATGTGTACTTGATTTTCTTTTCTTTTTTTTCTGTTGAAGTTTTGTACGTTTTGGGGTGGTTATAGCCCTGATATGGCTGTACGCAGCCGGCCGGGCTTTAAACAACAGTTGTTGGACAGGGTGAAAGAGTTAAAGGGTTAATTTGTTTTGCAATTCGTGGATAGGGTGCAGGAGTCAGAGTAGTATACATAAGCCCTACGCGCTGGTAAGGTCCTTATCTCAATTGATCTCAGTCTGTGTCTTTCGTCCTTACGCATGTCACGCAGCCCTGTTCGAGGTCTCGTGACAAGTAAATATGTATTAGATTCTTCACGCTCCTTTCAGGAGAGAGGGAAAAAAAGACCCGCGGAATCCTGCCCATATACACTCCCTGTTCAGGTCAGTTCATATTGTTTATAGCCCAGCCGACTACTAGAGCCATATCAGGGCTAAATCACGTCGTGCACTCCCTCAACGCCAAGGGCGAAAAAAAAAAAAAAGAAAAAAAAAAGAAAAAAAAAGAAAGAAATGAAGCAATGCTAAATCTTTTCCACATTTTCTTTTCGTCCATGGATTGAAGTTCTCACGTGCCCTCGAATACGCAAGTGGGCTGAAACCACGTGTTATTTACCCCTATCATTTAGGCAGTCAGTCATCTGCCGTTTTCGAGGACGAGATCTGTTCCACATAAGCCCACCCCCTTTCCAGTGGTCCCTGGACAAATATGTCAGGGGCAAGCTACGTGGACGAAATGGTCTGAACACAAGGCATTCTGTCCAGTACATTCCTAGGTCTTGGCTTCTTTACAGAAAGAGAATTTGACTGCCAAGGACCCATTACCAAGTCAGAAAGTAAATCCGTACGATTATCATAATCCGAAGCGAAGGACAGAAGGGTTCTCTCCCTTACAATGGCATGAACAGACAGATAGACGAAAAGAAGCTTACAAAACACACCTTTTACCCGACAGAATAAACAACACGAAACAGAAATCTTTGAGACAGACACCTCACCTGTCTCACCTGTCGGCGTCACTCTTTGACACCACCACCTCCCTCCAGGCCGCTCTGTCTGGACTTTTGTGATCAATTTCTTGAATATTTTATGTCACTGATGTTGGTCATCTTCTCGATGTATGAGATTGGAGGCCTGCCTTTCTTCCTTTTTGCCCCTGTTTTTCCTTTGAAAAATGATTGCCATGAGGTCCGTGTTTGAGAAAGACAACTCGTGAAAAAAATAGGGTGAGGGACGGGTGGTGGTGGAACGGACAAAGGATAGCTGGGGCACGACTGCCGTGGGTGGGGGTGGGGGTGGTTGGTTTGTGGGGGTGCGGGGTGGAGGGTAAGCAGCTCAGCAGAAACTCTTACAGCGTTCTGGCAGTCTAGCAGCACCTGTGTGTCGTAAGCACCAACAGGTCTTTCCAGGTCTTAAGTGGGCACCTTGCTGCCAAAGCATGTTGACTTGTCTGATTTACGATGACTGCTCCTAATAGGGTATGGTGTGGACACTTCAAGTAGCGACCACAGGGTGAAAATATGCGGACATTCTCGTGGTCATGGTTCAGGAAGTAGAACGTTGCATATACTTAGTGTTATATACCGTTACAGTTATTTTTCTTTAAAGCCAAGTCGAGTGCGTAGAGCCATATCAGGGCTGTAACCCGTTTCAAAGCATATTACTTCAACAAACAAACAAACAAACAAAAACAAACAAAAGAAAATTAAGTACATATATCAATACATTCACGTACATAATCTAAGGAAATGCCCCTGGCGTTGACCACTTCGTCCAATTTCACACGGGGAATTAAAAAAAAAAAACATACCTCAATACACATTTAAACATAACTAAGGACACTAAAACATATATAAAAACGGGCGTAAATGACCTAAAACTGCTTCCACATATCTCATTTCCCTAGAGTAAAAACGGCACTTAAACGCATGTACCCAATTATCCAAGGATTATTAAGACTTTATCGAACACATACAGGTGAATAGAACAGCAAGGCAGAAAATGACAGGAAGAAATGACAGAAAGCAAAGGAACAAGGCAGAAAGCAAAGAGAGTGACAGAAAAGAGGAAATTTCTAGCACAGAATTTCCAGAAGATGGGGGTTGGGGATACTATTTATAGTGAAAGAGCCCCCGGCATCCACACGGGGTGAGTCCGTCTAACATTAATTAGAAGAGCGATTTCTATATTATTCCATCTGATTTCAATCGCTAACTTACACGTTATCGTCACTGAAAACCCAAATCAAGGTGAGTGCCAGCCTTTAAGCAAAGAGGAATCAGAAGAAAAAAAACACAAACACAGAATCAGAACGCGTATGTAATGTAACAAAACAAGACAGGCGCAAATTTTCTGTCACCTGGCTTTATCAAGTGTATACAAAAGAGTGTACAAAGAGTAAAACCTTATACAAAGAGTAAGTGCACAACACTTACCCCCCCCCCCAAAAAAAAAAACACAAAAAAACAACAACAAAAAAAACACACACACACAAAAAAGGGGGGGGGGGAAACTGTAGCCAACTTTCCAAACGTGCAGCTGAGCATCAGTTGGTTTAAACAGAATTTATTCAAGAAAAGAAGAGTCATAAATACAGCAAGCATGGGCAGGTTCAAGCAATGGCTTATGTTAGCCCTCACAAAAACAACTGACACACTATTGCTCAAATGCGGGCAACCTGTGAAATTCAAACCAACATAAAAAAACGAGAAAGAAATTAGGAAAACAGCTGAAAGCACAACGATCACGTGCAAGCACATTAGGTGGAAGAAACAATAACAAAAAATAAACAAAACTAAGATTCATTTGTCTTCTGGTTCGTTCGGTCTTCTTTTCTTTCTTCTTCTTCTTATCATTATTATTATCATCGTTATTATCATTATTATCATTATTAGTATTATTCTATATTTTGCTTAAGTGGTCAGATCAGAGCATCCGACTGCCAACGATAAAAAAAAAATCTCAATTACAGCATTGGACACGGATTTTTTTATCTTTTCTGAAAGGGAAGGGGAGGGACTTCTGTGTATGTGTGCGGTGTGTTCAATTTTACCTGCCGTTTCAGGGGCACTGAACCACCGCCACACATTCCTGCTCTCCAACGCACCACTGACCCCACGTCGATTTACTCGAAGGCCAAGTGCCAAGAAGCCCACGGCAATCGGCGATGTTAAGCCGCCGTGGGACCACCCACAGAAGGAGACTCTGCAAGGCTGCTGGGTCACTTTGCTAAAAAGCTCAACGGTGCCTATCGTGATCCGGCTTAATAAGGACACTACCAGCTAAGCCCCCTACTAATGATAGTAATTGCTCAATGGCCGAACAAGACTCAGTGTGATGCTCAGTGGCCGAAAAGACTCAGTGTGAAACATTCTCTACTCCTTTTCCCACTTCCCCTCCAAAAGCCCCCCCCCCCCCAACCCCCCTACCCCCGCACCCCACTTTGTGACAAGACACTGAGTAAAATGACCAGACGGAGTAGTAAAGCAGGGATGGAACATTGAAACTGAATCTGACGTGGGTACAGCTGCTGATTCTGTGCTTGTTCAAAGACAGAAAGAAAAACTATATATAAATAAAACAAGAAAAACATGTTTCCGAGGATGCATCGGCCATGTATATAATAATAATCTTTACAAGGTCAATGTAAAAGCTCTGACTTACAAAATTTGTGCGAGCATCCTGGATTCGAATGGATACAATTACAGCGCTTAGATTTGATTTTATCAAGATTTTGCGCTATATAAATATTGTAATTATTATTATTATTATAATCCATTCTGGAAATTGACAGTAACAGAACACCTTAATCTACGCCCGAACACACACACACACACACACACACACACACACACACACACACACACACACACACACACACACACATATATATATATATATAACACACACACACACACACACTCTTTCTCTCCCCCCCCTTCTCTCCCTTTATCTATCTATCTATCTAGCTAGCTAGCTATCTGTCCATCCATCCTACCAATCCCCCCAAAAAGGTCAACCTCTTACACACTAGACACACATATCAGTCCCCACCCCAAAATAAACGTCAAAATGGATCTGTGGAGATTTTTTTGCTTAGGGAAAGACAACTTTACCAGTGGTTGCTTCCTGTTCAACAACGTTCGACAGACAGACAGACAGACAGACAGACAGCTCGATAAATAAACAGATAGATAGATCGATAGATAAACAGACAGACAGACAGACAGCACGATAAATAAACAGACAGATAGATCGATAGATAAACAGACAGACAGACAGATAAATAGATAGATAGATAGATAGATAGATAGACAGGTAGATAGATAGATAGATAGATAGATAGGCAAGCAGCCAGGCATGCATGCAGGCAGATAGGCAGGTAGACAGATAGATAGACAGATAGATAGATCAATAGATAGATAGATAGATAGACAGATAGATAGAGAGAGACAGAGAGAGAGTCAGAGAGAGAGAGAGAAGAGAGAGAGATCAAAAAGAAGGGAAAAAACAAAAAAAGCAACAACAACAACAACAAAAAGGAGGGGGTAGGGCAGGGGACAAGAAAACCGACAAAGACTGCCATAGAAATCACAAGAAAATACAAAGAGACTGAACAGATTGATGTAAAACATGAGGGTAGAACCAGCATGTTTCTCTACCAAGATAATAGAAAATACAGAAAAAAAATCAATAAACAAACAAACAAACAAATAACAACAACAAAATACAAGAGTGTCTAAAACTACTGACTTGACTTATCATAGAAAATATAGAAAGGAACCGAAAACAAATAAACAAACAAATAAACAAACAAATAAACAAACAAACAACACAACAAAATACAAGAGTGTCTAAAACTGCTGCAAAAATCATGGAGAATATCGCTATGCCCTACAGCGTTATGTTTCCATTTACACACACACACACACACACACACACACACACACACACACACACACACACACACACACACATATATATATATATATATATATATATATATACATATATATATATGTGTGTGTTTATATAGTGTATATATATTGTATATATATATGATATGTATATATATTATGTATATATATATATGTATATATATATATTGTATATATATATATTATATATATATTATATATATATATATATAATTATAAGTTCCGGCAAAGTTCAGTCACCTTCGTCTTCTTCTTCTTCTTTTTTCTTTTCTTTCCTTTTTTTCCCACGCTGCATGAACTTTGCACACTGACGGGAAGAGCAGATGACAGAAAACCGGTTGTCCACGTTTTATTTGTGTAGAACAAACACACACCACAAAAAAAAAAAAAAAAAAAAAAAAAGACTACGTTGCCACTACTAATATGACTGGAGTTGTTAAGACAAGAGACAGCGAACAGTCCAGCTGTTATGCTTCGGGCTGGGTTTCTTTCTAACCGGCTCCGATTTTTATGAGAGTCGTGTATGCGTGTTGTTTTGCCCATGCTGTGCAGGTGGTATGTTGATGTATAGTCTGCACACTTCTGTCTCTTCGATCATCATCATCATGTGGCCTTCCTCATGGCGTGGCCATTATGACCCTCCATACGAATATATCCTTTTGTCACTGCAAGTATATTTCCCACCCTTTCTGTGTCCATCCACTCCGCAAACCGGTCCAATATTTTCTTCCTGGTTTTACCTGGTGCTCTTTTCCCTCCTCTAGTTTTCCTGTTCTTTCTAGGTGCTCACATTTCTCTTGCCTCTTTTGTTGTTGCAAGCATATCTCCTACCCTTTTTGTTCCTACCCACTCTGCAAAACTGTCCAACATATTCTCCCTGGTTCTACTTGACGCTGTTTTCCCCTATAACTTTCCTGTTGACACTAAGTCTTAAATTTTCTCTTGCTTCATAACGTGTCCTATAAATGTTTGGATGGGTTTTTTTTCCTTATCTTCTTCGTTAATGGTCTTTTTTGTGTTTGCATCTCTCAAGAGTGACGTACTTGTTTCCTTTGCTGTCGATGAAACTCTCAACATTGTCTTCGGTAGGTGTGCATATTCGGGGCGTTTTCGTGTTACCATACGCATCTCACGCTCACATGACTTACGTGATATTTAACGTGCATATTTGTAGCGTACACACACAGTACAGGGTTTAGGGTATTCTGGTCTGCACACATGCTGACTTCGGAGGTTGGGGAAAAAAAACCCTCTAACTCTTTACACCAACAGGCGGGGAAGTGTATATGCAGAATCGAACGCAGACCCTCTGATTGGAAGTTCGACGTCTTAACTATTTAACCATCGCTTCAGCCCCCGGACATTTTAATCCGCGGGTAAACACTGTTACTGAACATACGAACAATGATGATAAAGCAATGCAGAGGCACGTCCTTTCCCGGAAAGGGAGCGGTGGTTTCACACAGAAAGCAAATACAGAGTCAATTCACATGGTGCAGACAGATCACTCACTACACACGGATAGGACACAGTGAAGAAAACCTTCACTATCCACACACGTACACTGCTTGTTTGATTCTTCTTACAGAGCCATGGATACGAAATCTGATGTCTCGAGATCCATCCCAGCCCGCGACATTAACAAAATGGCCTTGTTACCTGCCTGTCTTTATGCTTCAGTCATTCTAGTGGTCTCTCCACGTAGTTTTAAAAAAAATTTTTTTAGGTTCCTTCTCCCCTCCCGTTTCGCCCTCCTGTCAGTCTGTCTGTCTGTCTCTCTCTCTCTCTCTGCCCATTTATATTATGTCTCTCCCCCATGGGGAAGTTGGGGGCTCTACCAGTATAAGTACTGTCCTCATCTTCTGGAAATTCTGTGCTAGAAATTTCCTCTTTTCTGCCACTCTCTTTGTTAAAGAACTCGCCTATGGAGAGAGTTTGCGCAGGATCAAAAACTATGCATGCTATCAATACGAGATGTACCGAAGTGTCTCTATCTTAATTCTCCAATCATTTTGGTGGTGTCAATTCAGTCTTTCACAGGTCCTGCAAACCCTCCCCCCCCCCCACTCATCCCACCCCGAGCTCCACTCAGTGTTTGTACGAGAATCAGAATTAGCCTGATAGTTATCATATTTGGTGCTGTCGAAAACATGCGCATAGATTCGATATTCAGCTTAATCATTCTAAGGAAAAATGTATAGTGATTTTCCGCCTGTGTACATGACACTCTGCGTCTTGTAAATATGACCTCCCACCACCAATTCAGTCTTAACTCGCAGACAGTCGAACAGCACTAGGAGTTGAAAAGGTGACTGAGGGTCTATCTGGGGTGTTTTGACTTTTTCTCTAAATTGATTTCTGTGGACTATAATCTATCCCCCACAGACATTTTTTTTCTTGAAAAAATATAAATCATTTTAAAATGGTACTCTAATGCACTGATCGTGACAGAAAGAACGCAATTTCTTATCAAAAGTACCTATTTTTGTCTCTTATTGCGAACCGTAACCTGTACAGAACCCCACATGTAATATACTGACAGAAAGCTCTTTGGTGCACCTTTCGGATAATGACAGATAAAATTAGAAACAAACCGGGTCAAAGCCACCAAATAAAGAAATTTAAGGAAAATGTGTAGGAGAGGACATAAAAACTTTAGAGGCCGTTTTCTCAAAATGGCCGTCATACAACTTAATGACTTTAAACATATATAACGTTTACATTTTTTTTTAGTACAAGCTTCATTCAAGTACCAAAATAATCAGCATAATGTACACTTTCCAGTGATATATATACCTCAAAATGCCCAAAATACTAGTTAAGACTGATTTCGTGCTGGCAGGTCACAAATGTACATTGCACAGTGAATCCAAGTGAATGTGGAGAACAGTACTTTGCAAGAACAAAGTTGTTATTACTATATGGTAAGGAGGATTACGTCTGCTGCCGCGTCCCCATGATTATCGCCAGTGACCAGCCAAGTTATGAGATCAAAGGAAAAAGAATACCGACGCCTGTTGGTGTAGAGGTAAAACTACTACTTTCCGAACTGACTGAACGGGTTCAAATCTGACTTGAGAAGAAGAAAAAAAAAACTTGCGTGCGGCCTCCAGAGCATCCAGCTATGAGAGGGTCGCTATCCCTGTTCACAGTTGGAGAAGGTAAAGCAGCAATGGGACAGGAGATGGGCCCCGACCCTCATAATGCTGGCCCCGAGAAAAGTTGAGGTCTCTACCACCTCATCACCCTGCGGCTTTTTTAATTAACCCTTTAACTCCCGCACCTTGTTTACCAGCATCCTGCATTGTCAACCATACTAGCAAAACAAAATTTTAACCCTTTCATTCCCTCACCCTATCCACCAGCTTTCTGCAGGAAGCTGGTGGACAGGGTGGGTGAATCGATGGGTTAAGTATTTGCAGTTGGTGGATAGTGAGCGGGAGTCAAAGGGTTAAGGTTGTGGGACAAACCTTCACCGACTTTCTCGTACA
>CM060305.1:156747188-156762188 GCA_030674185.1 Monoplex corrugatus
CCGTCAACGTCAGAGCACTAACAAAGCATCAGATCCCCTGACAGTCCATAGTGACAAACATCGACCTTGACTGATCACACAGATAGATTCAGCTTTTTAGTTTAACCTTTTGACTCCTGTACCCTATCCAGCAACTGTAAAAACGTAACCCTTTGATTCCCTCACCCTTTGATCCCCTCCCTTCCTGCAAGAAGCTGTTGGATAGGGTGAGGGAACCGAAGGGTTAAAGTTTTTTGTTCTGCTACCATGGCTGACAATGCAGAATGCTGGTAGGCAGGGTGCGGGGAGTCAAAGGGTTAATGTTTACTCGAGAAGCGTCGTGGCAAGCAAGTAACTCTATTTGCGATACAGAAAAGCTCCGAAAATCTCTCTCGCTAGCGCATTTTGTGTTGACAGAATTCTATTACTTTTTTTTTGGTTTTTTGGTTTTTTTGCAGTATTTTCAACCAGCATTTGGTGCACATGTACTGAACTTGTAGTGGTATTGCTGTATTGGTACATGTGTACCGGCCGCGTATTGTATTGCAATTGTAAACGCACTAAGCTTGAACTGATATCGCACCATATGGCATTCATGCCCGGTGACTCAGTCTTTGTGCCTTTGTCTCAACTGACATGGACAGCTTAAAGCAAAGTTGTGAGACTTGCCAGAGTCCTCACTCTGAATGAAGCTAGCTGAGTGTGAGGACGTGTAGTCCTAGGTGGTACCTGTTCGCTCATGTTGTAGGAAGCACGCTTAGCGTAAAGACATAGAAAGTAAGTCCAAACTTAATGAAGCAACCTTACTTTTCTTTTCTTTTCTTTTCTTTTATTGTTGTTTAAAGCCCAGCAGAGCCATATCAGGGCTATAACCGCTTCAAAACACACAAAACTTCAAACAGGAAAAAAAGGGAAAAGAAAATTAAGTACACATATCAATGCATTCGTGCACATGATCTAAGGACATGTCCCCGGCGTAGGACCATTCCGTCCGATTTATCGCAAAGGGGAGATTTAGAAAACACACCCGAATACAAATATAAGCATACATAAGGACACCAAAACATAATTATATAAAAACAGGCATAAATTACCTGAAATTGCTTCCGCATATGTATCCAATTATCAATCCGATGAAAAAGTACCCAAGACTTCATCGAAAAAATACTGGTGAATGGACCATTAAGGCAGAAAATAAGTAGACATGACAGAAAGCAAGGCAACAAGGCAGAAACAAAGAGAGTGACAGAAAAGAGGAAATTTCTAGCACAGAATTTCCAGAAGGTGGGGATACTATTTATACTGAAAAAGCCCCCAGCAACCCAACGGGGGGAAATCAACTTTATCAACCCGGGTGTTGGGCAGAACTGTAACATCACGATGAAGAAGTTTTGAAAGATATAAAAGACTAATGAAGCTTCAACAGGCTTAGAGACTGTTTACTGATAAAGATGATTTTGACGTGTTTTTCTGGCTTCTCTACTTTATGCTCACTTTGTATCCAGCGAAAGAACTTATGCTGGGAATAGGTGCTAACTATTCACCTGTTAGCCAATGTATAACTCTCATTACTTCTCCACCTGCATGATAACGAACGAATGAATGAATGACTACTGACACATTAGTGGGCTCTAAATTCCACAGCAGTCAGAGAGAGAGAGAGAGACAGACAGACAGAAACAGAGACAGAGAGAGAGAGACAGACAGACGGACAGACAGAGAGAGAGAGAGAGAGAGACAGACAGACAGACAGACAGAGAGAGAAAGAGAGAGAGTATCGATTTTCCCTTTCAGACGTGTAAATGAGACTGGGCTGTTGCCTGGTTCAATGAAACAGATTCTGCCCTGTT
This sequence comes from Monoplex corrugatus, assembly GCA_030674185.1. Classification (NCBI taxonomy): domain Eukaryota; kingdom Metazoa; phylum Mollusca; class Gastropoda; order Littorinimorpha; family Ranellidae; genus Monoplex; species Monoplex corrugatus. The sequence goes on from CM060305.1 coordinate 156,749,018, forward strand.
CACAGATGCCTGAAATGCAAACAATGGCCAGTTGTTCGATGCTCTACGTCACTGTGGGCTACTCTGCCTACATTCTAGATGGGAAAGGGACGACTACTGTGGGAAAGGGACGACTACTGATCAAGTCAAAAAACTGTATCATCATCATCAGGTGCCCTGCCGCATGGCGTTGGCGACCATGGACTTCCAACCATCTTTATCTCTCGTTGCCCCCAGCATCTCCCCCACCCTCCTCATCCCCAGCCACTCTGCAAGTCCGTCCAGCATTCTCTCCCTGGGTCTACCTGGTGCTCTCTTTCCCTCCAGCTTTCCCGTTGTGACCAGGTGCTCCAAATCCCCCTTCCTCATAAAATGGCCTATAAATGTTGCTTGACTTTTCCTAATCTTCCTTATGAGTGATCTATTTGTGTCTGCCTCCATCAAGACTGTCTCGTTTGATTTCTTTGCTGTCCATGGAACTCTCAACATTCTTCTTAGAAACCACATCTCGGCTGCCTCAATCTTGCTCTGGATTTACTTGCTGACTGTCCACGCCTCGCATCCGTACAACAGTATTGGTTCTATACCAATACTGATGATATGCTCTCTATAATTTTCCATTGCTTTTATTCTTGCTTTTATTGCTTTTATTCTTTCTCCCCATTTATAGCCATGCGCGCGCGCGCGCGCGCTGTGTGTGTGTGTGTTGTGTGTGTGCGTGCGTGCGTGCGTGCGTGCGTGTGTGTGCGTACGTGCGTGCGTGCGTGCGTGCGTGCGTGCGTGTGTGTTTGTTTCAGCGCTTAGATTTGATTTTATCAAGATTTTGGGCTATATAAATATTGTAATTATTATATTATTATTATACAACATTCAAGGACTCTCTTTCTGATGTTAATTGATAGGCATTTGTTGGTAAGAATGCTTGTCATCTTCTTGAATGCTGTTTTGGCTTGGCTGATTCTGCCAGCTATTTCCGAAAACCATGGACAAACGGGAAAAAACAACTATAAAAATGTAAAACCTGAAATAACAAAACAAAGCAATCTGAGACAGACCCTGACCCAAAACAACCGAAACTTTCCCCATCCAGTCAAAATAAAACAGGCACATCAAACAATGACACGCCACACCCAAATCACACAAAACGTGTCCCATCCACTCAAGACGCTGTGAGAGCTGTACCCAGGAAGCACTTGTCTTGTTGGCACTTCCGGTTTGGAAGAAACAGCGACCGAAGAGGCGTTCTCCGCATGGACTGTAAAATCGTGACGTCAATACGACACACAGGACTATCATCATACCGTCAACATTCAATGGAGTCCTCTCTTACACCGATATCAAGGCCTCCTTCAAACGGCCCAACACAGCTACTGGTGAACGTACTTAACTCCTCTGACACTGCTACGTGGCGGTACTCCATCAACCTATCTATACAACATCATTTCGGGTGGTTATGAAGTTGATACTTAACTATTTTAGTCCTTCGGTTATCTCGAGTGTCGTGAGGTCGATACTTAACCGTTTCTACTCTCAGGTTATCTCTCGTATTTGTGAAGTTAATACTTAACCCTTCCAGCTCTCGGGTCATCTCGTATTTGTGAGGTTGAATACTTAACGTTTCCAGCGCTTTGATTATCTCCTCCATATGTGTGAATATGACACTTCACCCTTTAATTTTTATGACGATGACAACCTTCAGATTTCAACCTTCAGATTGCTTGGTGCAAAAGCCGTTTGCTCATTCGTGTCTTGCAGTAGTCGATAGAGGGTTCGAGAGGGGGCAAACCTCAGCGACAGATGTTTATATTCATTCACGTGTGTTTTTCATCAGACGTTTTACTGAACCAGACAAATATACTAAAAGCTATTCAGCAACCGGGTGGCAGAAAAAAAAAATGTAATGAACATTCTCTCTCTCGGAAAGAATGGACATATCTTTAAATAAATATAGCACTGGCACAGAAGAGGGAGAGAAAGGGGACTGAGCAGGAGGGAAGAGGGGGAGAGATGGAGGGAAAGGGAGAGAGAGAGAGAGAGTATGAACATGTGTGGTGTGTGTGTGTGTGTGTGTGTGTGTGTGTGTGTGTGGGTGTGTGTGTGTGTGTGTTGTGTGCGTGTGCGTGTGAGTGTATGTGTGTGTATGACTGTGTGTGTGTGTGTGTATGTTTTCTTTGTGTGTGTTGTGAATGTGTGTTATGAATGTGTATGTGTGTACATGTGTGTCCCATTGTGCAAATTAACTGGAACTGGTTCATAAGCTTCTGCTTGTTGTGTTCAATGTCCTGTTGCATGCTGTCATGTTTTTCCTTGAATAAAAAAAAAATGTTTAAAAAAAAAAAAGTCAGTGGACACTTTAGTAAAAAAACAAACAAACAACCCCCCCCCCCCCAAATAAAAAACAAACCAAAAAAAAACAGCAAGTCTGTGCATGCTTGCATGCTGCCGTGCGGGCGGGCGTGCGTGTGCGCGCATGCTAGCGTTATGCGTGTACGTGCGTGCACGTCACGGTCTGGAGAACCCGAGACAGCAGACCTTGACTCGGCAAGTTCTGGCAAACAGTGGACTAGTCAGTCAACGCCCTTGCTCGCTTTTCCCTCCCCGACAGACAGTGAGTGTCTCGTATTTCAGTCACCACCAGTTAGGCTAGTCTTCTTTCCCACCCTATCCATACCACCACCACCACCACCACCACCACCCCTCCACGGCACTGAGCCAAAACCAAACGAGGAATCGTGTGTCACACAGATAAAAGTGGATCACATGTGACAATTAAAAGTTTCATGATGTACATATTTTTTCTTTCCATTTCAGCCTTTCGTTATTTTTCTAAAGAGAAAAAGGGGGAGGCTGCTTCATACCGACCAATAAGAGGTGTGTGTATGTGTATGTGGTGGTAGTCACTGGTTTAATGTTTTATATCCTATGTTATTGTTATTGTTATTTTTTGTTTCAAGCTCAGCCGACTGCGTAGAGCCATATCAGGGTTATAACCGTTTCAAAACACACACAATACCTCAACAGAGGAAAAAGAAAGGAAAAGAAAATTAAGCACACATATCAATGCATTCGTGCGCACAATCTAAGGAAACAACCCTGGCATCGACCAATCCATCCAATTTACACACAGGGGATTAAAACAAAACCATCTGAATACAAATTTAAACATAACTAGGGACACTAAAGCATTTACAAAAACGGGCCTAAATTACCTAAAAGTTATTCTGCATATCTCATTTCCCTGGAGCCAGAAGTGCATTTAATACATGTACCCAGTTGTCAGTCAATCCTAAGAGAAAGTCCATAAGACTTTTTCGAACACACACAGTTTATCAATCATAAGAGAAAATATGTGAGACATACATACAGGTGATACAAGATACAAGATACAAGAATTTTATTTAGCCCAAAGCATCACAATGGGAAATTGTTTTGGCATTCGCATTAAAATATATATAGGCACAAGAACGCATAAACAAACATACACACATACTCTTACACTCTCTCACTCTCTCTCTTTCACCCCTCTCTCACCCTCTTCCTCCCCTCATCTCTCTCCCCCTCCCTCTTTGTCGAAACAATATCAAAAATAATGACTAAATCTAAATATGTACGGTTAAAAAAGCACATCATAAGAGTCAGATGCCTTGGTCAGGACTTTTAACAATGGATAAAAAGGGCAATACTCATTGAAAAACAACTTTGGTAGGTATAGAAAAAATGTGATTAAAGATGCAACCCGATATGCACATTAAAATCAAAATGAGTTAAATACCAGCAAGGCAGAAAATGTTTCAAAAAAGTGTCTTCAGACTAAGACAAAAAAACAAAGAAAGAAAGAATAGGGGAGGGGGTGGGGGTAGAGGCAGGGCGACAAGAGATGCTTGTATACATGTATAGTCAGTCTTGAAGCAAAGGAAGGTACAGGGAATTGGAAGACGGGCGGAAGGCAAAAGCTAACAAATGAAGTAACTTACCATAACATGACTGCTTAAACAAATAACTGGCTGACCTGTTAACGATAAACAAAAATAATGAATAATCATAAATATTTGCTAATAGGAATTTTTGACAGGCTGACAAGAAAAAAAATATGCGAAGCTTAAAAATGATGATTTGAATATATAGGAACTTTGTTAGAGAAAATGTTTGCCCTTTTCGTATTCTAATGGTCTTCTGAAGATTTAGTTCTTAATATTATGTTGTATACATCACCGCGTGCGTGTGTGTGTGTGTGTGTGTGTGTGTGTGTGTGTGTGTGTGTGTGTGTGTGTGTGTGTGCGTGTGTGTGTGTTCGTAGGTGTGTGTGTGTGTGTGTGTGCGTGTGTGTGCTTGTGCGTTGTGGTGTGTGTGTGTGTGTGTGTGGTGTGTGTGTGTGTGTGTGTGTGTGTGTGTGTGTGTGTGCGTGCGCGCGCGCGCGCGTGTGTGTTCTACGTGTTCTTGTGTGTGTGCGTTCGTACGTGTTCTTTTATGTATGTATGTATGTGTGTGTGTGTGTGTGTGTGTGTGTGTGTGTGTGTGTGTGTGTGTGCGTGTGTGCGTGTGTGTGTGTGTACATGTGTGTACGTGTGTGTTATACAAACGTCCTTCGTTGTTCCTATACTCTGAAAACAATGTAACGATACACTACGTGTCAACTCGACATTTTTTCAACAACCTTCAGTAACAGCAACAATGACAGTATGTCTTGGGCCAATTTCAGGACTTGGAGCAGGTCTGTGCCCACGACTTCACTCTACTCCAATGAAATTTAAGTCGCTTGATACAGACATCACCAAACTGAAATCACAGACTGGGCGCAACAGCAATGACACACACAGAGAGAAACTGTATAGCACCTATGTGCAGTTTCGGTATAACACCAGTACCTCGGCCTTCCGTTTTCTTTCCTCACGCATTTTCTTCATTCTAGAAGTTTGTTTGTTTATTCGATGTAGACTCAAATCGAGCCGCCTTGGGAATGTTAACCCTTTGACTCCTGCACCCTGCCTACCCTGCATCTTGCATTGTCAACCGTGCTAGCAAAGCAAAATGTGAAACTTAATCCTTTGACTCCCTCACCCGATTCACCGGCTTCTTGCAGGAAGCTGGTGGATAGGGTTGAGAGAGTTAAAGGGTTAATTTTTATGCAGTTGGTGAACGGGGTGCGGCAGTCAAAGGATTAAGTAATAACTGAGGCCATTGCTTCATAATTCCTTAACATAATGGTGATAGGGACGTTAAGTTTTTTGTGTTTTTTTTCTGACAACTGTGGAACACCTGTCATCGTAACTATCATAAACCATTATATTCTTAGAACATTTAGCGTCAGCCTGACTAACCACCCAGTAAAATTATGCTAAAGTAATTCTAAGCTGTCTTTTAACCATATCTGAGGAATTGTTCTTCTGAAGAACAGACAGGAGCACAAATGAGTAGATTTTCAAATGTGACATTTCACAGAAAATCACAAAGTCAAACTGACCTCTACGGCAACTTTACTGACTTCAGCAAAACATTCGATAGAGTTTGTAACGAAGGATTTAATATAGAACAGTCCAGTCCAAGTCACTGAGGTGCTGTATAAGGGACTCAAGCACTACTGTGCTTCTGAATAATAACTAGGAGAGTTTTTTCCCCCCGAAATCACAGTAGGAGAACAAGGATGTCTGCTATCACCAGTCTTGTTTACTGTCTTCTTGGAAAAGATCAAACGGAAAACCCTTCACGACCACCATACCTCCATCTCCATTGCATCTGCAATACACGGTTTACTAGTGACATCAAAACACAAAGTCACAGTCAACAGCACAATAAACAGTGGTACAGAAGTCTACACGAATAACCAAAAATTACAAAACATCGACACTTGCAACTACCTGGGAACTACCTATTGGTTCTTTCGACAGTCGTGCATTCAAGATGTGATATCTAGAATTCAATCCCAGCCCACAACATTAAAAACTTGCCTGATAACTGACCGTCTTCATGTTTTCACCCTTCTAGTGGTACAGCATAGTATTTCACAGGTCCCTCTACCCCCTTTCCCATTTCGAGACCCTGCCAGCATGTAGGTCTTTGCACAGGGTCAGATAGACTGCCAGATGATAGCTGGCAGATTTGGGAGGAAAGTGTATGAATCCGTTTTGTCTGAGTGCCTTCTAAACAAAGTCCAAATTGTAATCACAATAGCCGTGACCAAAGAAGGCAGCAGAACAGCAGAAACACACATCAGGACTGCATCAGCAATGGTAGCATTGGTTAGAATAAACCGAATCTGGAGAAGCAGCACCAAGTGCACACTGTACAAGCCGCTCATAGTCTCTAGTCTCCTCTACGGGCGTAAAAAAAAAAAACTCAAGCCTTTAAGACCAAGGGCATTGCTTCGCTCCATCTCGAACCTAAAACTAATGACAATATCATCATCATCATCAGGTACCTTGCCGCATGGCGTTGGCGATCATGGACTTCCATCTGTCTCTTATCTCTTGTTGCCTCAAGCATCTCTATATACGGAACAGAATTCAGAAATGAAGAATCCTGTCTGCTGCAGCGCTGACCCCCTCCCCTATCTTCCTTTCCAAACGAGCATGCTTGTGATGAGAAGGCGGAATTAATAATAGTTTGACCCTTTCACACCTTGCCCTCCACCTCTTTCACTCCCTCCTCTTATTCACTACCTTCCTGCAGAAAACTGACAGACAGACAGAAGGAGTGAAAGGGTAAATAAGACGCACAGGGGTGACGCAAAGTTCAAGCGTCTCTGTAGATAATTATAAGAAGCACTCCGTCACTATGACAACGTTTCAGATGTACAGCCTACCGTGTTACATTGCACATTCATTTCCTAACAGCAGTTCAACCAAATGTCAAATATCAGCAAAACGATCCCAAAAAAGGAGGACAGCACAGGAAGAAGACGATATCTATTACGGCGTGTATCATAGTTATTTGTGTATGAACAGAGTAGATTCCAGCTCCTAAAAAAAAAAAACTCTCTAATGTATGATATGTATAATATATTGCATTACAGTATAGACCGTCTACTCATCAAATGTCATCTTCGTCGGAAATGACAAGTTATTCAGATAGAAGATAACTGCATCCCAATGACGATCTTGTATGGAGAGCTGAAGCGAGGATACGGTCACCTGGGAGGACCACTACAGCGATTCACAAGAATGCTCTAAAACGGATGGAAGGCAACGGGAAACGACCATCGTATTTTCCCAAGAAAAATCACTTCCAGCCAAAGGAATTAGAGCACCTGGTCACAACAGGCTAGCTGGAGGGAAAGAGAACACCAGACAGACCCAGGGAAAAAAAACATTGGACGGACTTGAAGGGTGGCTGAGGACAGAGAGGGTGGAAGGTGTGCTAACGGCGACAAGGGATAGAAGCATATGGAGGGCCATGATCGTCAACGTCATGCGGCAGGGCACATGATGATGATGATGATAATAATAATAATAATTACAATATTATTAGCGCAAAATCTTGATAAAATCAAATTTAAGCGCTGAAACAGACACACACGCACGCACACACACGCACTCACGCACACACACACACACACACACACACACACACGCGCGCGCGCACACACACACACATACACGCACACGGCTATAATGGGGAGACAGAATAAAAGCAATGGAAAATTATAGAGAGCATATTATATACAATTATACATTGCAATGTGATTCCCCTCCGAGTGGAGACAGGCTGCAGAGGGATTGAGTGAGGTCAGGATTTTATGCAGAGGAGAAAAGGTGAGTTTTGAGAGCGGACTTGAGGAGACAAAAGTAGGTTGCTGACGGACTGAGAGAGGAAGTTTGTTCCAGGAGAGCGGACCAGAAACAGAGAAGGCTGGGACCACCACCACCACTCCACCACTCCTAAGCCAACATCAGCAGCAGTGACATCAACTGGTAAGACACTGTCTGTGCAGGACACAATCACATATGAACAATGCCGAACAGCTGTTATTCAACAGAACAGGGATAGATGGAGGCAGAGCCAAGGCCACAAGACGCCTTCTCATGCAGCGTCAGTGGAAGAACATGCACCTGCACAATCGGTCTTGTATCCCACATGAAGAACTATACGAGGCGATAAAGGGACCAGTATACCTACTCAACCGCCTGATGGACGGGAGAATGCATCATTATTATTATCATATTCATTATGCCTGGTCAGAATGGCAAAAAGCTTTTTGGTCGATGAAATCCAGCGTAATTTTTATTAATTGCCTGCTGTATATTTCATCATCATCATATGCCCGGCCGCATGGCGTTAGCGATCATGGTCCTCCGGGCGAATCTATCTTCTGTCGCTTCAAATACATCTCCCACTCTCTCGGTCTTCATCCACTCCGCAAATCTGTCCAATATTTTCGCCCTGGGTCTAACTGGTGCTCATTTTCCCTCATGTATGTGTATATATACAATGCACAAACAGACACACTTAGACACACACACACAAACACATACAAACACACAAACATACACACACATAAGAATTGTGAATTATATAACATACATGATATTACATCGTATGCATGGAATTTAGTATGCTTCATCAAAATGATTCCAGCTTTCCACTTTTATCAAGTAAAGCGACAGAGAACACAGCCGACCACAATTCCTTTGACCACCAAGCTCCAGCCGGCAGGAATTGGAAAACAAAATGGCCACTGTCACTGCTGGATAAGGCCTGACCGAGTAGTAAGAATAGACGGCGAACGAAAGAAAAAAATTCTGCAGCGAAGTGGAGTGAGCAAGGTCAACCTTGCGTCTATTTCAACGCAACATGCTTGGCCTATGCCACTGCAACGGCCTTGACCTAACATAGCTGATTATTTATGGCTGCCAGCTTTTTTCGTTGCCCCAGACCACCAACATGAACGACTAAAAAGGGAAACTCTCAGAGAGAGAGAGAGAGAGAGAGGGGGGGGGGGCTATGGTAAAGAATGGGGGAAGGCTGAGTAGACGAACAGGTAGTTCGATGACGTGTATAACTGTACTGGTTTAAACGGGGCAGGAGAGCGTGGAGTTGTTGGCAAAGACGATGGGGAGGGTGAGAGGAGGGTGAGGAGAGAGAGAGAGCGGTGGGGGTGAAACGCTTTTAACCCTTCGACTCCCGCACCCTTGTCCACCAACTGCAAAAACTGAACCCTTTGACTCCCTCATCCTTGTCCACCAACTGCAAAAAATTAACCCTTTGACTTCCTCACCCTATCCACCAGCTTCCTTGGGTGAGGGAGTCAAAAGGTTTTTTTTTGCTCTTGCTAGTATGGTTGACGCAGGGTTGCTGATGAACAGGGTGAGGGAGTCAAAGGGTTAAGTTTTTTGCTCTTGCTAGCATGGTTGACAACGCAGAGTTGCTGATGAACAGAGTGCAGGGGTTAAAGGGTTAAGTTTTTGCTTTGCTATAGCATGGTTGACAATGCAGGGTTGCTGATGAACAGGATAAGGGAGTGAAAGGGTTAAGTTTTTTGCTTTTGCTAGCATGGTTGACAATTCAGGGTTGCTGATGAACAAGGTGCGGGGGTCAAAGGGTTAAGGTTTTTGCTCTGTTATAGCATGGCTGACAATACAGGGTTGCTGATGAACAAGGGTGCGGGGATCAAAGGGTTAAAAACTTTGATAAGTCAGGCTTGATCGGCTTGTGGTGGTGGTGGGGGGTGGTGGTGGTGGTGGTGGTCCCAGTCAGTGAGTGATCTTGGTCTGATCTCGACACGAGTGACTGATTCACTCGAGTGTTGTCGTTACTGCGGATCTCTCACCTGTTGATGCGTGACAATTCGGCCACTCCGCCTCATTCACCCTCCCTCCCTGCCCCCTCCCTCCCCCCCCATCCACCCACTCATCTCCTGTACCTTGTCGTTACTCTATTCTTCTTCCAAGCAAAAGCTGACCACCCGCGTTCAAACAAAATTGTAAAAAAACAGAACACAGATCAAACAAAATTATAGGAAGCAGAACAACAAAATCTAGAATCAGAAACGCTTACATAACTCTTTAACTCCCGCACCCTATTTCACCTACAGCAAAAACTGAACCCTTTGATTCCCTCACCCTATCCACCAACAGCAAAAACTGAACCCTTTGATTCTCTCACCCTATCCACCAACAGCAAAAACTTAACCCTTTGATTCCCTCACCCTATCCACCAACAGCAAAAACTGAACCCTTTGATTCCCTCACCCTATCAACCAACAGCAAAAACTTAACCCTTTGATTCCCTCACCCTATCCACCAACAGCAAAAACTGAACCCTTTGATTCCCTCACCCTATCCACCAACAGCAAAAACTGAACCCTTTGATTCCCTCACCCTATCAACCAACAGCAAAAACTGAACCCTTTGATTCCCTCACCCTATCAACCAACAAAACCCTTTGATTCCCTCACCCTATCAACCAACAAAACCCTTTGATTCCCTCACCCTATCAACCAACAAAACCCTTTGATTCCCTCACCCTATCAACCAACAAAACCCTTTGATTCCCTCACCCTATCCACCAATAACAAAAACTTAACCCTTTGATTCCCTCACCCTATCAACCAACAGCAAAAACTTAACCCTTTGATTCCCTCACCCTATCAACCAACAGCAAAAACTGAACCCTTTGATTCCCTCACCCTATCAACCAACAAAACCCTTTGATTCCCTCATCCTATCAACCAACAAAACCCTTTGATTCCCTCACCCTATCAACCAACAAAACCCTTTGATTCCCTCACCCTATCAACCAACAAAACCCTTTGATTCCCTCACCCTATCAACCAACAAAACCCTTTGATTCCCTCACCCTATCAACCAACAAAACCCTTTGATTCCCTCACCCTATCAACCAACAAAACCCTTTGATTCCCTCACCCTATCCACCAACAGCAAAAACTGAACCCTTTGATTCCCTCACCCTATCAACCAACAGCAAAAACTGAACCCTTTGATTCCCTCACCCTATCAACCAACAGCAAAAACTGAACCCTTTGATTCCCTCACCCTATCAACCAACAAAACCCTTTGATTCCCTCACCCTATCAACCAACAAAACCCTTTGATTCCCTCACCCTATCAACCAACAAAACCCTTTGATTCCCTCACCCTATCAACCAACAAAACCCTTTGATTCCCTCACCCTATCAACCAACAAAACCCTTTGATTCCCTCACCCTATCAACCAACAAAACCCTTTGATTCCCTCACCCTATCAACCAACAAAACCCTTTGATTCTCTCACCCTATCCACCAACAGCAAAAACTGAACCCTTTGATTCCCTCACCCTATCAACCAACAAAACCCTTTGATTCCCTCACCCTATCCACCAACAGCAAAAACTGAACCCTTTGATTCCCTCACCCTATCAACCAACAGCAAAAACTTAACCCTTTGATTCCCTCACCTTATTTCACCTACAGCAAAAACTGAACCCTTTGATTCCCGCATCCTATTTCACCTACAGCAAAAACTGAACCCTTTGATTCCCTCACCCTATCAACCAACAGCAAAAACTGAACTCTTTGATTCTCTCACCCTATCAACCAACAGCAAAAACTGAACCCTTTGATTCCCTCACCCTATCAACCAACAGCAAAAACTGAACCCTTTGATTCCCTCACCCTATCAACCAACAAAACCCTTTGATTCCCTCACCCTATCCACCAACAGCAAAAACTGAACCCTTTGATTCCCTCACCCTATCAACCAACAAAACCCTTTGATTCCCTCACCCTATCCACCAACAGCAAAAACTGAACCCTTTGATTCTCTCACCCTATCAACCAACAGCAAAAACTGAACCCTTTGATTCCCTCACCCTATCCACCAACAAAACCCTTTGATTCCCTCACCCTATCAACCAACAAAACCCTTTGATTCCCTCACCCTATCAACCAACAAAACCCTTTGATTCCCTCACCCTATCAACCAACAAAACCCTTTGATTCTCTCACCCTATCCACCAACAGCAAAAACTGAACCCTTTGATTCCCTCACCCTATCAACCAACAAAACCCTTTGATTCCCTCACCCTATCCACCAACAGCAAAAACTGAACCCTTTGATTCCCTCACCCTATCAACCAACAGCAAAAACTTAACCCTTTGATTCCCTCACCTTATTTCACCTACAGCAAAAACTGAACCCTTTGATTCCCGCATCCTATTTCACCTACAGCAAAAACTGAACCCTTTGATTCCCTCACCCTATCAACCAACAGCAAAAACTGAACTCTTTGATTCTCTCACCCTATCAACCAACAGCAAAAACTGAACCCTTTGATTCCCTCACCCTATCAACCAACAGCAAAAACTGAACCCTTTGATTCCCTCACCCTATCAACCAACAAAACCCTTTGATTCCCTCACCCTATCCACCAACAGCAAAAACTGAACCCTTTGATTCCCTCACCCTATCAACCAACAAAACCCTTTGATTCCCTCACCCTATCCACCAACAGCAAAAACTGAACCCTTTGATTCTCTCACCCTATCAACCAACAGCAAAAACTGAACCCTTTGATTCCCTCACCCTATCCACCAACAAAACCCTTTGATTCCCTCACCCTATCCACCAACAAAACCCTTTGATTCCCTCACCCTATCAACCAACAAAACCCTTTGACTACCACACCCTGTCCATCAACAGAAAAACCCTTTGATTCCCTCACACTATCCACCAACAGCAAAACCCTTTGACTCCCTCACCCTATCCACCAACAGCAAAAACTTAACCCTTTGATTCTCTCATACAATTCGCCAACAGCAAAACCCTTAGACTCCCTCACCCTATCCACCAACAGCAAAAACTTAACCCTTTGATTCCCCCACCCTATCCACCAACAGCAAAAACTTAACCCTTTGACTCCCTCACCCTATCCACCAACAGCAAAAACTTAACCATTTAATTCCCTCAGCCTATCCAGCACCACCTTCGTGCAGGAATCAAATGGTTTAGCTTTTTGCTTTGCTAGCATGGCTAACAATGGAGGATGCTAGTGGACTGGGTGCGTAAGTCAAAGGCTTTTAATACAGCAAAACAAGACAAGACATTGACCCCTGCACCCTATCCACCAACTGCAAAAACTGAACCTTTTGACTCCTTCACCCTATCTACCAGCTTCCAGCACTCACGAACCAGACATACGCATGCGATCAACGAGGACTACGTAAAATATGCAAAAAAGACTTACACAAACTGAGGGAAA
>CM060305.1:156774688-156782188 GCA_030674185.1 Monoplex corrugatus
GCAAATAAGCCCTGCACGCTGGCAGAAAGACAAGAAGAAACGTGAAACATATCACTGTGAGCTGACGGCAAAAACCACCACGTACTCCCGCCAAATTCATGGCTTCCTGTTTCCAGTATCTCAAATTTCTGTTTGAGCATGTCAAATACATTCATTGTGGCTGATGAATGGTGAGCCGACCAGCTTTATAAGAACGTAAGCAGCGTTACAAAGAAGAAAAAGAAAACTAAACCACAACAGTTACGTGTTGGTGGTGGAATCATCACCAATTTTATCGAAGCTAAATATTATCGATTCCCGTCATCACCGTATTCAATTTTTCTGGAATAAGTCCAATGATCTGTACATCTAGCTTGGCATGTAAAGCGCTGACGTACCAAGGAACAAAGAAAGATATAAGGCCGTGCTAGCTGTGTGTCAGTAACAACATCCGTACACACCACTCCCCGGCCCGTCAGACGAAGGCTATTATTAATAACGAATGGCTTAAGTCAGCGGTCTCTATAGCATGCTTATACAGCCGTGAACTCATAGTCTGATATCTCGAGTTCAATCCCAGTCCGCAATGTCCAAAAAAAAAAAGAAAAAAAAAAGAAAGAAAAAAAAAGAAAAAAAGTGGCCTGTTCGCTGCCCATCTTAATGTTGCCATCATTCTGGTGGTGCCAGCTTAGTATTTCACATGTTCCCCACCTATTTCAAGACCTTGCTAGCGCATAGGGTTCTGCGCAGGCTCTGGCAATCTGCAAGATAATAGCTGGCAGATTTGAGTGGATCATATATGGAATTGTCTTAGTGCATTAAATCCTCCTTGAACAAATTAGAAACCAAAGCATGCTTACGATATATAGATCTCTGCATGTCATCTATGCATCCTGTCTCTCCCTCTTCTCCGTTACTCTGCTTATAGATAACTAAGTTGTATTCACTTAGTTGTTCAAATTACGTATCGTTGCCAACTACGAACTATTCCATTCGTAAGGATGCGCGTATATAATCATGGTCACAACGGGAAAGCTGGAGGGAAAGAGAGCACCAGGTAGACCCGAGGAGAAAATACTGGACGGACTTTCAGAGTGGCTGGGGACGAGGAGGGTGGGGAAGATGCTAGGGGCAATGAGAGATAGAGACAGATGGAAGTCCATGATCGCCAACGCTATGCGGCAGAGCACCTGATGATGATGATGATATACACGTGGTATAAAAACTGCTTTTTTTTTACGTGTAATTATGATCCATCTTTCTTTCACTTCATCCAAATGATGTGCTTTTTGAACATTTTCATTGTTCTGTATGTATGTCTGCTTGTTGTTCATTTATATTCATGTACATGACATGTTCAAAAATTTCCAACAACTGCGTTCATATACTGCTGATGAATGTAACAAAGGATGATATCATTTCCTAATTTCATTATACTGTGCTGACGTTTTTTTTATTTGTCTGTAAATTATATCACGTTGATGAGAAAGAAAAGCACTTTCTGTGCACAAAAAGCAACAACAAACACATAAACAAACAAACCCAAAGCAAAGCAAAGCAAACCAAACCAAACAAAACACAACCAAACCAAACCAAACCAAATGAAACCAAACCGAACGAAACGAAACGAAACGAAAGATACGAAACGAAACGAAGCCAAACCAAACCAAACCAAGCTAAACTAAACCTAACCAACCAAACCAAACCAAACCAAACCAAACCAAACCAAACCAAGCTAAACTAAACCAAACCAAACCAAACCAAACCAAACCGAACCAAACCAAACAACCAAACCAAACCAAACCCAAACCAAACCAAAAAGTACAAGAACTGATTGAACCAAATCTGAGACCAAGTCATGATGCATGTTTCATCGTACAGAAATGTCCGTATCGATCATTTAAGTACATCCTAATCATATACAACCATGTTCGACGCTTGATCTGCAAACGCGATACTCCTCTCTCCTCCCACCTCTCTCCTCCTCTCTCTCCTCTCACTCAAAACAGAAAAGACAGCGACAACACAGACAGACAACAGATAGATATGATAGATAATAACAGTACATACAACATACACAAACATATATCTACATACATACATACAACAACATACAACAAACATACATACATACATACATACATAATGACATACATACTAGAACAGTAGAAAGGTAGATACAATAATAGACAGAAACAGATGATAGATGACAAGATGATAGATAGTAGATAGTAATAATATAAGCAATGATTATTATTTAACTAGTGCGACTACTCGTATCATGTAAACTACAGACGCAACGATGTCGTTTTGAATACACGTTATTTGAAATAGCCCCTGTTCAGGCGAAGGCTTAAATATATAAATCATCAATGTCAACTTCTCTCTCACTACCTTCTCCTCTCTTCTCCCTCCCCCCCCCCCTCTCTCTCCCCCGCCCAACTCTCCTGATGTAATATGTCATTTATGTTGATATATGATGCTATGTGTACGTTTAGTATCTATGTGTAACTCCTCTACGAAGCTGAATGTACATACTACATACATGACCGTTTCTTATACCTGTATAAACGAGCTCTCTCTCTCTCTCTCTCTCTCTCTCTCTCTCTCTCTCTCTCTCCTCCCGCCCAAACTCTTTCTGATGCTAAGTACTGTCATTGTAATGTTTGTATATTATGATGCTAATTATGTACGATTTATGTATCTGTATGGTAGACTCTCTCTCTAGGCGAAGGCTGGATTAACAAGACATACGTGTCCGGGTTTTTTATATCCCGCATAAAAACTCTCTCTCTCTCTCTCTCTCTCTCTCTCTCTCTCTCTCTCTCTCTTCTCTCTCGCGTGCGCGCGCGCGCGCGTTCATCACTGAATCGACTGCTGATAATATCTACATCGCCAATTGACCAGTCCATTACTTTTAGGTTCTGCACTGGAGGTTTCTGTTCACCTCAGATTTACCAACACGCAATTTATTTTGTTTCATTTATTTATTTATTACTTATTTACTTATCTATTTCTTTCTTTTCTTTCTTTCTCTCTTTATGTTCATTTATTCGCTATTTATTCCTTAATTTACTCATCTATTCATCTGGTCATTAATTATATATATTTTAATCTGTTTGTTTGTTGTTTGTTTGTTTGTTTGTTTCCTTCTTTCTTTACCCTTCTACTTTCTGAATCGCAAGCAGTCTCAGAGAATTTTTCAAAATAAAAACAATTTTATTTCATATGTTCAGTTTTAATTAAAGTAATTCATTTTAAAGTGTATGTTGTTTTTATGTATACGCAGAATATTGTTACTTTCACTGTTGCCATTGTTTTGATTCTCAAAACAAAAAAGCAAAACAAAAATGCTACTGCAATTATCATCATTAGTGTTAAATGTTACGACAAATATTATCATTACTGTCATGTTGTCGCTGTTGGTTTGTTGTTTTTGTTGTTGTTTTTAGGGACTGACAGATGTTTGCTTTACGTCTCTGACTGATGACAGCCTTTGTCTCTAACGTTTTTGTAAAGCGCCTGATTAATTGACATGTATATGGAAATCCACGTTTTATGACACATCATTCATTTTTATATAACATCGTTGACACTGTATGAGGCATGAATCATGCTGTTTTGATCATAACTTTTGAGTTGACATGTCTCTCAACCCCCCCCCCCCCCACACACACACACACACACATTCCTTGTTTGTTTTTAATGCTTCTTTTATATTCTTCCTTTCCACTGTTTCTACTTCCCTGCTGCTCCGTCCAGTGTGAGAAAAAGATTGAAACTTCCCTACTGCTCCGTCCATTTCTCACGTTGCACGGAGCAACAGGGAAGTTTCAGTCTTTTTCTCCTAATCTTTGTATCTGTGTTGTTTGTGATCCTACGCTTGACAAAAGGCTAGTTGGCCCAAAATTTGCGCCTGTTTTGTCTTGTTGTACCAAATACCGTCTTTTTTTTTTTTTTTTTTCGTTTTTTTTTTTTTTCGTGGGTTTTTTTTTTTTTTTCCTGGTTTTTTTTTTTTTTTTCGTGTTTTTTTTTTCTTCTGTTCCTGTTCGCTTAAACGCGGGCAGTCACACTTGCTTTGGATTTCATTCTACGTTTGTAAGTTGGTGGATTTTTTCCCAGTTAAAATCTTTTATTTATACGTTTGTTAAGTTAGGTGGGAATTTTTTTCCCAGTTAAAATCTTTTATTTATACGTTTGTTAAGTTAGGTGGGAATTATTTTTTCCAGTTAATATCTTTTATTTCTACGTTTGTAAGTTAGGTGAGAATTTTTTTCTAGTTAATATCTTTTATTTCTACGTTTGTGAGTTTGGTGGGATTTTTGTCCAGTTAATATCTTTTATTTCTACGTTTGTAAGTTAGGTGAGAATTTTTTTCTAGTTAATATCTTTTATTTCTACGTTTGTGAGTTTGGTGGGATTTTTGTCCAGTTAATATCTTTTATTTCTACGTTTGTTAAGTTAAGTGGGATTTTTTTCCAGTTAAGATCTTTTAATTCTACGTTTGTTAAATTAAGTGGGATTTTTTTTCCAATTAAGATCTTTTAATTCTACGTTTGTAAGTTTGGTGGGATATTTTCCAGTTAATATTATATTAACAATGTTCTGATTAATGTATGTTACTGTTATGTTTTTTGTTATTGTTGTTGTTGTTTTCTCAGTACGCTTATGTCTACACATATGTGTAGAGTAGCAAGGATTACTTGTAAGACAGGTCCATTGGGGCCTTCCGCTACTATCCTTGAGTAATAAAGTGTTTCGAAGTTTGATGTGTGAAACCACCAATTACAGATTCAATGAAGAAACGTATATTCCGAGTTTTCTTATAACTAAACATTTATGTATACGTTAACACAAAAGTCATATTTTCGAGCTGGTCAATAATAATGATAATAATGATAACAATAACGATAATGATAATGATGATAACAATAATGATGATGATAATAATAATAATAATAATAATAATAATAATAATAATGATGATGATAACAATAACAAAATAAATGGGTGGGACTGCACTGCAGCGACGAGCTCTTAACTGATGGAGCAGCCCGAGTTTCACATGGTAAATCCATTGTGGTAAAAGAAATGAATACAAATTTATAAAATATACAATAATGATGATGATGATGATGATGATGATGATGATGATGATGATGATGACGATGATATAAAAATCAATAATAACAATAATAATAACAATGATCTTAATACTACTTCTCCTGCTCCTCCTTCTCCTTCTACTACTACTACTTCTTCTAATAATGCTGATGATGTTAATAGGAATAATAAGTACAATGATATAACAACATAATAACAATAATGATAGTAAGAAGAACAGTAAGACGAAGAAGAAGAAGAAGAAGAAGAAGAAGAAGAAGAAGAAGAAGAAGAAGAAGAAGAAGAAGAAGAAGAAGAAGAATATAATCTAAGGAGATGACTCTGGCGTTGACCATCCCGTCCAACTAGTCACAGAGGGGATTTAAATAACATACCTGAGTACAAACTTAAATATAACTAAGGACACTAAAACATGTACAAAAAACGGGTTTACATTGCCTAAAATTGGTTCTGCATATCTCATTTCCCTAGAGCCTAAAATGCCCTTAACACGTACACCCAATTATCACTCGTAAGAGAAAGTATTAAGACTTTATATCGAATACATACAGGTGACAGGACCAGTAAGGCAGAAAAATGATACGAAGAAATGACAGAAAGCAAAGGACCAAGGCAGAAACAAAGACAGTGATAAAAAAAGAGGAAATTTCTAGCACAGAATTTCCAGAAAGGGGGGGGGGGGGGAGGGGGATACTATTTATTCTGAAAGAGTCCCCTGTATCCCCAAGGGAATAGTAAGCAGGTAGGTAACACATAAATTCAGTTATACATTTGTCACAGGCTTCGTCGAAAGGTTTATTAATGTATACAGTATGTGAAAACAGTCTGGGCTAGATCAGACTAAATCGGTTATTCCTTTAAACCCCCCCCCCCTCTCCCACACACACACACACACACCTTGTCCACCAGCATCCTAGCAAAGCGCTGCAAAAACGTAACCCTTTGACTCCCTCAGCCCATCCACAAGCGTCCTGCAGGAAGCTGGTGGAATGGGTGAGGGAGTCAAAGGGTAAAGTTTTTGCAGTTGCTGGATAGGGTGAGGGAGTCAAAGGGTAAAGTTTTTGAAGTCGGTGGATAGGGTGCGGGAGTCAAAGGATAAAGTTTTTGCAGTTGGTGGATAGGGTGAGGGAGTCAAAGGTTAAGTTTTTGCAGTTGGTGGATAGGGTGAGGGAGTCAAAGGTTTAAGTTTTTGCAGTTGGTGGATAGGGTGAGGGAGTCAAAGGTTAAGTTTTTGCAGTTGGTGGATAGGGTGAGGGAGTCAAAGGTTAAGTTTTTGCAGTTGGTGGATAGGGTGAGGGAGTCAAAGGTTTAAGTTTTTGCAGTTAGTGGATTGGGTGAGGGAGTCAAAGGTTTAAGTTTTTGCAGTTGGTGGATAGGGTGAGGGAGTCAAAGGTTTAAGTGTTTGCAGTTGGTGGATAGGGTGAGGGAGTCCAAAGGTTAAGTTTTTGCAGTTGGTGGATAGGGTGAGGGAGTCAAAGGTTAAGTTTTTGCAATTGGTGGATAGGGTGAGGGAGTCAAAGGTTTAAGTTTTTGCAGTTGCTGGATAGGGTGAGGGAGTCAAAGGTTAAGTTTTTGCAGTTGGTGGATAGGGTGAGGGAGTCAAAGGTTAAGTTTTTGCAGTTGGTGGATAGGGTGCAGGAGGCCAAAGGTTAAACTTTAGACCAGCTAGACAGGACCCCGCAGGCCCGGGGACAGTGCTTCTCCGCAATCCCTTGTGTGTTGTTTACAAGGACTGCCAGACAGTCAAGACAACGGCCCGTAGTCACTTATCGGTCAGATTTCACTCGGCTAACTCGGTCAGCTGGTTCGTTTTATCAAACAATCGAATGGCGTTTATGTACCCGACTTTTCGTTACCCCCCCCCCCTCTCTCTCTCTCTCTCTCACACACACACACACACACACACTACACACACACACACACACACACACACGCACGCACGCACCACACACACACACACACACACACACACACACACACACACACTCACACTCACTCACTTTACCGGTAACTTATTGATAGTTCACGAATATTCTGTTTACGAAGAACATGACATATGTAAAAAATCAACAAGAACACACACACATCCTGGTCTAATGTCACATCATGTGCATAGACATTAAATGAAATTGAACACACTCACCACACACACACACACACACACACACACACACACACACACACACACACACACACACACACACACACACACAAACACACACACAGTGGCCAACTTCCCGAAAGTAACATTGAGCTGGGACAATATATTATGTGCTGCCATTTTTCTTCTTTTTTGTTTGTTTTGCAGTGTGTGTGTGTGGGGGGGGGGGGGTGAGTGAGAGGGTGGATGACAGTGTGACAGTGTGTGTGTGTGTGTGTGTTTTGTGTGTGTGTGTG
>CM060305.1:156789688-156797188 GCA_030674185.1 Monoplex corrugatus
ACAGACAGACCGTGCAGCTGCACGTACACCGTCCAACCACCTCAATAAAAGCAATATTCCCTTCATGGGATCACGCCAGACGTTGCTGGTTTTATGTGTGTGCGCGCGCGCGCGCGCGTGTGTGTGTGTGTGTATAGGTGTGTGTGTGTGTGTTCAACGCATCAAAATTCAAGCAACTTGGATTGTACTCAGAAAGTTTCTTAAAAAAACAAAAACAAAAATAATACACACACACACACACACACACACACACACACACACACACACACACACACACACACACACACACACACACACACACACACACATACACACACACACAAAAGAAAGAAATTAAACCTCCACACGCAAAAACCAGAAATCACAAATTCAAATTGTATACACAACTTTCTTGGCTTCTTTTCAAACACAGAATTAAATGCAAACTTGCGCTCGTACCTGACAAACAACATATCAATGCTATGAGTTTATTTCATTTCTATCAGGTCAAAACCCCTTTGCTGAACCGACACGTACCTTAGATCACGTTCACATCCAATACATGTCATGGAAGAAATAAAAGCCTATTCGAAACCTCTTATTTTTCTTAAATAAAACAAAAACCAGTTCTTACAAATTCTGCACCTCCTTACCTCTCAGGTAGCTTTCAAATATTCCATTCCCTACACGTTCTTTTTGACGTTCTTCATAAAACTGCACCGTTCAGGCTTGTTTTCCCTTTGAGTCAAAACGACACGGTCAGACAGCATTCTCAGGCAGAGGACAACTACTAAACTGGTGCTAGATCAAGCTCTGACGGCAGTGTCCAGTAATCAAATATTATAAATAACGATCTATCAGACGCGATGGTCGGTCCTAATATGATCGTCTCTGTATAATATATTATGGGGACTGATGAACGATGGGTGTCTCACGAGATGGTCCATGGTAATACGTTATACAGCGTTCTATTCATAGCCTCGGTCTCGCTGTGACCGCTAGTTTCCGTTTCCTCTACTACTTCTGGGCTGAGGTTAGTTTAGGTTGCGGGTCCTGGGTGTCAGTGGTTCATGGGGATTGTTGATGGAGGGCCGTGGTGGTGGCCTCTTTAGTGAGGGTCTCTCACTTGGTCTGGCTCCGCGACTAAGCGATTATAGGCTTAAGGCTTGTGCCGTGATCATTCTGGATCTTCTCCATCACATGGCACCTGTAACGTTTGTGCATATGGAATTCATTCCAAGCGCGAAGACGTCATCTTGAGAAATTGAAATTGAAACTGAAAATAATAATGTCTTCAAATAGGTAGTGTCCTTATTAACCCTATGACTCCCGCACCCTGTTCATCAGATCCTGTTTTGTCAAGCGTGCTAGCAAAGCAAAAACTTAACCCTTTAGCTCCGTCACCCTATCCACCAGCTTCCTGCAGGAAGCTGATGGATAGGGTGAAGGAGTCGAAGGGTTAATTGTTTTGCAGTTTGTGGACAGGGTCCAGAAGTTAAAGGGTTAATTTAGATCAGAACATGCACTGCTGAACTCTACCGCGTAACCCAGCAGCAGTGCAGTTTCCTCCGGTGGGTTTCTCTACAGCGCCTTGGCTTTTCGTGTATCGTTGGCTTTCTTGCTCTGAGGGTTCCACTGAATGAACCTGGGATTGGTCGCATGCTAACGGCCCGGATCAGCACCACTGGGGTAGCGCAGAAGTTTAGACAATAAACAAACAAAACGTATATATTTACAGAGAGAAGGCAAACGGACAGAGATAACTGACCGCTTAACTGATTTCAATTCATTTTCACGTCAGCAACCACCTGTGATGATATAACTGACGGGGATAAACATTTGGGGAATGTGCGGTGTGTGGAGGGGAGGGGGGAACTAATCTAACCCTAAACTGACACCACTACTAGAACAAGAATTACGTTAATATGGGCAGTAAGTGCACAGGTTCGAATCTACAAACACTGCCATGTGGACCCGACGCTCAACTAACTGAAGCATTATCAGTATGATAATGATGATAATAATGATGAATAATAATAATAATATACCAATCTTATTATTATTGTTATCATTATTACTACTATCATTATTATCAATATCACTATTATTATTATCATTATTATCATTATAAACCCTTGTTGTATACAGCGCTATTCTCGAAGCTAATAATGATAATAATAATAATGATAATAATAATAATACCAATCTTCTTATTGTTATTGTTATTATTATTACTACTATCATTATCATCACTATTACTATTAATTATTATCATTATTATCATTATAAACCCTTGTATACAGCGCTATTCTCGAAGCTAATAATATAATAATAATGATAATAATAATAATCTTCTTTTATTATTGTTATTATTACTACTATCATTATCATCACTTCACTATTATTATCATTATTATTATATAAACCCTTGTATACAGCGCTATCTCGAAGTTAATAATGATAATAAAATAATGATAATAATAATCTTCTATTATTGTTATTATACTACTATCATTATCATCACTATCACTATTATTATTATCATTATTATTATTATAAACCCTTGTTGTATACAGCGTATTCTTGAAGCTAATCTGGGTTCACCACGCATTACACATAATCAGACGTTTTTAGTGGAACACGGAGAACTTGAAGTATGGGCGAGCTGACAAAATTCCACTGCATTATTGCACACTCTACATCACTGATGAGCACGCATGCTGGTGTGTTTTTATGTGTCCATCAGCCAGCCACCTGCTTTAGACGATCTTTAACATACATGTTAGATATTGTACATGAATATGAATATATATAGAGAGAGAGACAGAGAGAGAGAGACAGAGAGAAGAGACACACACACAGACATATAGATAGATAGATAGATAGACATATATATATATATATATATATATATATATATATATGTATAAACAAGCCTCAATAAACAGTCTCCTAAAGAAGGCCACAGGCCGAAGTACTGGGCTCAACATTCAAGTTTGCTATCTTTTTTTTTTCTTGGAAGGGAGGGAGTTTCAGGCACTGGCAATACATATACATATAGAGAGAGACAGAGACACAGAGACAGAGACAGAGACGAGAGAAGAGAACACACACACACACATATAGATAGACAGACAGACAGACAGATAGATAGATAGATAGATAGATAGATAGATACGTAGACAGATAAATAGACATAGATATATAAGCAGATATACATTTACATATATATATATATATATAATATTATATATATATATATATATATATATATATATTATACATTCCTGAATATACAGTGTCCTAAGGAAGGCCACAGGCCGAAGTACTGGGCTCAACATTCAAGTTTGCTATCTTTTTTTTTTTTCTTGGGAGGGAGGGAGGGAGTTTCAGGCACTGGCAAGTCTGCACACATGTTAACCCGGACAAATCGAAAAAAATCTCCACCCTTTACCCACCATGCGGGAGATGTCTAGGCGGATCAGAACCCAGGACCTTCCGACTGGAAAGTTTAATGTTTACCCACGGGACCATTGCGTCCGTCGAGGCCCGCTTGGTCACTACAGGAGACAATACAACTACAAGCACTCAGCTAGATAAACAGACCGACAGTGGTAATGGACGTGAAGGGTGACCCGACAGGCAGAGAAGATCCCATGTTACTACACTTTACACAAATTCTGTTGTTGATGAACATGGCATACGTACGCACTTACAGCCCTCAAAAAAAAAAGCCCCGCTTCGACATGTCGTCAGCTGTCTACATTTTCTATCAGTCCATGAAAAGACAGGCACACAGACAGATAGATAGACAGACCGAGATAGACCGATAGATAGATAAATAGACAGACAGACAGACAGAAAGACAGGCAAGTACACAGACGAACAAATAGACAGACCGAGATTGACCGATAGATAGACAGACATACAGATAGAAAGAGAGATAGACAGACAGACAGATAGGCGAGTATACAGACGAACAGACAGACTAGCACACAGACAGACATATGTTATGAGTTTTTCAAAATTTTGTTACTTTTAGATAGATACATAGATCAACACAGAGACAACGAGACAGGAAGACTGTTCTGTTATCTGTTCTGTAGATTTTAAAGTCCTACCACTCTTTGAGTAAACGAGGACTAGCAAAAATATTGCTTTATGAAGCCTTTAGTAGCAACCTGTGAGATACCGATGCTTTTTTCGGTTCTCTGTCGATCTGGATCAGCTCGATTGGATGCATGAAAGGATCCAGGAAGACTGACAGCCACACACATTTTAATGTCTTCCAGGGGAGAGAGGGAGTGGCATAAGCACACAGGTATCTATAGACAGATAGACAGAGAGATGAACAGTTCAAACACAGAAAGACAAACAGACGGACAGAGCAATAGACAGATTGATAGACAATACATCAACTCTCCTACTGTGACCAGTTGCTAAACAAACGGATGATTGATTGATAGATAGTAAAACAGTTAAACAGATAGTGGATAGATAGATAATAGAATAGTCGAATAGATAAACAGACAGGTAGACAGACAAGAGAGATTAACAGATCGAACGATAGATAGACAGACAGACAGAGAGATATGCTGATATAGATAAATGAAAGATAGATAGATTAATAGACAGAGAGATAGGCTGATATAGATAAATAAAACAGTCTCTCCCCCCCTCTCTCTCTCTCTCCTCTCTCTCTCCTCTCCCCTCTCTTCTCTCTATCTACCTATCTATCTATCTATCCATACATACAAATATCAGGTGTAAAAGACCTGACCGACACACTAAAATTGTGCATAAAAACAGTCGAGCTACACGATTATATTTTATGACCGACACAAAGATTGTCTGCCACACGCATCTTGCTGCCTGTACTGTTAACATGACACTATCAGTTCATCAGACATACACGTTACACATTCTGCCAAAGAAATGGCCTGCCGTTTTGTAAGACCAATAGAAACACACATCGTTTCAGAGCGCAGTTGTTAACCCTTTGACTCCTGCACCCTACCCACCAACTGCAAAAACTTACCCTTTGATTCGAGGGAATGAAAGGGTTAAGGTTCTGCTTTGCTAACATGGTTGGCAATGCAGGGTGCTGGTGGACAGGGTGTGGGAGTCAAAGGGTTACTGTCACTTGGTCACGAAGCACGTAGACAATAAACTTACCATACGGGCGCGGTAATCAAGTGGGTAAGACATCACACTTCCAATCCAAAGGTCTGGGGTTCGATCCTTCCTTGGTACCTCTTCGCCTGGTGGGTATGGTGGGGTGGGAGAGTTTTTTTTTGTTTTTTTTTATCTCTCGGGTCAATGTCTCCGCAGACGTATTAGTTCCTTTCAACCCCTTAGTGTGTACAACGAATGCAGGAACATTAAGTCACACATGTTAAAGAAGTACGGTTCCCCAGGGCATTCTCTCTCAGTCTGTTGCACATGTTAAAGAAAACCCTGGGTTTCAGGGCATTCTCTCAGTCTGTTGCAACGTTCTGGAACTCAGTACACTTAAGCCTATGTCACGCTTACTTTTCATGTCTTCAAAGGGTAGGTTGCTTAATTTCCCTCTATGAATGTTGACTTGCTGTCTGTCACCCGTACCTGATGTTTGTGTGGGAGTGTACACCGGTGCCTGTGTTTTGTTGACTGCCAGCGTGTGTCTGTGTGTGTGGTGTGTGGAGGGGATGGTGGGTGGGTGGTGTGGTGCGTGTGTGGTGCGTGTTGTGTGTGTGTGTGTGTGTGTGTGTTTGTAAATGAGTGTGTGTGAGTGTGTGTTGTGATGTGTGAGTGTGTCTGTGTGGTGTGTATGTGTGTGTGTGTGTGTGTGTGATGTGTGTGGTGGTGAGTGAGTGTGTGTGTGTGTGTGTGGTGTGTGGTGGTGTGTGTGTGTGTGTGTGTGTGTGTGTTTGTAACGAGTGTGTGTGTGTTTGTAAACGAGTGTGTGTGTGAGTGAGTGAGTGAGTGAAGAGAGAAGAAGAGAGAGTGTGTGTGTGTGTGTGTGTGTGTGTGTGTGTGTGTGTGTGTGTGTGTGTGTTGTGGTGAGTGAGTGTGTGTGTGTATATATATGTGGCGTGTGTGTGTGTGAGTGTGTGTGTGTGTGTGTGTGTGGTGTGTGTGTGTGTGACGGTGCGAGCGTGCCGCGTCGTGCGTGCGAGCCTGTGTGTTGAGCGTGGTGGGGGGTGGGGTGGGGGGGAGAGGGTGCAGGAAGTTTGTGAGGGGTATGACACGCATGGGTATGTGTGTGTATGGGCGTGACTGTCTGTATGGTTGATCTCTGATTTAATGTCTGTTCACTTAAGTGATTTTAGAAGAAAAAAAACAACAACAAAAAACCATTTAGATGAGGAGTGTAGAAGATACTTGAAAACAGTCAATCTTCATAAAATAAAACAAACCAGAAAACAACTGTGCCGAAGACGAGAAGGAAAAACTAACAACTCACGTTACTATATTTAACGATTTAAAAAATAAAATTGGCTAACCACAACAGGGAACACGTGAAATAACGGTCGTGTTAAAGATAATTCGCTATAGGACTTTTTGACAGGCTAACAAAAAAATCATATGTTAAGGATGGTGAGATAAATATGTCAGAAACTGTCTTCGTAGAGAGTGTAGGAAATATGTCGTGTTACCTTATATGTATGTATGTGTGATGTGCGTGCGTGCGTGCAAGTTTTCGAGCTTATCTATATCTGCAAAGCGTCCAGTAGCTTAGGTAATACTGCAGTAAACCAGGATGGGCGCTATACATGTAGAACCTGTTCTCATTGTTTCATTATCAAACATCCTGTAACTCATATCAGTATCCGGCGGTTTACGGAAACAAGACGATATCCGGAATGCACGCTCATCAACATACCGCCTGTCCACTGTGGACAAAAGAACACAAATTGCATATATACATCCATCCGAAAAAAAAATCGAGAGAACAAAACAAAACAAAACAAAACAAACAACAACAACACCACACAACAAACAATCATTAACTTACCTTTTTGTAAAAGAGGCCCAAGCGAGTCATGGTTCCGGTTTGGCACATTGGAATGCTGGATCCTTTCTCTTGGCCCAAGACGAGATTAATTGTCAACCACAATCACTGAAACACTAAACCTGTTTCTTCCCGGATAAAGGATTACTGCCGCTACACTGGACTAACCTCTCTCTGTCTCAGTTTTAACCCGAAACCACTGAATCAGTAAGTCTTCTAGTTTGACACTGTAGACTAATTTCAATCCGAATTCACCGGAACTCTAAAAGACTTCTCTCTTTCCGAGATGAGTTTTTCAGAAACCTCTAAGACACTCCAAATTCTTTTTCTCATGAAATCAAATTTCAACTACCTGCTTTTGGAACATTCTTTTTTCTTTCAACGCCTTGTTTCAACCAACAATCATATACAATGTTATACTCCAGCTTTCATTGCGTTCAATCTCGCTACAAACCCGACTTTTGTCAAAGAAATCCTGGAACGTTCGATTATTTCTGTCACTTGATCAGTTTCCGATCAACAATCAT
>CM060305.1:156809688-156817188 GCA_030674185.1 Monoplex corrugatus
AAGAAGAAGAAGAAGAATTGCGAAGAATTGCGAAGAATTGCGAAGAAGAATTGCGAAGAAGAAGAAGAATTGCGAAGAAGAAGAAGAAGAAATTGCGAAGAAGAAGAAGAATTGCGAAGAATGCGAAGAAGAAGAATTGCGAAGAAGAAGAATTGCGAAGAAGAAGAAGAAGAAGAATGCGAAGAAGAAGAAGAAGAAGAAAGAAGAAGAATTGCGAAGAAGAAGAAGAATTGCGAAGAAGAAGAAGAATTGCGAAGAAGAAGAAGAATTGCGAAGAAGAATTGCGAAGAAGAAGAAGAAGAAGAATTGCGAAGAAGGAAGAAGAAGAAGAAGAAGAAGAAGAAGAAGAAGAAGAAGAAGAAGAAGAAGAAGAAGAAGAAGAAGAAGAAGAAGAAGAAGAAGAAGAAGAAGAAGAAGAAGAAGAAGAAGAAGAAGAAGAAGAAGAAGAAGAAGAAGAAGAAGAAGAAGAAGAAGAAGAAGAAGAAGAAGAAGAAGAAGAAGAAGAAGAAGAAGAAGAAGAAGAAGAAGAAGAAGAAGAAGAAGAAGAAGAAGAAGAAGAAGAAGAAGAAGAAGAAGAAGAAGAAGAAGAAGAAGAAGAAGAAGAAGAAGAAGAAGAAGAAGAAGAAGAAGAAGAAGAAGAAGAAGAAGAAGAGAAGAAGAAGAAGAAGAAGAAGAAGAAGAAGAAGAAGAGAAGAAGAAGAAGTAAAAGAAGAAGAAGAAGAAGAAGAAGAAGAAGAAGAAGAAGAAGAATTGAAGGATATCCGCCCACCACCGTTGGGTTGGGGATGGTCCGCCACATTACCATTTCCAATTTCAGTTTCTCAAGAAGGCGTCTGTGTGCTGGGGAATAAATTCCGCCAGGACCGATGCCACCTATATGCCATGTAATAGAGAAGATCCGAAATCAGCATGACATAAAGCTCTATCACCTGAGCACAAGCCCCTACGTGCTGGCAAGTTGAAAGAAGTTTTTCCCAGTATTTTCTTAAGAAGTTAAGACTCATTAGACTAGAAACGAATATGATCGAATAAAAACACGAAAACACCATATTTTTAGCTTTCGGCTTTCGTAGCTTTCGGAGCTCTGATGCTCCTTCTTCAGCAGGCATGTTTATTTGCTACAGATGTCAATAGCTGGGGTCATGGCATTCGTACACTCGAGAAGCAGTACGCACAAAAAGTAACAGGATTTTCTAATGGTCACGACACATTGTGTTAAAGTTTCAGTTTTTTTCCAGAGTAATCAGTCCACACCGTACTGCTGACTAGAAACGAAGACAGACTGTCATTTACAATAAACAGATGCTGAGGAAGTTTAAAAAAAACTATGTCAGCATTGTCTCGTTCCCAAAAGGTTGATAATGATAATACCGAAGATGTGTGTAGTGTGGGGCGGCGTCTCAGAGAGCAGGCTCCTGAGAGCTTTGAACTTTACAATATGAAATATTTATAAATGATAAAAGAAGCACAAATCAACAATACTTCAATGCTAGAAAACATATGACATGACATGACAGCAAGAGAAGAACACGACAACGCCGTGCACGTACCATACGAGGACATTCTTTCAAAGGAACGCATGCACGTATATCAATCAACACTCAGAGACATAGACATGTAGGCACAGAAACACACACACACACGCGCGCGCGCGCGCGTGCACACACACACAAACAAACACACACACACACACACACACATAGACACAGACAACACAGACAAACAGACAGACAGACGGACAGATAGACAGACAATACCACACACACACACACACACACACACACACACACACACACACACACACACACACACACACACACACACACAGACACACACACACACACACACACAAACATATACACACACCTACACGCACGCATACGTATACAGAAATACTCAGGTACGTGTGTGGTTGTGTGTGTGTGCGTGTGTGTGTGTGTGTGTGTGTGTGTGTGTGTGTGTGTGTGTGTGTGTGTGTGTGTGTGTGCACCTTCAAACCTGACCTGTGGTGTTCCACAAGGATCTGTCCTTGGCCCTGTTCTTTTCACTCTTTACACCTCCCCCTGTCCACCATCATCAACTCCCACTCTATAAAACACCACTTCTATGCTGATGACACCCAACTTCTAGACAGTGACACACCAGACATATACAGCGCCTCTTGACTCGCACCACTGAGTGTTACTCGGACATTAAGAACTGGATGACGTTCAACAAACTTCAGGTTAATGACGACAAGACAGAAGCTATCCTCATTGGCACCCGTCAGAAACTTTCTCAGCTGCCTCCTCTTTCTCTCCCATTATGTAACACATCAGTCCCAATTTCTGATTCAGCTAAAAACCTTGGTGTCTGCATTGACTCTACCCTCTCCATGAACAACTTTGTTTCTCAAATTGCCAGATCTTGCTACTATCACCTCCATCGTATAAGCCTGATCAGGAAGTATCTCTCTGTGGAAACAACTGCAAAACTCGTTCTCTCCTTCATAATGTCTCGCATTGACTATTGTAATTCACTCCTGTCTGGTCTTCCTGCCTCCACCATTCACATCCTGCAGCGCATTCAAAACAATGCTGTACGCCTTGTACTAAAAAAGAAAAAAGCTGACCACATATCTCCTCTCCTGGCACAACTTCACTGGCTCCCTGTATCAAAGCGCAAACAGTACAAACTAGACACCATGTGCTACAAAAGCCTCAATAACGCAGCCCCCGATTACCTGTCAAGCCTACTTGAGATCTATGTTCCCTCACGTACCCTCCGCTCTACCTCCGATCCTCTGACTTTTCGCTTTCCACGCACTAAGCTCAATACCTGTGGTCCACGAGCCTTCTCTGTTTCTGGTCCGCTTTCCTGGAACAAACTTCCTCTCTCTGTCCGTCAGCAACCTACTTTTGTCTCCTTCAAGTCTGCTCTCAAAACTCACCTTTTCTCCTCTGCATAAAATCCTGACCTCACTCAATCCCCTCTGCAGCCTGTCTCCACTCGGAGGGGAATCACATTGTAATATATAATTGTATATAGTATGCTCTCTATAATTTTCCATTGCTTTTATTCTTTCTCCCCATTTATAGCCGTGTGCGTGTGTGTGTGCGCGCGCGCGCGTGTGTGTGTGTGTGCGTGCGTGCGTGCGTGTGTGTGCGTGCGTGCGTGTGTGTCTGTTTTAGCGCTTAGATTTGATTTTATCAAGATTTTGCGCTATACAAATAAAATATTGTATTGTATTGTTGTATGTGTGTGTGTGTGTGTGTGTGTGTGTGTGTGTGTGTGTGTGTGTGTGTGTGTGTGTGTGTGTGTGTGTGTGTGTGTGTGTTTGTGTGTTGGTGTGTGTGTGTGTGTGTGTTTGTATGTTTGTTTGCTTGATTTAACGTTCCGAATATTTTCTTTTGTTTCGTTCACACAGTACAGGCGATATGTTACTGCACAGTCTGCATACTCCGTCTTCGGTACACATTCATGCTAGGTGTTTTCATGTTTCCCTAACCCTTTGACACTCACACCCTATCCACCAACTACAAAAAACTTAACCCCTTCACTCCCTCACCCTATCCACCAGCTTCCTGCATGAAGCCGGTGGATAAGGTAAGGGAATCAAAGTATTAAGTTTTTGCTTAGCTAGCACGGCTGGCAATGCAGGATGCTGGTGGACAGCGAGCGGGAGTCAAAGAGTTAATTAAGACAGCCTCTATCCAAAACAAGTGTGAACGTGGACGGTGCAGCAAGGAAGTTTAAGTCTTTTCCTCCTAACTTTTGTATCTTTTGTTTGTTTGTTTGTTTGTAATCTTACACTTGACAAAGGCCAGTTGGCTGAAAATTT
Organism: Monoplex corrugatus; assembly: GCA_030674185.1. NCBI lineage: Eukaryota > Metazoa > Mollusca > Gastropoda > Littorinimorpha > Ranellidae > Monoplex > Monoplex corrugatus. Next base: position 156,813,509 of record CM060305.1, read on the forward strand.
GCGCCTGAGTTGTCTTGTTGTATCAAATACGCGTTCTTATTCTTTTTTCGTGTTTTTTTTTTTTTTTTTTTTGTTCCTGCAAACCAGCCATTGATATGACTTACATGATGTTTAACATGCACTTTTGACATTTTGCATGCGCGAAGGGGGTTTACGTACTGGCAAGGTCTGCACACATACACTGACCTGGGTGTTCAGAAAAAATTGTTTACTCTCCAGGTGGAGGTTCTAGGCGGATCGAACCCAGGAACTTCCATTTGGAAATCCGACGTTTACCATTTACCTATTGCGCCCTTGGCATGGTTCGATAACATCATTTTGCTTCAGTAAACATTTTGCACGTGCTTCTGAGTTAGCCTACATGACCACCGTGTGTATCTTCATAGAGCGAAGCTGTAGAATGACATTAAATGATAACACACAAAAAAAAATCAATGGACAGTATTTACCAAAGATGATCAAGTTTTCTATTCGCTGTGGACGTAGGCTGGTTGCCTGTGTGAACAGCGCCGTGAACTACAGATTCAATATCTAAGAGTTCAATTTCAGCTCACAACATTTAAAAATCAGCTTTATCATTGCCCATTATTTTACCAGCACCTGTTCTATAAATTTCAATTTCAGCTCACAACATTTAAAAATCAGCTTTATCATTGCCCATTATTTTACCAGCACCTGTTCTATAAATTTCAATTTCAGCTCACAACATTTAAAAATCAGCTTTATCATTGCCATTATTTTACCAGTACCTGTTCTATAAATTTCAGTTTCAGCTCACAACATTTAAAAATCAGCTTTATCATTGCCCATTTTTTTACCAGTACCTGTTCTATAAATTTCAGTTTCAGCTCACAATTTAAAAATCAGCTTTATCATTGCCCATTATTTTACCAGTACCTGTTCTATAAATTTCACACAAAACAGGAGACAAATAGAGGTACCAGTCCAAGGAATTGACCTTTTATTAAATGTAGCTTCGTGTATTCAAGTGCTATCCTTTGGAAGACACACAACCAGAAAACATGCGAGTATGTTTCAGTTTTGTCATGTTCAAGAAGACGCATGTCGTACATCGCATTGATTAATTAGCTCTTCTCATACCCGACAATCAAATCAATCACTAACATATTTTTGCAGTGATTGAACTACTTTGTGTACAAACGTAAAATGTTTCTTTTTTTTTTTGACTGATATTATATATTTGCGTTGTTGAAATATCTGTGTTGATTCATGTGTAATTGGTGCTTTGTGTAAACCCTTTTTGGGCGAGGGCTGGATGTGAAAAAGCATTCACGAGGAATGTACCAAAAGTTATTGGCCTTGGTATGAAGGAGATGTGATAACTTTTTCTTCTCAATTATTTTTCAACAGAATCCCTTTTCAACTCTACACATTTTGTTCCAGCGCCGCTGCAGCGCCTCATTGTCGCTCTGGAGAAAACTCTCATGGGAGCGTCTGAAGGTAGGTGCTGACAGCGTCCGTGACGTCATTGTCGCGATCGAATCTCTGCCCTGCCAGATTTTTTTTTTTTTTAAAAGTTTGGGAACAAATAGTAATCCTAGGGGGCAAGATTTGGTGAACAGAGTGGATGCTCAACGATTTCAAAATCACATTCACGAATGGTAGTCATGGCAACAGATGCTTTGTGTGCATTGTAGTCATGGCAACAGATGATTTGTGTGCACTGTCTTGATGAAACAGCACGCCCTGTGTTACCTTTCCTCTGTAGTTTTGTGATGACAGCTGATCGAAGTTGACGTAGCAAAGAAGGAACCAGAAAAACACGAAAACAGACTCAGAACGCCCATCTAATGTAAAAGACAAGACAGGCACAAGTATTTGGCCAACTGGCCTTTGTCAAGTGTAAAAATAAGACAACAGATAATAGATAACAAACAACAAATACAAAACTTGGTAGAAAAACAGCAACAGTTCCGTGTTGCTTATGGATTTCTATTTGGGATTGAGAAACAACAGGGAAGCGTTGCTGTTACTATACTAATTTTTGTATTTGTTGTTTATTATCTATTATTTGTTGTCTGACTTTACTCTTGACAAAAGACCTGTTGGCCGAAAATTTGCGCCTGCCTTGTCTTGTTGGATCATATACGCGTTCTGATTCTATTTTCGTGTTTTTCTGGTTCCTGTTTATGTGAATGCAGGCAGTCACACTTGTTTTGGGTTGGAGGGAAGAATGATATTCTCCGCTGTCTGTTAGACTCTTTTCAAAATAGTCCACTCGCAGAATTCCGTCAGCATCCCAGAAAACAGTAGCCAACATCTTGCCAGCTGAATTTGTGACCCTTGCCTTCTTTGGAGGGGAAGAATTGACATGCTTCTATTGTTCTGATTGCTCTTCACACTCTGCTGTAACGTGGGAGATCCAGTTTCATCAATTATAACAAATCGGTCATTAACCCTTTGACTCCTGCACCCTATCCACCAGCTGCAAAAAAGTTAACCCTTTGATTCCCTCACCCTATCCACCAACTTCCTGATTTGATTCCTACTGATGATCTGGAAGGTTCCAGCTTTCGGACGAAGTTTTCATAATTTATATCAGTACAGGAGTCAAGAAAAAGATTACTACAAAATCGCTAATTCCGTATTACCCCTAATCATAGAGTAAAATGAATGAACTCCACAACAAACTAGTCAACTAACCAAAATAAGCGACGACTCTTTTTTTTCTATTGTCTATTTTAGTTGTTAATCTGATTTGTAGGTACATTAGTGAAATTAGAAAATTGAAAAACAAAACAACAACAAGAAGAAAAAATGAAGGGAAAAGAGAAAGAAACGAAGAAATTTGGAAAGAGAGAGAGAGAGAGAGAGAGAGAGAGAGAGAGAGAGAGAGAGAGAGGAGAGACAGACAGACAGACAGACACACAGACACACAGACACACAGACACACAGATAGACAGACAGAGACAGAGACAGAGAGGCAGAGAGACAGAGATGGACAGAGAGAGACAGACAGACACACAGAGACAGAACAGAAACAGAGACAGAGACAGTGACAGAGAGAAAGACAGAGAGAGACAAAGACAGAGAGAGAGACATATAGAGAGAATGAGAGACAGATAACGAGAGAGAGAGCGGGAGAGAGAGAGAGAGAGAGAGAGAGAGAGAGAGAGAGAGAGAGAGAGAGAGAGAGAGAGAGAGAGAGAGAGATGAGAGACAGATAACGAGAGAGAGAGAGAGAGAGGGAGAGAGAGAGAAGGAGAGAGAGAGAGAGATACAGAGAGAGAGAGAGAGAGAGACAGCAGTGGGGGAGGGGGAGAACGAAAGAAAGACAGGCAGAAAGAAAAGAAAATGCTTACCTTTGAGAAATTTCCACAAAGTCTTTGATTTCTGTAGTCGTCAATCTACTTTCAGAATCTTTCTCTCTCAGAATCTTTGCAATAAATCTCTAATGACTACAAAAAGAAAATAGAGGAACAATAACTGTATAAATGAATAGATAAACAAATAATGAATATAAAACAACAGCAACAAACAAACAAATGAATCAGTATACAAACAAAGCAGTATTTCGTAATTAAGTATTCAGTCCCTCTTTTTCTTGTTGTAGGTGACAAAACTATCTCAGATGAGCTGATCCACAGAGCAATTTAACGGAGTTAGTCACACTTCTAAGAGCAGCGAAGCCAATGGATGTCTCAGAAAAGTTACTTACA
>CM060305.1:156827188-156837188 GCA_030674185.1 Monoplex corrugatus
ACAGAACAGACAAACAGACAAACAGACAAACAGACAGACAGACAGACAGATAGACAAAACAGATAGACGGAGACAGAGATAATGTCATTGCTGCCGTTAGTAAATAGCTAAAGCAGGCAGACTTTTGTAAACGTTGGATCAGAACAGACACCGATCTCCCAGGCAAACAGATCAGATATGCAGTTACAACCTGAAGCCCTGAACCGTGTAGTATACACGCACGCAGAACATCAATTAAGGACTTCAGGATCCTGTCAGCCATGGTTTTGATTAGTGGCTTATGGACACGTACACATACAAAACACTCAGCATGGCATGCACACCCACCAAACACGGTGTGCATGGACTGCGCTGTCATGCGGAAAAAAAAACAAAAAAACATCGCGTATACAAGCATGAGAAAGGGGGAAAGACAACATTGTCGAAAAGGACACACACACAAAAAAAAGAACAGAAAAAAAAAAAAAAAAAAAGAAATGAGAGAGAGAGAGAGAGAGAGAGAGAGAGAGAGAGAGAGAGCAAAACGAAGAGAGAGAAAGAGAGAGAGAAAGAGAAAGACGAAGAGAGAGAGAGAGAGAGAGAGAGAGAGAGAGAGACAGAGACAGAGACAGAGACAGAGAGATAGAGAGAGAGAAGGATCTGTTTAATGCCATCAAAGGAAATATGCAGCAGTGCGGAATCTCCTACGGTGAGTAGCCCTACAGAGACGTGACATCACAGTCTCCTATGGATTTCTTAAAATTGGCAGTTCGACCAAAGAAACGGGGTCAGAGGATGTGACGAGAACGGTCTGAACGGCATGCGATCAGTACCAGTAAAGTGGCTTGGAAAATGAAGCATATAAAATGAATAAATGGATAAATAAATGAATGAGTAAATGAAATAAATGAATAAATAAATATATGAATGAATTAATGAATGAATGAATAAATAAATAGATAAAAAAACATCTCAGTTCATCTACAAACGATTTCTTGCGTTCAGGTCATCGTACTCTGCTGAATGACGCCATCATCATCATCATCATCATCAGGTGCCTTGCCGCATGGCGTTGGCGGTCATGGACTTCCATCTGTCTCTATCTCTTGCTGCTTCAAGCGTCTCTTCCACCCTCCTTGTCTTCAGCCACTCTGCACATCCGTCTAGTATCTTCTCCCTGAGTCTACTTGGTGCTCTCTTTCCCTCCAGCTTTCCCGTTGTGATCAGTTGCTCCAATTCCCCTTTCCTCATAAAATGGCCTATAAATGTTGCCTGTCTTTTCCTAATCTTCCTTATGAATGATCTGCTTGTGTCTGCCTCCATCAAGACTGTCTCGTTTGTTTTCTTTGCTGTCCATGGAACTCTCAAAATTCTTCTAAGAAACCACATCTCGGCTGCCTCAATCTTGTTCTGGCTTTGCTTGTTGACTGTCCACGCCTCACAACCGTGTAACAGTACTGGTTCTATATAACATTCCAGAACTCTATTCCTGATGTTAATTGATAGGCATTTGCTGGTAAGAATGCTATTCATCTTCTTGATTGCTGTTTTGGCTTGGCCGATTCTGCTGGCTATTTCTGATGTGCATCTGGTGAAATGATCGTTCCCAGGTATTTAAACTTATCAAATCTGAATGACGTACTGTTAACAATTACTCCATCACAAGAATTGCGATTTTCTGGGCAAATCAAGTACCGGTAAATAAGGGGACAATGAGGATTTTTTTGGTCCTATTTTCCACGCCACCGTAATGGCCACATAAGCTGGGACAGTTTTTTTTTTATCCTTACAATGTCATGGTGATGATGATAATAATGACAATGACGATGATAATCATGAAGCTATGGAATTTCAACTAGAAGCTAGACTGCGTGACAGGTCTGAACCCTACGCTTACTATCACAATATATCCTAGCATGAACCAGGCCCAAGAGATAGAGACACCTGTGGTGCTGGTCAGAAAATTTGAGCATCATTTTAACGACGCGTCTATGAAGTCGATGAGACTCGACTATGTGATCCCTGTCTTCCCAATGAGCCCATAGCATGCTCAACTCTGGGTAGGAGCCAGTTGGAGCAAAAAAAAAAAAAAAAAAAAAAAAATCCCATTATGATTTTTGAAAGGACTGACTGGGATTCGAACCCACAACCTTCCAGACAGTAGTCCGTTGCTCTGACCACTACACCATGAACGATTGGTGTGTTCAGTCCGTTTGTGGCGTCGTCAAGGCTTTGTGAGTGCCAGCGATGACTGAACAAAAGCGTTTTAGAGTTTTTTTTTTCTATTCTGTGTCTCGAAAAACGCATCACACACATACACACACGCGCGTGCGCGCACACAGAGAGGTACACAACACACACACACACACACACACACACACACACATACACACACATAACACACACACACACACACACACACACACACACACACACACACACACACACACACACACACACTCTTCACTTCGATCAAATCGTGCGTGTGTGTGTATGTGTGTGTGTAATGGTGTGTATGTGTGTGTGTATGTGTGTGGTTATGGGTGTGTATGTATTTGTGTATTGTGTGTGTGTATGGGTGTGTATGTGTGTGTGTTATGTGTGTGTATGTATGTGTGTGTGTATGTGTGTTTGTGTGTGTGTATGTATGTGTGTGTATGTGTATGTGTACCTCTGTGTGTGCCCCGCGCGCGTGTGTGTATGTGTGTGATGCATTTTTCGAGACACAGAAGCAGTGATTATTCAATCAGAAACGGAGCGCCTGATTCATTCATTGTCAAGAATTTGTAATTTCCGACAATCTGTGCGTTCACCAATCAGCGTATTTGTTAATTTAGGATTCTTTCGTTCGCTCATCACGTTTCTCAGGAGCAAGACTTTAGAGAACATTCCTTCCGTCAGTAGTCTCATTACTGGACAAAAGTGCTCAGGGCCTAGGGAGAGAAGAGAAATGAGAGAGAGAGAGAAGAAAGAGAGAGAGAGAGGGGAGAGAGAGAGGAGAGAAGAGGAGAGAGAAGAGAGAGAGAGAGAGAGAGAGAAAGAGAGAGAGAGAGAAGAAGGGAGAGAGAGAGAGAGAGAGAGATAAAGAGATACTACTACTACTACTACTTATGATTATAACAATGATCATCATCATCATCATCATAATCATAATAAAAAATAATAATAACAATAACAATAACAACAAAAATAACAACAGGAACAACAACGATACAGACAACTGAACAGTTACTTAGAAGTTAACTTTCTAATGACTTGAAAAAAATGATTTAGTTAGAAGAATGACAACTCGCTTATTCTCAGAAAGACGACATATTACAAGGAGACCATTGAACCGTTTAGTAGAGAGTCCTTTGATGGAAGATTCTCCAGTCGATCCGAAAAATGAGTAGGCATACTGGTCCTCATCGTCTGGTAGCCTACGGGTCTTCATGTGGGATACAAGACCTATCCATGAGGCGTTAGGTGACATCCCGCTTCGCCTTTTCCCATGTCGCCTATTCAGTTACAAAATGCCTGATTCTGGGCTGTGCACTTTGGATTGAGCGAAGGTTCCGTTTTGCTTTATGCATTTGTGCCACTTTGCCGTGTGTACACAATAGCTAAAAAACCACACCACACAGCACCAGCACGCACCACACACACCAGCACGCACCAGCAGCACACCACCACCACACACACACACCACATCACAACCACACCACCACCACACCACCACCCACCACCACACCACCAACAACAACAAAACAACCAACAAACAACACACAACACAACAACAACAACAACAACAACACAACAACAACAAACAAACAACAACAACAACAACAACAACAACAACAAATAAAGGGAAAATGAATTATGAGAAAAATTCATTCGTAATCATTTTATCATTATTGTTTGATGTATTGTGGGTAAATAAGCTAACGTGTAAGTCAATGCATTAAAATGGGACTAAATTAAACATGACGTATCAAAAGGCGAAACCGGATATGGCGAAACGGGGAAAAAGTGAAACGGGGAAAAAGTGAAACGGAAAAGGAAAAAAGTGAAACGGGGAAAAGTGAAACGGGGAAAAAGCGAAACGGGGAAAAGGAAACAGGGAAAAGCGAAACGAGGGAAAAGTGAAACGGGAAAAAGTGAAACGGGAAAAAGCGAAACAGGGAAAAGTGAAACGGGGAAAAAGCGAAACAGGGAAAAGCGAAACAAGGAAAAAGCGAAACGGGGAAAAAGCGAAACAGGGAAAAAGGAAACGGGGAAAAAGCGAAACAGGGAAAAGCGAAACAGGAAAAAAGCGAAACGGGGAAAAAGCGAAACAGGGAAAAAGCGAAACAGGGAAAAAGCGAAACAGGAAAAAGCGAAACGGGGAAAAAGCGAAACAGGGAAAAAGCGAAACAGGGGAAAAAGCGAAAAAAGGAGAAAAAGTGAAAAACGGGGAAAAAGCGAAACAGGGAAAAAGCGAAACAAGGAAAAAGCGAAACGGGGAAAAAGCGAAACAGGGAAAAGTGAAACGGGGAAAAAGCGAAACAGGGAAAAGCGAAACAAGGAAAAAGCGAAACGGGGAAAAAGCGAAACAGGGGAAAAGCGAAACAGGGAAAAAGCGAAACGGGGAAAAAGCGAAACGGGGAAAAAGCGAAACGGGGAAAAGCGAAACGGGGAACAATGCAAAATGGGAAAAAGCAAAACGGGGAAAAAAAACGAAACGGGGAAAAAGCGGAACAGGAAAATTGCGAAACGAGGAAAAAACGAAACGGGGAAAAAGCGGAACAGGAAAATTGCGAAACGAGGAAAAAACAAAACGGATAAAAAAGCGAAACGGGGAAAAAGCAAAACGGAGAAAATCAAAACGGGTAAAAAAGCGAAACGGGAAAAATGCGAAACGGGAAAAATGCGAAACGGGGAAAAATGCAAAACGACGAAAAAACAAAACGGGTAAAAAAGTGAAACGGGAAAAAAAGCGAAACGTGAAAAAGCGAAACGGGGATAAACATGAAACGGGGAAAAAAGAGGAAACGGGAAAAAACCAAAAAAAAAAAAAACCAAAAAAAAAACCGGGAACAAAACAAAACGGGGAAAAAGCTAAGCGAGGAAAAAAGCGAAACGGGAAAAATGCGAAACGGGTTCCGCCCTAGACCCTGTCGTTATTGTCTTGACAGATTGATTGATTGATTTGATTCAGTTTTACGTCAGCACCCACCTCAGGTGATATGGCCGACGGGGATAACCATCCCAGGAAAATGGGGGCAATGGGGGGCTTATCTAATCCTATACTGACACCACCAGAACAACAATGATGCTAAGATGGGACAGTGAGAAGGCCAGATTTAATGTAGCGCACCCCAGGATTCGAACCCACAACCATTAGCATATGAATCCGACGCTCAAACCAACTGAGCTACAGAAGCCCGCTATTGTCTTGACAGTGTCCAAGCAATGTTACTTGTATTTGTCCCGTCGTCATGGTTACTGTTGTCAACGAACGAGACGAACGAAATCCCGTGAGGATATTAGGTTTCTGGTCTGTCAGGAAGGTTAAATGTACCGTTTGTGTGTATGTGTGTGTGTGTGTGTGTGTGTGTGTGTGTGTGTGTGTGTGTGTGTGTGTGTGTGTGTGTGTGTGTTGTGTGTGTGTGTGTGTGTGTGTGTGTGTGTGTTCGTTCGTTCGTTCTTTGATTTAACGTCTTTTCACTGTAAGTGATATTAGACGGGTGTTGGTGTGTGTGTGTGTGTGTGTGTGTGTGTGTGTGTGTGTGTGTGTGTGTGTGTGTGTTGTGGTGTGTGTGTGTGTGTGTGTGTGTGTGTTGCGTGTGTTGTGTGTGTGTGTGTGTGTGTGTGTGTGTGTGTTGTGTGTGTGTGTGTGTGTGTGTGTGTGTATGTGTGTGTGTGTGTTGTGTGTGTGTGTGTGTGTTGTGTGTGTGTGTGTGTGTGTGTGTGTGTGTGTGTTGTGTGTGTGTGTGTGTGTGTGTGTGTGTGTGTGTGTGTGTGTGTGTGTGTTGTGTGGTGTGGTGTGTGTGTGTGTGTGTGTGTGTGTGTTGTGTGTGTGTGTGTGTGTGTTGTTTTGTTCGCGTCAGCTGTAGTGTGTTGTTTCTTCTTTCTCTCTATCTCTCTCTCTCTCTCTCTCTCTCTCTTTCTCGTGTGTGTTTGTGTGTGTGCGTGTGTTGAGAGACAGAGAGACAGAGAGACAGAGAGACAGAAAGAGACAGAGAGACAGAGACAGAGAGTGACAGAAAGAGACAGAGAGACAGATAGACAGACAGACAGAAAGAGAGACAGAGACAGAGAGAGACAGAGAGAGACAGAGAGAGAGAGTTCAGAGTTCAAACTGTACCTGATTTATTCATAAAAGCCATAGCTCCTGAGAAGAGAGCTTACAAAAACGAAATCACACATCCATACGAACAATAATCATGTTGTAATACAACATTTCTTTAAACTTCTCATACAAATAACTAGCACGTTGTTTTACATTGTTTCTTTCGCTGATGAAGTTGATAAAATTAACTTGAACAAAAAAGGATTCCTTAAGTTTTTTGAGGGATATATTCTTTTCTGTTTTTTATTATGGACAAGACTGTACGAAATGGGCTCCATCTTCCAGTTTTTCTTGACACGATGGACAAAAGAATGGCCTGATATGTAATTGCTCGTAACAAAAGTAACGAACGAATGTGTATGAAATAATAATAAGCTTAGAGTAGAGCCCTGTCACGCAGTCCCAATCCTCAATGGAACTCCATAGCGTCATAATTATCAGCTTCATCGTCACCATCATCATCTCCATAGCAATATGAAAACTGTTCCAGCTTTTGTGACCAATATAGTGGCGTAGGAACTGGGATATTAATTTTAATCTAATCATAGTCGCATTATTCTCAATATTCTTTTTAACAAATGCAAGGGAGTTATATGCAACTCTTGAAGTAATCTATAAAAATCATACCTGCTACTATTTTGGATATGGGAATGACATCTACAATCAGTGGTTTTCGAAGGGTACATTTTAAACCACTCACATTCCCAACTCGCTGATTCACCTCCACATAACCAAAGCCAGAATCAACAGCATTTGTTCCTTCAGAGAGGGAAAGTGAAGGCAGTTTGAGACAAGGGAAACAACCAGCGACATGCGCTATAGCTAAGCCGCAACGCCTCTCTCCCCTGAAATTCAATACGTCCTTGACTCTTCGTGTCCAGCTTCTCTCAGTTCGCTTCTCATGTTTGTGTTAGAAGCACGTTGAGTTTGTAAGTCCTCCTAGTCTAAAAAAAACAAAGAAAGAAACGAAGACTAGAATAAACGAAACAAAACAAAACAATACAGAACAAAAACAAACAAACAAACAAACAAGAGAGAGAGAGAGAGAAGAGAGAGAGAAGAGAGAGAGAGAGAGAGAGAAGAAAACAAAGAAGAGAAAAGATTAAAAAAAAAAAAAAAAAAAGGAAGAACAAGATGGTCAAGACATTCTAACACTTTTTTTGTGCTGAAATGAGAATAGAAAAATCCAGATCTTGAATTCCACAGGTCACTGCGATCTTGAAAAATCATCAGGTGAAGCAAAATCTGAATGGAGTAAAGGCTAAAAATTCACACATCTTTCACAAAAAGACGGTGCTGATTTTAAATAGTTTGTCGCCCCGACGTGTGACCTCTATTTTCGATTCCTCAACGATCAGCACTTTTGCCCAGGATGTGGTAAAGACCCATTTTGAAGGAGGTGAAAAAAATTCTGCTGACACATTTTTCTCACACACAGATTTTATACAGATGCATAATATGTCTCCGTTAGATACGTCAATTTTTTTTTTTAATGAATTCTTATTCAAATTTTATCTTATTGCTGTACGATAATCCAACAAACAGGACCGGTAACTTTCTGTCTCTTTACACAAAAGTCATTTCCCCCCCCCCTCTGTCTCTCTCTCTTCTCTCTCTCTGTCTCCTCTCTCCCCCCCCCCCTCTTCTCTTTGTATATATGTTGTTATGCGTGGTGTGTGTGTACGTGTGTGTGTGTGTGTGTGTGTGTGTGTGTGTGTGTGTGTGATGTGTGTGTGCTTTGTGTGTTGTGTGTGCGTGTGTGTGTGTAGTGTGTGTGGCGTGTGTGTGTGGTGGGGTGTGTGTGTGTGTGTGGTCGCTGCGTGTGTGTGTATGTGTGTGTGCGCGTGGTGTGTGTGTATTGTGTGTGTGTGTGTGTGTATGGTGTGTGTGTGTGGTGATGTATGTGTGTGCATGTGTGTGTTGTGGTGTGTGTGTGTGTGTGTGTGTGTGTGTGTGTACGTGTGTGTGTGTGTGAGTTCCGATTGTTTCTCGGATGCGTGTGATGCACATTATGTTGTCCATATTGACAGGCGGTATGTTGCTGCACAGTCTGCATACTCCATCTGTGGGTTGATGGGTGTGTTCACGTGTCCATAAGTCACTGGACACTGGCATCACTTACAGGATCTTTAACGTGTTTATCAGATGTTCTTCATTGTGTCCATCAGTTTAAGTTTAGAGGAACTAATATCGAGCGAGCAAACAACTTACGTTACCTTGGCATCAGTTTTGACAGAATGTTAAACCTTCAGAAAACCACCACTCTCTAACGTGAAAGAAGCCTTTCAATCCTGAGACAAAAAGCAATGGCAGCTAAAAGCCATTGAACAACGGCATCTCTTTCTAACTCTACCAAGCTGTAATACAATACAACACAATGCAATACAACACAACACAACACAAACAAACAACACAACACAACACAATACAATACAATACAATACAATACGATGCATTACAATACTAATACAATACAATGCAATGCAATACAGTACAGTACAGTACAGTACATCACAACACAACACAACACAACACAACAACACAACACAACACAAACAATACAATACAATACAATACAAACACAATACAACACTACACAACACAATACATTATAATACAATACAACAAATACATTACAATACAATGCAATATTTTCGCTTCATGCCTGTCAGTTGAGGCATTCCAAGGTGTTTCACGTAATGATGGCAAATATCTGCTCAGTATATTCAAATGATTATTATGCATACAGTTATAGCCTGTTAGTGTGAACGTATGGCGTTTGCTGTCAACACGGCATAAATACATGGATGAATGAATGAATGAATGAATGAATGAGAAAAGGAGGGAAGGAAGGAAGGAAGGAAAGAAAGAAAGAAGGAAGGAAAGAAGGAAGTAATAAACGAACACACAAAAGATTGAACAAACAAACACCAGCACGAATGAGTGAATGAATTGTCTAAATGGACGAATAAGTAAACGAACGAACGAACGAATGAACGTACATACGAATGAAGAAATAAATCAATTTTGGACAAATGATCAAACAAACGAGAGAAAGAAACAAGAACAGAAAGAAAGAAGGAAAGAAAGAAAGAAGGAAAGAAAGAATAAATGAATGAATGACTATGACTGCTTGACTGAAGGAAGGAAGGAAGGAAGGGAAGGAAGAAAAGAAAGAATGAATGAAGGAAGGAAGGAAGGAAGGAGGATGGAAAGAAGGAAGGAAGGAAGAAAAGAAGAATGAATGAATGAAGAAGGAAGGAAGGAAGGGAGGGAGGAAGGAAGGAAAGGAAGGTGAGGGAGGAAGAAGGAAGGAAGGAAGGAAGGGAGGGAGGAAAGGAAGGAAGGAAGGGAGGGAGGGAGGAAGGAAGGAAGGAAGGGGAGGGAGGGAGGGAGGAGGAAGAAAGGAAGGAAGGAGGGAGGGAGGGGAGGAAGGAAGGGAGGGAGGAAGGGGAAGAGAGGAGAAGAAGGAAGGAGGGAGGGAGGGGAGGAAGGAAGGAGAGGGAGGGGAGGAGAGAGGGAGAGAGGAAGGAAGGAAGGGAGGGAGGGATGGAGGGAGGAGGAAGGGAGGGAGGAGGAAGGGAAGGGAAGGAAGGAAGGGAGAGGAGGAGGAAGGAAGGGAGGGAGGAAGAGGAAGGAAAGGGAAGGAAGGAAGGAGGGAGGGAAGAAGGAGAAAGGGAGGGAAGGAAGGAAGGAAGGAAGGAGAGGTGG
>CM060305.1:156844688-156854688 GCA_030674185.1 Monoplex corrugatus
ATATCAGAAGTGAACCTTTGATCATCGGATTGTATCGATATTGAAACATATTTATATCTGGTGTATCGTGGCGTGTCGCGTATCTTGATCTCGGATCGTATAGTCGACCATTTCGTATATGAGACGTATCAAAACATCATTTCATCGTCGGTTTTATCAAGTGAACCATTATATCTCATATATCATGAACCATTTGATCATCATCATCTCATCATCATCATCGCTCTCGTCTTCATCATCTCGTGCGTCATCATCATCATCGTCGTCGTCGTTGCTTGTTCGTCTCGTCGTTGTCATCCTTCATCATCAATCGTCATTCGTCCACGGGTCGTCATCGTCGTCGTCGTCGTCGTCGTTGTCGTCGTTGTCCTTGTCATCGTCATCATCATCATCGTCGTCGTCGTCGTCATCTCATTCATCATCATCATCATCATCATCATCATCATGACAACGACGACGTCGACGTCATCATTATCATCATCACGACGGACTCTCCCGTCAATCCATCGGATAAGCTAGAAGGTATATATATTGGTCTTTGTCGTCTCGGTATGATTCTTCAGTAGGATCCTGGAGGCACACAGTTTTCTCAGGTACCGAATAGGAAAGCAGAGTCCTGCGGCCTTGGGTTCTGCTGTTGCTGGTCCCTGTGTCGTTGAGTAGCAGCTGTACTGCACTGTTCAGATGTGGTTGTGTCCTGCGTGCATTGCTGTCAGCAGCTGACTCTACTGCGGGTGTTTATCTTTCTAGATGGTTAGAGCCACAAGTTCGCCTTGAGAGTTTCCTTATATTGCTTTGTAGTCTTTACCTGGTCACGATGTCCAAGAATAGTTAAAGCCACAAGTTGGCCTTGAGAGTTTCCTTATATTGCTTTGTAGTCTTTACCTGGTCACGATGTCCAAGAATAGTTAAAGCCACAAGTTGGCCTTGAGAGTTCCTTATATGCCTTGTAGGTCTTTACTGGTCCGATGTCCAAGAATAGTTAAGTTCAATGTTGGCCTGTGAAGTTTCACTTATATCTGCTTGTGTCTTTACCTGGTCACGTGTTCCAAGATGTTAAGCCACAAGTTGCCTTGAGAGTTTCCTTATATTGCTTTGGTTCTTTACCTGGTCACGATGTCCCAGAATAGTTAAAGCGACAAGTTGGCTTTTACTTGAGAGTTTCCTTATATTGCTTTGGTGTCTTTACCTGGTCATGATGTCCTAGAATGGTTAAAATCACAGGTTGGTTGATTTGGTTCAGTTTTTACATCGGCAACCACCTCAGGTCAACGGGGATAACCATCCCAGTGAAGTGGGGGAAGGGGGACGGACCTATCTAATCCTGTACTGACACCACGAGAACAACAGTGATGTTAAGATGCGACAGTCAGAAGGCCAGTTTTAATGAGCGCACCCGGGATTCGAACCCACAACCATTAGCACGTGAATCCGACGCTCAAACCAACTGAGCTACTGGGCCCGTTCCACAAGTTGGCCTTGAGAGTTTCCGTATACTGCTTTGTTGTTTTACCTGGTCACGGTGTCCTAGAACCCATCAAGGCCATATCTAGTTATATCTGTGCCAGTATCAAAATTCCAGCTTAACTTATATCGATGAACACACCTAAGATATAGTACTATGTCAGTTAGAACCAGTGGACGTGAGTATACGATACTAATACACAATTATAGCTTCATTGGACATCAATGAACATATTTAGAGTATAAAACTATGTCAGTTAGAACCAGTGGACGTAAGTATATGATGCTAATACACACAGCTAGGCTTTCAGATTGCTCATTATTAGTGGGAATCAACATCATCATCAAGTGCCTTGCCCATAGCGTTGGCGATCATGGACTTCCATCTGTTTCTATCCCTTGTTGCCTCAAGCATCTCTTCCACACTCTTTGTCTTCAGCCACTCTGCAAGTCCGTCTAGTATCTCCCTGGGTCTACCTGATGGGAATGTCTTGCATACATTATCTCAGTTAACACTACTGAGCATATTTAGACTGTAGTTTACCAAATACGTGATTGTGTATCAAGGCTAAATCTCATTCAAAATACTCTGGGCTACATATGTACTAACTGGTACTGCTGCTGCTGCTGCTTGTACTACTACTACTGCTACTAACTATACTGGTATCTTGCATTTATCTCAGTTTACACCATTACGTATATCTAGAGTGTATTTACTTAATACGTGAGCGTGTATCAAGGCTACATCTCATTAAATTTATGTGGACACCCCTGGGTTATACACTCTGGGCTATATACTAACTGCTACTGCTGCTACTGCTACTACTACTATTGTAACAACAACAACAACAACAACAACAAACAGCTACTACTACTACTATTAGTTAAATCTTCTATAAATCAGATCAGAGCACACTCGTAATACTTATTCGTCATACCAAGGCATACCACTGTCTATATTCAAAATAATGCCGACTGGGTGACACTTTTGGTAGAGCCATGGTTCCAGGATCTCGTGCCTCGGTTTCAATCCCACCCCACTAAGCAACAAATATGAACTGGCTTGTTGGCTGCCCATCGTAATGACCCTATCATGGGGGTGCTGTCAGTGTTTCATGGATCCTATTCTCTAGGGCACAACTTTGAGACAGGTTGATAAGTTTAATATATGTCTGGGAACGATCATCTCACTAGAAGGCAGACGAACATCAGAAATAGCCAGCAGAATCGGCCAAGCCAAAACAGCATTCAAGAAGATGAAAAACATTCTTACCAACAAATGCCTATCAGTTAACATCAGAAAGAGAGTTCTTGGATGTTATATAGAACCGACAATGTTATACGGTTGTGAGCGTGGACATCAACAAGACAAAGCCAGAACAAGATCGAGGCAGCCGAGATATGGTTTCTAAGAAGAATGTTGAGAGTTCCATGGACAGCCAAAGAAAACAAACGAGACAGTCTTGATAGAGGCAGACAAAAAGAAGATCATTCATAAGGAAGATTAAGAAAACACATGCAACGTTTATAAGCCATTTCAGAGGAAAGGGGAATTAGAATACCTGGTCACAACAGGAAAGCTGGAGGGAAAGAGAGCACCAGGTAGACCTGAGAAAAAGTATTGGACGGACTTGCAGAGTGGCTGAGGACAGAGAGGGTGGAAGATGTGCTTGCGCAACAAGGGATAGATGCATATGAGGGCCATGATCGCCAACGCCATGTGGCAAGGCACTTGATGATGATGATGATGATGATGATGATGTTCTCTACCGCCCCCCTCCTCTCCTTCCACACATTTCAAGACCTTGCCAACGCTTAGGGTTTTTGCACAGGCTCAACGACCTTACTGCTAGCAGATTTGTATGAAGCGCATATGGAATTGTCCGAGTGCGACGAATCACTGTCGAGCAAACTCCGAAGCTACATACAGACCGTGATGAACAGGTAACATGCGAGTTGATAGCAGTGAACATAGCCGTTATTGGGCAACTCAATATTCTGACCGGGAGAATGGCAGCTGTATAATCAGAACAACAGCTGGTTTCTCTCTCTCTCTCTCCCTCTCTCTCTCTCTCTCTCTCTCACACACACACACACACACAACACACACCACGCACGCACCACACACACACACACACACACACACACGCACACACACACACACACGCACACAAACACACACGCACGCACACGCGCACACACACACACACATACAGAAGAGAGAGAGAAGAAGAGAAAGAAGAGAAGAGAAGAGAGAGAGAGAGGAGAAAGAGAGAGAAAGAGACAGAGAGAGAGAGAGACAGAGACAGACAGAGTAAGAGAGGGAGAGAAAGGGAGAAAGAGAGAGAGAGAGAGAGAACGAGAGAGCGAGACAGACGGACAGACAGACAGACAGGACAGACAGAGACAGAAGAGACAGACAGAGACAGAGAGAGAGTCAGACAGAGAGAGACAGAAGAGAGAAAGAGAGAGACAGACAGACAGACAGAGTAAGAGAGAGAAAGAGAGAGAGCAGAGACAGAGACAGAGAAAGAGACGGTCAGACAGAGACAGAGAGAGAGCACAGACACAGACGGGCAGACAGGCGGACACAGAGAGACAGAGAGACAGACAGACAGACAGAAAAACAGACAGACAGACAGAGACAGAGACAGAGAGACAGAGCGGGAGAAATTCACACTCTATTCAGACACGCCAGCAAATCAATACTAGGGAGCAAACGCGCCTACCCACCCAGTCAGTAGTGAAGCCATTGTATCGATCTCTTTTCTTCCCGGACAAAGTCAACGTAGTCTTCATTCACTCACTTTGGGTCACCTCCCCTTAGTTGTCCGCGGTCAGATTGCTCAGTACTATCCCAGATTATTAGACAGAGAGATTGACATTCACACGATTTCACTTCTGATCACTTTGTCGTTAGCTTTGATGCAAGTGATCAGTCTTAGAGGGCGCAATACGTTTAAGAGCTACAACACATAATATTATTATCTGTAGTTCGTGAAGTCCCAATCAGGGCTTAAAACAGGAGGAGGAAACAACCACTGAAAATAGGGGGGTCCGGGGGCATGCTCCCCCGTGAAAATGTTTTAAAAACCAAGTGTAAATCTATTCCATTTCGCGCTTTCTGGACATAATTTCAAGAGATATTTAGTGCATAAAAATTGCTGTAAACACATAATTATTACAGGAAGATATATTTGGGAAAAGGGGAGAAGGGGTTAAACACATAACAATGAAACGAACACTCGTCCTTTAACTTGAGTGGTTTACAGGTGTTCAACAACTGTAGTCTTGGAATGAAATCTCACTTCTTGGGTTGCTCAATAAGTTTCACTTTTCAGGTTTAAATGATCACAAGTTTGAAGTTGGAGCACACAAGGTCAGTAATTGCATCAAACACTTTATAAAAGTTCAGTGTCATATAACAGATATCAACTTGTGGAATCAGCACCGGAAACTTCTTCCAAGAAAAATCAGGGGCCATAACTTGCGCGCCGTTGCTATGAACGCTTGCAAGCCGATCACGGATGCCTTGCTCATTTCGTTTTTTTTTTTTTTTTTTTTTTTTTTTTGACAAACCGAAATCGCAGAATTCCGCCCAGACGCGGAACGTTTTAAGCCCTGCCCAATTCTTGAATATTTGATTTGAAAAAAACAAGGAAGAAAAAGACGAAAATAGAATCAGAACGCGTATTTAATAAAAACCAGACAAGACAGGCGCAAAATTTTAGGCCAACTGGCCTTTTTTGTCAAGTGTCAATGTACGATCATAAAAGAACAAACAACAAATACAAAAATTAGGAGAAAAAGACTAAAACTTCCCCGTTGCTTGACAGAGGCCAGTTGGCCGAAAATTTTGCGTCTGTCTTGTCTGGTTGGATTAGAATACTCGTTCTGATTCTGTTTTCGTGTTTTTCTGGTTCTTGTTTGCTTGAACGCGGGCGGTCACACTTGTTTTGGATTAAAAAAAAACCCAACAATATCTTTTTAGGACGTATGAGATGAAGATACATGTACAATACATTCTACTTTGTTTCAGTGACAGATTAAAATAGATACAAGGATAGGCAAAGAACCCATATGCTAAAGAAGATCTCAGGAATTTACCAATATATAGAGCTTATGAGAGAACAGACTTGATGTCCACTGTCCTCCAAGGTAAAGTGGAAGGAAAGAGAAACAGAGGACGGCCACCTGCATCACTTGCTAGAAACATCACAAACATCAGTGGCAAGAAACTCCAGGGGTGTGTCAGACTTAGCCAAGATCGAGAGTGCTGGAGGCAACTTGTGAGGACATCATGTGCAGCGGCCAACACTGTTCCCGGTGACGCCGACAGGTGAGACAGGTGAGACAGGTGAGACAGGTGAGACAGGTGAGAGAGCTTATGGACAGGAGCTGTTAAATTAAAAAATCCCAACTATGATATAAACTGACGGGGGTTCGATTCTTTAATCTCCAAACCATCAGTTCATTTTGCTAACCACTTTGCCATGGTGACTGATTTCAGCCTACAACAATATTTCTTTCTCTCTCTCTCTCTCTCTTTCCCTCTCTCTTACCTCTCTCTTATATGTATTTATATGTATATGCATTCTGAAACTGAGGGACAGAGACAGAGAAACAGAGAGAGACAGAGAAACAGAAGGGGGAAGAGAGAGAGAGAGAGAGGGAGAGAGAGAGGGGGAGAGAGAGAGGGAGAGAGAGGGAGAGAGATGGAGAGAGAGAGAGATAGACAGACAGACAGACAGACAGACAGACAGACGGACGGACAGACAGACCGACAGACAGAAACAGAGAGAGAGAGAGAGGAGAGAGAGAGAGAGAAGAGAGAGAGAGAGAGAGAGAGAGAGAGAGAGAGAGAGAGCCGAACAGGCAGATAACATATCATCAGTAGATGTACATGTTTGGCTGTCTGCCTCCTTCGTGTTTATTTATGGGTGTACCTTCGTGTAAACTATTTTCGAAATGACTGTACTGAGTTTTGAACATTTCCCCTCAAAATATTTGTTTTATTCTAAAACTTTTTTGTTTTGTTTTTGTTTTGTCTAAGTCCCGAACAAGTATACAAGTACCTTATTTATTAAAAAACAACAACTATTGACTGAATGGTTATGCAGTTATGGAAAATTTAATCGAAATTGTTATAGATATTTAATCATTTGTTCAGTTGTGAAATATTTTGTTTGTTTCAGAGAGGGAGAGAGAGGGAGAAGGAGAGAGAGGGGAGGGAGAGAGAGGGAGAGAGAGGGAGAGAGAGAGGGAGGGAGAGAGAGGGAGGGAGAGAGAGAGAAAGAGAGAGAGAGACAGAGACAGAGAGATTGAGAGAGAGAGATCACGAGAGAGATCACGAGAGAGAGAGAGAGAGAGAGAGAGAGGAGAGAGAGAGAGAGAGGGGGGGGGGGGGAGGCAGAATTCCAGTGACTGAAACCTCTGCCTCTCTTTTATTCTCTCTTTCTGTCAGTCTCAAGCTCCATCTTTCTATCCTGTCTGACGGACGCGATAGACGAGCGGTAAGAACACTGGTCTTTTCAGTTGGAAGATCTGAGTTCGAACCTACTGGGGTAATGCTTGGTGGGTAAAAGATGGACATTTTTTTTTTTTATTGATCTCCCAGTTCAACATATTCACAGACATTCTTAGTGTCTGAAGCGTGTGTATATGCACGCTGAACACCCAATACGCTCGTTACAGATCTTTATGAAATCAAGAAAGGAATGCAATTGACTTAATAGTGAAGAGAACAACAAGAACAACAACAACATGAACAACAATAAAAACATCAACTGTAACAACAACACAACAACAACATCAACAGTAACAACAACAACACAACAACAACAACACCAATAACAACAACATCAACAGTAACAAAAACATCAATGGAAACAATAACAACAGCAACAGCAATAAGAACAATGACAGCAGCAACGACAACATCAACAATAACAATAACAACAACATCGTCAGCATCATCATGTCATCAAAAACAAGAAGAACAACAATAATGACTAATGACAGTCACAACAACGACCGTACACTTAACAGCTCACTGGAGTGCACATGTGAACTGCCGCCTATGAATGCTCCAAAACCTCTCTGCCTGTCTGTATGTCTCTATATCTGTCTCTTTATATGTACACATCCATCCGTAAACTGTCCATTCATTTATCCACCCATCATCCATCCATCCATCCATCCACATCCATCATCCATCCATCCACGTCCATCCATATCCATCCATCATCCATCATCCATCCATCCATCCGTCATCCGTGTCCGTCCGTCCGTCCGTCTGTCCGTCCTCATCCATCCATCCATTCCGTCCGTCCGTCCTCCATCCATCCATCCATCCATCCATCCATCCATCCTCCTCCGTCCTCCAGTCCATCCATCTCATCCATCCATCGTCCCATCCATCCATCACTCATCGTCATCCGTCTGTCCGTCCGTCGTCCGTCTCATCCATCCATCCATCCATCCGTCCATTGTCCGTCATCCATCCATCCATCCATCCATCCATCCATCCATCCTCATCCGTCCGTCCATCCATCATCCTCATCCGTCCGTCCGTCCGTCCGTCCGTCCATCTATCCATCCATCCGTCCGTCCGTCCATCCATCCATCCATCCATCCATCCATCCATCATCCATCCATCCATCATCCATCCATCCATCCATCATCGTCATCGTCCATTGTCCTTCCATCCATCCATCCATCCATCCGTCCGTCCTCCATCCATCCATCCATCCATCCATCCATCATCCATCCTCTCTCCATCCGTCCGTCCATCCATCATCCATCCATCCGTCCATCTGTCCTCCATCGTCCATCGTCCGTCCATCCATCTTCATCCTCCGTCATCGTCGTCCGTCCTCATCCATCCATCCTCCATCCATCCAGTCCTCGTCCGTCTCATCATCATCCATCCATCCTTCCATCCATCCATCCATCCATCCATCCACTCCATCATCCATCCGTCCATCCATCCATCCATCCATATCATTCTCCTTACCAAGACTTACAAATAACAGCAGGGATTTCCCTTCTCTGCCCTCTCACCCTTTCATCTCACTCCCCTCCTGTCTTCTTCCCTCTCCCGTTGAGCGTGGTGCATATTGACCTTTGGCTCTTGTCGTTCTGAGTGAATTGCTTTGGTGATGAGAGACGCCCTTTAATTTAATTTGTATATCAAGATGTGGCGCCTTTCAAAAGTCATTTTATCATTATTATTATTATTATCATCATCATTATTATTGACAATGTTGTTGTGTGTCTCATCATATCATCATCATCATCTCATCATCATCGTCGCGTCGTCGTTCGTCGTGTCATCATCATCGTCGTCGTCGTCGTCATCATTCTATCATTGTTATTATTATTATTTATTATTATATTATTATTGTTGTTGTTGTTGCTGCTGTTGTTGTTGTTGTTGTTCTTCTTCTTTTTCTTCTTCTTCATCGTCATTATACTCTTCTTCTTTTCCTTTTTATGATGATGTTGATGATGATGATGATGATGATGATTTGATGGTGACTTCTTTTCCATTCACTCTATCAACAGGTGCCGGACACCGAGTCAGGCGGATTCCGGACGAGCAACGTCTGTACGAGACGATCATGAAGAGTTACAGCCGTCCGTCATGCCTCACGTGACCAATGTGACCTTCACCCTCACTGTCGCCTTCTCCCTGCGTCTGAATCAGATCGTCAGTCTGGTTAGCTGAAAAGAAATAGAGAAAGAAAGAGAGAAAGAAGAAAGAAAGAAAGAAAGGAAGAAAGAAAGAAAGGAAGAAAGAAAGAGAGAGAGAGAGAGACGAGAGAGAGGAGAGAGAGAGAGAGAGAGAGAAAGAAAGAAAGAAGCAGAATGAAAGGTCACAGTTATTTATTTATTTATTTAGTTGTCATGGTCGTCGTCGTTGTTGTTGTTGGTATTGTTGCTGCTGTTGTTGTTGTTTTTAGTTGTTATTGTTGTCTTTACTGTTGCTGTTGTATTATTGTTGTTATTGTTGTTGTTGTTATTGTTGTTCTTCTTCTTCTCCTTCTTCCTCCTTCTCCTCCTGCTCCTCCTCCTCCTCCTCCTCTCTCGCCTTCTTCTTTTTCTTCTCTCTTCTACTCTACTCCTTCTTCTCTACTACTACTATACTACTACTTCTATATACTACTACTACTACTACTATACTACTACTACTACTATACTACTACTACTACTATTACTATACTACTACTACTACTATACTACTACTTACTACTTCTTCTTCTCATTATCGTTATGATCATCTTTTTTGGTTTTGTTTTACTGTTGTTATTTTTATCGTTATATGTATATGCAAACATATACTAACATAATGAAATTCTTTCTGTGATCAGGATGAGCGGAAACAAGTGCTGACAACCAATGTCTTTATCGATCAGGTATGTGGGTACAGTGTTGAGTGTCGCAATCTTCGTCTTCTTCAGAATAAACATGAAGAGGGACTGAGACAGTAATTCCCTTGAGAGAGAGAGAAAAGGGGGGGGGGGAGAGAAAGGGG
>CM060305.1:156862188-156889688 GCA_030674185.1 Monoplex corrugatus
AATATATATGTATATATATATGTGTGTGTGTGTGTGTCTTTGTGTGTATGCATGCAAATACATGTGTGTGTGTCTTTGTGTGTGTAAGTATGTAAATACATGTGTATGTGTGTTTGTATGTGTATGTATGTAAATACATATGTGTGTGTATGTGTGTGCATGTGTTGGGGACAGGTGTGTACCTGTGCATGGTGATGACGATGACGTCGCTGTCGGTGATGATGGCGGTGGTAGTGACCAACCTATATCACCGTGGCCGCAAGATGAGACCCGCACCTCGCTGGCTGGTCACTGTCTGTTTAAAATGGCTGGCCACCCCTTGCTGTGTCATGAACAACATCCCCCTCATTGCCTCCACTGTCGACCTGGTCAGATGTTTTGCTTTTTGGATGGGGGTTAGGGGTGGGTTGGGTTTGGGTTGGGTTGGATTGTTCGGTTGGGTTGACATCTGTTGGGTTAGGGTTGAGGTTGGGTTGGGTTGACATCTGTTGGGTTGGGGTTGGGTTGGGTTGGGTTGACATCTGTTGGGTTGGGTGTTGGGGTTGGGGTTGGTTGGGGTTGGGGTTGGGGTTGGGTTGGGTTGACATCTGTTGGGTTGGGTTGGGGTTGGGGTTGGGTTTGGGTTTGGGTTGGGTTTGACATCTGTTGGGTTGGGTTGAGGCTGGGTTGGGTTTACATCTGTTGGGTTGGGTTGAGGTTGGGTTGGGTTGGGTTGGGTTGGGTTGGGTTGGGTTGGGGTTGGGTTGGGGTTGGTTGGGTTGGGTTGAGGTTGGGTTGGGTTGGGTTGGGTAGGGTAGAGTAGGGTAGGGTAGGGTAGGGTAGGGTAGGGTAGGGTAGGTAGGGTTGGGTTGGGTTGGGTTGAGGTTGGGTTGGGTTGGGTTGAGGTTCAGTTGAGGTTGGGTTGAGATTGGGTTGGGTTGAGGTTGGGTTGGGCTGAGGTTGGGTTGGGTTGGGGTTGGAATGGGTTTTCATCTGTTGGGTTGACATGTGTTGGGTTGGGTTGGGTTGGGTTTGGGTTGACATCTGTTGGGTTGGGTTGGGATTGGGTTGGGTTGACATCTGTTGGATTGGGTTGAGTTGGATTGTGATTTTGATGTCTTGATGTTTTTGAGTTGTGATGGCAAAGTGGTGTTTCTGTTATCTGATGAAAATTTTTTAACTGGGTTGAGCTGGGTTGGGTTTTGTTTTGTTTCCTTTGTTTGAGTTGTGATGGCCAAAGGTTGTTTGTGTCGTCTTATTAACAACTGTTGTCTTTGTATTGCGTGCGTTGGTTGGGTTGGGTCAGATTGTGTTCTCGTGGTCGGTAGTTGTGTTTGTGGTGGGCTGTGTTGTTTCAGCCCTCTTTCACTCCCTCGCCCTATCACCAAGTCTTTTTCTTTGACCAGTCGCCGTGGTATAGTGGTTAACGCAACGGACTACTGACTGGAAGGTTGTAGGTTCGAATCCCAGCAGTTGTGCTGAAGAAGTCGGCCGGATCGTCGATGAAAGCTACGCAGTAAGTAGCTTTTTTATAACTGAGAGCCAGGTTCAGCCAGGTAGCCATTATGTCGAATCCCATCAGTACCTTCAAAAATCATTGTGGGATTTTTCGGCTCTAACCGGCTCCTACCCAAAGTTGGGCGTGCTTTGGGCTCATTGGGAAGACTGGGACCACACAGTCGAGTCTCATCCACTTCATGGATGCGTCATTGAGGGTGTTGCTCAAATCTTCTGACCAGCACCGCAGGTGTCTGTATCTCTCAGGCCTGGTTGATGCCAGGATATATTATGATAGTAAGCGTAGAGTACAGCCCTGTCACGCAGTCTCAACCCTAGATGGAACTCCATAGCAAACATGATTATCATCCTCATCGACTTCGTCATTATCGCATTGTAAAAAAAAGAAATGTGCCAGCTTCTGTGGCCATTAAGGTGGCGTAGAAAATGGGACGGAAAAAAAAGGCGAGCACAAAGGTAACCTCCCTGGGTGCGATGATCCTTAAAAAAAAAGTCTTTATCTTTGACTCTTTTTAACATTATCTACCAGCTTTTCCTTTCATTTCTTTATCCTATCTACCAGACCAGTTTTCTTCTACTCCTTGTCCCTGTCATTGGTTGGGTTGGGGTTGGGTTGGGTTTTGGTATTCAGCATGTATCTTCCATAAGCTGTACTTGTTGCTGTAAACAAATGTCGTGTGTATAGAATAGCAACGGTAAGTTTGAAAAATGGCTTCTAGCCAATGACTTTTACCGTTGGAAAATAAAGCATCATTGTCATTGCCATTGTCATTGTCATTGTCACTGTCATTGTCTACCAGCTTCCTTTTTTTCCTCGCCCTATCCATGTGCTTCTTTTTCTTTACTCCCTGGCCCTATCCACCAGCTTTCTATTAGTCCCTTACCATTTCCACCATCTTCCCCTTGTATTCTGTGACAGTAGTCGCCAGATTTCATATTCACTACATCACCCTATGTACCATTCCCTCACCTTTTATCACAAGTTCCTTTTTTTTTCATCCTATCCGTGAATTGTCCCTTTCATTCCCTCACTCACCTTATCCACCAGCTTCTCCTTTCATTTAGCGCACCGTCTTTAGGCATCCCCTGAACCATTGTCCGACAGCTTCGCAGAATTAAGATGAGGGCTTCGTGAAGAATGCTTATATTGAGAGCTATGGTACGTGTCTTCCCTGGCTGAAGACAGAGAGGGTGGAAGATGTGCTTGCGCAACAAGGGATAGAAACAGATGGAGGGCCATGATCGCCAACGCCATGTGGCAAGGCACTTGATTACGATGATAGCATGACCTTTGTGATTTGCTGTGTTTGTGTGCAGGTGGAGCACTGCCAGTACGACGTCTCACACAAGAGAAAGTCTCAACCGTCCCTGGTCCTGAACAGCCTCACCGTCAACAGCAACAACGCCTTGGACGACAGACAATCAGCGCCCCTTCGCTCCCCAAACATTCCTTCTCACCATCCCTCTTTACACACCTCCACCTCCCGCCTTCCCGCCACAAACACACATTCACTCCCTTCCTTCCCAAACGCCCCTTCACTCCTCCCCACCCATCTCCAAAACGGTGGCTATGTGGCGCGTGACCTCGACGACCTTGAACCCGTGTGGCAGCCAAAGCCGATGGTCGAGGTCGTGGAAGAAGCGGAGTCCTCTGAGTCCTCAGAGTGCAGTCCGCAAAAAGCGTCAACATCGTCTCCGTGGTTGAACGATATGAGGGACAACAAGCCCAGGGCGCGAGAGTTCCACCCCAGGGCCCGGAATCGTGTCACCAGTAGATGCCGTTTCACCCACATCCCCGCCATGTCCAACCACCACCATCTCCACCACCAACACCACAATGACAACGACGTGAAAGAGGAATCAGACGAAGAGGAAGTGTGGGTCAAACAAGAGGACATCATCAAGATCAGCCAGTCTCCAGAACCCCTCTTCAACCATTTTACTAGCACTGACAAAACTGGCAGTGGTAATATCAAAGAAGAAGAGGAAGACGATGACGACGAAGAACACGAAGTTTCTCGAAGTCTCCTGGCCAACACGTCAGATTTCTACTCAGACGAAGCTGACCTGCAAAGGGTTGCTGAAGACACGTACCATAACTCTCAATACAAGCATTCTTCAAGAAGCCCTCATCTTAATTCTGAGAAGCTGTCGGACAATGGTTCAGGGGATGCTGAAAGACGGTGCGCTAAACTGGACCCTCATCCCACCTCCACTGACCTGCACACTGCCCGTACCATGATCGCGGAGTGGCAGCAGATCGCTACAGTGGTGGACCGTCTCATGTTCTTCCTCTACGTGCTGACCACCGTCATCGCTTACGTCGTCATCCTCGTTATAGTTCCCGCCAACCAGCCTCCAGTCGTCTTCCCTGACATCAACGATACAGGAATCGTTCATAGTCATTGGAATGGGAAATGAAATTAGTACTGGTGATGATGGGTTTGAAAGATGCAAACTTTCGATTATTAGTCGGAATGATACTGGTCTACGTAGCTTCGTCCACCGTCAGAGCGGTAAATGAAGTTAAGGCTGATGACTACAGTTGGGAAGACGTAATGTTTCTAGTACTATTCAAAATAGGTTGTCACTCCTGCCGCTGTCGCTGAGACAGAAAATGTAATGATCTAAGTTGATGGTGACGTCATTTCGATTTTTTGTTTGGAATGATAAAACTACTCCAGTCCTCAATGGGGCGATGAATATGACTAGGAATGATGGTGGTTATGGTTTGAAAGATGCAATAGTTAGACTACTGTTTTGAAAAGGGAAGTCATTCCAGCTGTCACTGGCGTGGAAACTAAAAATGGATGGTGGGTTGAAAGACACAACATTTCAGTTATTAATCGGAATAGTGGTAACTCCAGATGTTAGAGTTTGGAGTTTGTTCAAGACGTATCCATCGCACTTAGAATGCTTTTCTTACGCGCTTCCACCCAATTTACTGGTAACTTTCTGACAGACACCTTGAGCCTACGCCAAACTGTATGTACTATTAAGGCCTTCGAAAAAGATATGGGGACAACCCTAGTTGCGAATGAGAGAACCTCACGATTTGCAGTTGAATGCTGTACTACTGAACTATATCCTCAAGTTGCCTGTTAGTCGGTGCTCGTAATTTTATTGCCACTATAGATGGCATACGATATATTACTAAATTTTGAAGGTTTTCGAATTCGTCCCTAGCCGTTTCTAAGCGGCGTTTTTGTGCGAGTTTTGTGACGTTTGTTTTACGACATCACAGGCCCTAGTGCGGCAATGAAAACAGCAAAATGAGCTGTGGTTGAGGCGATAAGTGTGATAAATGACTGTGATCAGTTTTAGTTTTGTCCTTCGCTCAGTAAAATGAAAACAGTCAAGTGCATTTGTTTTTTCTGTTAGCCTCCCAAAAAGGAGGAAGACGTCTTCCTCTGGACAGTCCGACTCATTATACAATCCTTAGAAGACATCCTTCTCTTTGAGAAAAGTGTCACGGAGGAAGAACCTAGAGGAAACTCGACCAAGAAAGCCGAAGTCTTGAGCTCCGGAACTTGTCAATGAAAAGTCTTAAGTCTTCTATCAGCCTCTTATCCATTCTTCTTCTCCTACTCCTCCCTTCCTCGTCCTCCTCCTCCTCTCTACCTTAATTTTGGGAAGACTCATTGCAATGCCCTACTGAGGAACAGTTCACCATGTCTTGTCATACGATGTGTCTTGGGGAAGCTTGACCTGGTGGAGCCCAACCATCTCTAGGTTGGAATTTTTTTTTCCACTCACCACATGTGACATAGCAGGTACTACCGATGCATAAAACCTGCAATAAAAGGCATTTGATGAATTTGTCTATGAACGGGAAGGTTACGATGAGAGCATGATGTGTTTAGTATCCAGTGACGACATCGAACGTCGTGTTTTTGAGTTTGGAAACTTTTAGCTTTGTCTGTTGTCAAGAGTAAACAGAACAAGATTATAGGGGCTATGCCTTTAGCAAGGCGTGATACATTTACTTACTTGACACGCTGTAAAAGGACCGTGAATGGCAGTAGGCTACTACGCCGCACGCACACTATATGACGATTGAAAAGTGACAGAGTTGCCTTTGAACTTGTGTTATTATTGTGTGTGGACAAACAAAACGGGTTGTACGTGTAACCGTGGGTATAGTGTGTCAGACTTAACCCTTTGATTCTCGCAACCTGTCCACCAGCATCCTGCGTTGCCAGTCATGCTGGTAAACCAAAAAAAAAAAAACTTAACCCTTTGACTCTCCCTCACCCTACCTACCTGCAGAGAGCTGGTGGATAAGGTGAAGGATCTAGAGTCAAAGGGTTAAGTTTTTGTAAATGGAGGATAAATTGCGGGAGTAAAAGGGTTAAAGGGCTTTGCCGCTTGACATCACGCAATCACGTGACTGCACGACCTCCCGTTGTTGTTATGCTGTTTTATTCTTCTTTTTTTTTTTTTGCACTGGAAACGTTAATACATATTGTGATGACTGATGTTGCAAGGTACATCGGTGATCAGCTCATGCTTTGTTTATAATTTTTTTGTTTGTTTTCTGTATAAAATGGGAATATAATTTCATGTTACCTGAGAAGGATGCGTGCAAGCGGGTGTGTGTTTGCATGTGTGTGTGAGTGTGTATTTGTGTGTGTTGTGTGTGTGTGTGTGTGTGTGTGTGTGTGTGTGTGTGTGTGTGTGTGTATCAAACTGTGTTAGCAAGAATTTCGGCCAGTTGGCCTTTGTCAAGCTGGAATGTGTGTGTGTGTGTGTGTGTGTGTGTGTGTGTGTGTGTGTGTGTGTGTGTTTGTGTGTGTTGATTATAATATATATAAATATATATATATATATATATATCCAGAATCCAGAATTTATTATTTTCAAGGTCGCTGTGACCTTGAAGAAGTTTTAGTTGAAATAAAACTTGACGTGATGCGAGGAACAATGACAGACTGTCACGGTAGTGAAAAATACAAAACAAAACAAAACAAAACAAAACAAAACAAAACAAAAGAAAAAGGACTGTAAATATTGTCAACAGTTCACGAGAAAGTAGGCCTACTGTTCTCACGCCTTCGGGCATTGTTTTAGTCCATGTATCCTTGAACTTAGACCTTTCGTGCTTTAGTTACTCCTTATCAGACCACAAGATGGACCAAAATATGGTCAGCATCCACCCTGGCTGAACTTTGAAAATCTGGTTCACACATTTTTGTCTCGAACAGACCGACAGACTGGTAAATACAGCAGCTGTGTATGGTCGACATAAATCAAGTTCACCCCGACATGAATTTTTTTTAAAAAGATTTGTTCCCTTTCTTTTAGTTTTCTTTTCTTTCTTTCTGTTTTCTTTCTTTCTTTTCTTTCTTTATTTCTTTCTTTCTGTCTTTCTGTCTTTCTTTCTTTCTTTCTTTCATTCTTTCTTTCTTTTCTTCTGTCCTTCTTACTTACTTTCTTTCTTTCTCTCTTTTCTTTCTTTCTTTCTTTTTTTTCTTTCTATTTTTTTCTTTCTTGCTTTCTTGTTCAGAGTGTGTTCTGTGTGTCTATGGTCAAGGTCAAGGTTCAGCCGCCTCACAGGCACGGCTACCTCGCTGCGATTATTTGTGTGTGTGCACGGAGTTATATCGATTGTTGATGGCTAAAAGCAAGTGATTGTGTTTGTGAATGCTCCTGTTTCAGTATGTGGTGGTTTATAAATGCTTCGCTGCAAGCCAAGGTACTGTTTCTTTGTGTATTTTATCTCTCCTACTCCACTTGAATTTTCAACTCAGCCCGCCATGTTTCTCGCCAGTGCACGTGCACCCTCCCCGCTCTGTCTCTCTCGCACTGCGTGCGTCTGCCTCATCACGCCCCGCTTCACATCCAGCTGTTGTGTCTACATATTCTTCCACTCGTGTGCAGTACAATCGGGACTGCTTGCTGTCATGTTGCCCCCCTGACTCGATCCTTGACCCCGACCTGGTTGAACACTTGAGATCGCTGAAAATCGGCCGAAATCTCCCCCGTCGTCGATCATGTCGTGGTGGAATGCGCAAGAGACGTACGATTCCAGTGGTCACTGATGTACATCAGCGTCATGGCAGCAGTGGTCTGCCTTCTGTTCCTGTCTATGATACCCATCCGTCCCCCAGACCGCTGTGCTCCAACCCTGATAACCTCATTCCTCTCACAGCCGGCAAAAAGAAACTACGCACTGACTCATTGACTCTTGCACTGTTCAATGCTCAGGCCCTCGGTACCAGACACGAGAAGAGATCCGCGATCAACTACTTCATCCATGACCACGTCGTCGATATTTTCGCCGTCAATGAAACCTGGTTTCAGCCTGTCGGGGATGAACCCAAGGAGAGGGATCTTGCTCCTCCCGGTCACCGTACACTCTCGTTCGCTCGCAAAACTGGTCTCGGCGGCGGCATCGCTTTTGTTGTTGCCGAGTCCCTCCTGCCCCGAATTACTACCAAGACTGACTTTAAATTCAAACACTCTACTTTTGAAATTGTCCAGCTCTCCTCCACTCTACCCCACCAGACTTTCCATCTGCTGTTCCTCTACCGTCCACCACCCAGCCCAAAGAACCAGCTTAAAAACCATGTGTTTGTAGAAGAGTTTCCAGACCTCCTCGCCTACTGTAACACCTTGAAAGGCTGTTTCATCATTGCAGGAGACTTTAATTTTCATTATAATGAACCTAACCAGACCCACACTGCTAAACTGATAAGCTCTTTGAACTCCTTTGGCTTGACCCAATCTATCGACACTCCAACCCACGAAAAAGGCAACATCCTCGATTGGGTTGTTCATAGAACTGACCAGTCCTTCATCAAATCCATTGAAATTGATTATACTCTTCCTTCGGATCATGTCTGTATCCTCGGCCAACTTTCAATGACCAAGCCTCCACCCCAAACTACCTATGTCATGGTCAGAAAACTAGTTGATATCAACACCGTCGTCTTCAACGAAGATCTCCTGGCCGCTCTTCAGTCCTGTCCTCCAGCCTCTGCTGACGACCTCAATCGGACTATTGGTGATCTGCTGGACATGCACGCCCCCGCCACCAGACGTAGGGTATCCCAGAGACCACCATCGCCCTGGTTTTCTGCCGTTGGCCCTGATCTTCTTAAGGCCAAGCGTGAACGCCGTCGTGCTGAAAGACGGTGGCTGAAGAACAGCATTACTATCAATAAACAGATTTTTCAGGCTGCCAACAAAACTGTCAATGCTATAGTTGACTCTGCTAAGTCTGCCTTTTACAATGCGAAAATTATTGCATGCTCTACATCAAAACAGCTATATTCCGTTACTAATACCCTCCTTGGCAAATCAGATAAATCTCCTCTCCCATCATGCTTTCCCCCTGCCCGTCTAGCACAACATTTTTCAGATTTTTTCATTGATAAAATTAGGTCCATCCGTTCCAGTCTTGACTCCCAGCCCATCTCTCAACCTCCTATTCCCGACCCTCTGTTTCAAGGCACACCACTTATTTCTTTTCAGCCTGCTTCTGAAACTACTATCCGCAATGTAATCCGCCATTCTGACATCAAGACCTGTGAGCTTGATCCTCTTCCAGCATCTATCTTAACACACTGCCTAGATACTTTGCTCCCTCACTTCACAACTGTCATCAACAATTCCCTGTCATCTGGTATCTTTCCCTTTTCCTTCAAATCTGCCCTGGTCAGACCTCTTTTAAAGAAACCTAGTCTTGACCCCAATAACCTCAAAAACTATCGACCTGTTTCCAACCTACCTTTCTTATCCAAAGTCCTTGAAAAAATCGTTCTCGCACAGATCTCTGATCATATCACCGCCAACAACCTCTCTTACCCTTATCAGTCGGCTTATCGCACTGGACACAGCCCTGAAACTGCTCTTGTAAAAATTGCAAATGATATTCTGACTGCTCTTGATCAAAATCAAATCTCTCTTCTATCTCTCCTTGATCTCTCGGCTGCATTCGACACCATCGACCATTCTATCATGCTCACACGTCTCCATAAAGTGTTCGGTATCTCTGACATCGCTCTGTCTTGGTTCCAGTCCTACCTTTCCAATCGCACTCAAACAGTCTCTGTCTGTTGTTCATCCTCTGCACCCGCTACCCTCCAGTTTGGTGTGCCCCAAGGCTCTGTTTTAGGTCCCATCCTATTTGTGCTGTACACACAACCCCTCTCTGAAATTATGCGACTTCACTCTATGTCCCATCATAGCTTTTCTGATGACAACCAACTCTATACTTCTGGTTCCCTCCCACAACTGCCCTCTATAATCAGACAAACCCAAGGCTGCATTTCTGATGTTCACTCCTGGATGACTGTAAACAAACTTCAACTCAACCCCATTAAAACTGAACTTAGCCTTATCTCTCCCACCACATTGGCTAAGTGTTCTTCCCTTCCTCTGTCTGTCTCTCTGCTTGGATCTGACATTCCACTATCTTCCACTGTCCGCAATCTTGGAGTCACTCTTGATAACACCCTGTCCTTTGAAAAACACGTCCAGAATGTTTGCAGATTATGCTATCTTGAGATACGCAGAATTTCTTCTATTCGCAATATCCTCTCTGTCGAAGCCACCAAAACTCTCCTCTGTGCCTTTGTTCTCTCTCGTCTCGACTACTGCAACTCCCTCCTCTCGGGCTGTCCTTTCTCCCTCATTCAAAAGCTTCAAAAAGTTCAAAACAATGCTGCTAGGCTCATCTTCAGAAAATCTCGTTCCTCTCATGTCACTCCTCTTCTCAAATCTCTTCACTGGTTACCTGTTGAAAAGAGAATTCGCTACAAGATTGCTTTGTTATG
This sequence comes from Monoplex corrugatus, assembly GCA_030674185.1. Classification (NCBI taxonomy): domain Eukaryota; kingdom Metazoa; phylum Mollusca; class Gastropoda; order Littorinimorpha; family Ranellidae; genus Monoplex; species Monoplex corrugatus. The sequence continues at coordinate 156,872,466 of CM060305.1, forward strand.
TTTTAAGTCTCTCAACGGTCTTGCACCCCCTTACATCTCTGACCTCCTCCATCTGTACACCCCCTCTCGTCAACTTCGTTCCTCGGCTGATACTCGTACCTTCCGCATACCATTCTGTCGCACTAAAACTTATGGTCAACGCTCCTTTTCCTGTCAGGCCCCTGTAATCTGGAATCAGCTCCCTGTCTCTGTTCGCCACTCTGCAACTCTCACTTCTTTCAAGTCCTCTCTGAAAACCCATCTCTTCCAGTCCCTCTCATGATACTTATAAAGACTCTACCACCTAACTTCCCCAAATCCCCCCTTGTTGTCTTTTGAGCCTTGAATGTCGGCTGGTGTGTGTGTGCGTGTGTGTGTGTGTGTGTGTGTGTGTGTGTGTGTGTGTGTGTGTGTGTGTGTGTGTGTGTGTGTGTTTGGTTGTGTCTGCGTGATACCTGTAAGCGCTTAGGGCTCTTGTTTTCATCAGATTAGGCGCTATATAAATGCTCTTTATTATTATTATTATTATTATTAATTAAAATCTGCCTTAAGCGTACAAACCCGTTCGTATTATACCAGTGAACATGTGAACGTTGGGGGTGCTGCTGCCATACGAACATAGACAAAGAGAAGGAATAAGTGTATTACAATGGACTAGTGAGCCTGCTTAGGATTGCTGTTTTGCATAGTGGTATCACAAGACTGAGCAAACCGATTAAAATTGTATTGATTACTAGACACACAAATGTGGAACAAAATTCGCGTTTAGTACGTATGCCTGACTCATACAACTGAAAACATATTAGGTATACCAAAGAAATAAGAGGGAAGCAGGGAGAATTTTTATAATATCAACCAAAGGACATAACTCTTGAGAGTCACGCAGAAATTATCTCCCATGTTGTTGAACTTCTCAAATCTAACATAGTTTGCGCTACCCATTCAGCTAGCACTCCTCAAGAGGAGTGTTCTGAGCTTACGGTTTTTGTGCTTTGTATCTGCTTCTATGCTAGCTGAATGAGTAGCGCAAACTATGTTAGATTTGAGAAGTTCAACAACATGGGAGATATTAGGTATAGTAAATTAGACTTACGAGATCAAGTGAAATCATTGTAGTGTATATATCGGATTCACGTGAATGAACGAGAGTACTGTTCTGTATATTATATGTAAACAGCTGCTCGGGAAACGAGACAAGGAACACTGAGAATGGGATACCACCAGAATAATTTAAAACATTTGATTAAAGTCATTGCAGTTATTTTATCGCAGCCCACAATATCTATAATATCCGGCCTAACTGCTACTCAATTAACTGTTGCGTGTGTGCGCGTTGTTTAATAATCCACACAGTGCAGGCGGTGTGTTACTGCACAGTCTGTCGTGGATGTGTCTGCTGGGGTGTTTCCATGTTTCCACAAGCTGCCGGTCATTGGCATGATTTACAAAGTCTTTAACCCTTTGACTCCCGTATCCTGTCCAACAGTATCCTGCATTATCAACCATGCTTGCAAAGAAAAAAGTTAACCCTTTGACTGCCTCACCCTTTCCACCAGCTTCCTACAGGAAGCTAGTGGAAAGGGTGAGGCAGTCAAAGGGTTAAGTTTTTGCAGTTTTGTGGATAGGGTGCAGGAGTCAAAGGGTTATCCACATATTTGATATTTCTGCTTGCCTATATGCACGAAAGGGGTGTAGGCAGATAACAAAATCTACACACACACACACACACACACACACACACACACACACACACACACACACACACACACACACACACACTCACACACACGTTGATTTGGGAGAGCGCTGGAAAACCCGGCGACCGAACTGGCAAGGCAAGCTGACCATCGGAGCAAGAGCAGCAGAGAGAAGACGTGCAGCAGAGGCTGGAAGAAAACGAGAAGCGCGCAAGGCACGAGCGACCTCCAGTTCTACAGCTGCACCAAAACACGTTTGCCTCACGTGTGGGCTGAGCCTTCCTGGCCCGGACTGACCTCACCAGCCACCTCCAGACCCACAATCGCCAATCCCCCAGTCAATATTGAAGTCGTGGTCTTCTTCGACAACGAAGGACGAACAACGAGAAACACCACCTATCCGACGTGAGTCACCCACGCAGAATCGAATCCTAACCTTCCGATTGGAGGTTCGACCCCTGACGCACTTCACTATCGGGCCCATGGCGGGCTGGAATTGAACCCGAGACATCAAATGCTGAGTCCAAGGCTCTGTCAAATGAACCAGCTAGCCTGAAAATAGGGAATGGAATATGATTTCATCACAGGTTGCGCTCATTTTGTATCTTCTCCTTTTCACCTGTTTCGTCCATTTTGTAGCTTACATCATGCGCGTGGACTCGAAGATTGGAAAAGATTTCTTTAGAAATTGTCTGCCACATTGTCTGCTCTTATGATATGAAGGATGTAGATAGGAACTGAAATTAAGTTTTTTTTTCATTCAAGGTATCAACGCACCATTTGTGCTCACCTTGTTTTGTTTGTTTCGTGTTTTGCTACGTTAATAACGATGATGGGGGTCATAATCGTGATGCTATGGAGTTCATTCTAAGACTGAGACTGCGTGATAGGCCTGTGCTCTACGCTTACTATCGTAACGATATCCTGGCGTCAACCAGGCCTGGGAGATACAGACACCTGCGGAGATGGTCAGGATATTTTGTGCAACATTCTCAGTGACGTATGTGTAAAGTGGATGAAACTTGTGCGTATGATCCCATTCTTCCCGATAAGCCTTTAGCAGATAGCCTACATCTCTGGGAGGGAAAAAAAGCGTGTGACCGAAAAATCCCACAATGATAGTAGACTGGATTGGTGGGATTCGAACGCACAACCTTCCAGTCTCTGGCCCTTTGTGCTAACCACTGCACCACGAGGACTGGTTAAATGGTGTGGATTGAATTGTTGTGCATGAATGGTACACTGGCCTAGCATTGCCAGTTATATGCATTGATCAATAAAATATTCATGCTTTTAGAAAATGGTGATGGGTTTGTTTTACGTTTGTACTTGACAGCGATTTTATTGCTGTTGCTCGTTGCTTGTGGGTGTGTGTGTGTGTATGTGTGTGTGTGTGTGTGTGTATGTGTGTATGTGTGTGTGCACGTGCATGCGTGCTTACGTGCGTGTGTGTGTGTGTGCACGTGCATGCGTGCGTAAGTGTGTGTGTGTATGTGCGTGTGTGTGTGTGTATTCATGTGTGCGCGTGTGTATGTACGTGTGCATATGTGTGTGTGCGTGTATATGTATGTGAGTATACATGTATGTGTGTTTGTGTGTGCGTGAATGTCTGTTTATCTGTGTATGTGTGTGTATGTATGTGTGTGTGTATGTGTGTGTGTGTGTATGTATGTGTGTGTATGTATGCATGTGTGTGTGTATGTGTGTGCGTGTGTGTGTGTGTGTGTGTGTGTGTAGGTGTGTGTGTGTGTGTATGTGTGTGTGTGTGTGTGTGTGTGTGTGTGTGTGTGTGTGTGTGTGTGTGTACTGCTTCGCTGTTTTACGATTTTTGGCGCAAAAACACTGGCAATGTAAACAGCATGTGATAAGAATAAACATCTATAGTGTTCTAGTTCAATGCTACAGAATAGATTGTTATTATGTCTTGACTATTTTTATCAAAACGTGCATGGCATTGATTGTTTTATGTTTCTTTCTACATTATGTCTCTATTATGCGAGTACGTGCGTGCGTGCGTGCAAGTGCATGTTTGTATATATTATGTGTGTGTGTGTGTGTTTGTGTGTGTGTGTGTGTGTGTGTGTGTGTGTGTGTGTGTGTGTGTGTTTTTGTTTGTTCGTTCTTTGATTTAACGTCTTTTCACTATAAGTGATATTGGAGGGGGGGGGGGGGAGAGGGGTGTGTGTGCGCAAGTGTGTGTGCGCAAGTGTGTGTGTGTGTGTGTGCAAGTATGTATGTGTGTGTACAAGTGTATGTGTGTGTGTGTGCGTGCGCAAGTGTGGTGGTGGTCTTTGATTTAATGTCTATTCACTAAAGTGATTTTAGACATAAAAAAAAACAAAAACAAAAAAAAAACCCAACTTGCAAAAGGTTAATCTTCAGGAAAAAGAAATGAACCAGAAAAACAAGATAAGAAAGAAAAATTTACAAATGACGTTATCATAATTAACGATTGAAACAGTAAAATTAGCTAACCATAACACTGAACATGAGAAATAACGGCACGTTAAAGATATTTCGCTATCGGACTTTTTGACAGGCTAACAAAAAATTCATATGTTAAGGATGGTGAGGCAAATATGTCAGAAACTGTCTTCGTTGATAACGTAGGTATATGTCGTTTTACCCGAACGCATGAAAGAATATGACTATGTGTTATCTTCTTTCCACACAGGCACACTACATTCCTGGTGTATTTTGTTTTGAATGCATCAAGTTTCCACCTATACATAAGGGATTGTATACTTCTGCTGGCAGGGAACCGCTTAGGTGTTTTGCTAATTTCAAAATTCATGTAACATTTTTCATACTTTTTCTGTTTATCTTGAAACTGCTTCCATACGTAGGCGTCCACTAAGGTATAACACTCATGCAATGAGAGGGAAAGTTGTATATGATTTGAATCTGGTGAGCTCTTTCCCCCCCGTTTGGCAGCCCTATCAACCATATCATTGTAATGAAAAGAACTATGAGATGGTATCCAGCAGAAAGTAATATCAGTGCTCTCTAGATAAATATTTAATCAAGTGAGTAATTTCCAATATCATTTCAGATCTTGTTTGTAATTTTGATAATTCAAGAGCTTGAAGTACAGATTTTGAATCAACGCAAAAAAGTATCTGGGGAATTGTCCTAGGAAGATTTATCATACAATTCAAAGCCATTAAGATTGCAAAGAGTTCTGCAGTAAAGATAGATTTATAAAGTCCTATATAGAAAGATTTCTCAATTTTGAGAGCAGGTATTAAAAACGCTGAGCCTGCTTGTCTTTCAATTATTGAACCATCAGTGTAAACTTTCAAGTGATCGGAATAAATGTCTTCTATATGACATTTAACGTGACTTGCCAGTAAGTTGATATTATCTTCTTTTTTTTAAGTCAGTGTGGTGTATGTCAAATCGTGCTCTTTGAAGTTCCCAACTGGGTACTGGTGAAAACAAAGGTCTTAAAGTTACAGGAGCTTTGTCTAAATCAATTCCAGAGCCTTTCATAACATCAGCTGTAAATGTTGCAAGCGTGACCTGTGAGGATATTGATTTAGCTCTTTTTGGAAAGTCGGTGTCTGATCTTACTTTTGTCTCTGTTTTGATGCTGTTTTCTATGGTAGTGTTTCTTAACAGAAATTTAGTAGAAGCGACTTTCCTTTGTTCATCAAGTGGCAACAATTTGATTGCATTGTATGTACGATGTGTGTGGTGTGTGTGTGTGTGTACTGCTTCGCTGTTTTACGATTTTTGGCGCAAAAACACATGGCAATGTAAACAGCAGGTGATAAGAATGTGTGTGTATGTGTGTGTTTGTGTGTGTATGTGCATGTGTGTGTGTGTGTGTTTGTGTGTTGTATATGCGCAAGTGTGTGTTGTGTGTGTGTGTGCAAGTGTGCGTGTAACAGAGAGAGCGTGTATGGGTATAACGTGCGCGTGAACATATGTGTGCATGAGTTCGTGCATGTGTTTATGAGTGCGTGCATGCGAGTGTGCGTGCGCTACATGTCAGTCAGTCAGAGAGAAAGACAGAGAGAGATGGTTGTGTGTGTGTGTTGTGTGTGTGTGTGTGTGTGTGTGTGTGTGTGTGTGTGTGTGTATGTGTGTGTGTGTAAGAGATAGAAAGACAGAGACAGACAGACAGACAGACAGAGACAGAGAGAAACAGGGAAAGAGAGAACGTGAGAGAGAGAGAGACTGAGTGAGTGAAAGAGAGAGAGAGTGTGAGAAGGAGAGTAGTGTGTGTGTGTGTGTGTGTGTGTGTGTGTATGTGTGTGAGTGCGCATGTGTGTGTGCGTGTGTGTGTGTGTAAGCGTGTGCATGCGTGCGTGTGTGTGTGTATGTATGTATGCGTGCGTGCGTACGTGAATTTGCGTGTGCTGGCTAAGTAAGTAAAGGCACAGATTAAGAACTGTTGTAAGAAATTTCAATGAACTGAACAAAAAAAACAAAAAAAAAACAACAAAAACAAAACACAAAACAAAACAAAACAAACAAAAACAAAAATCCTAAACTCTACTTAATCTTCTCTTTTACAGCTTCTGCTTACATATTTTTTTGGTTAAAAAAAACAACAACACTTGTGTGCATCCATCAGGACACACACACACAAAAAGACACAGCATGATTGGTGTTTAGTTAATCATGACTTGTGTTTCCCGCCGTCAAGAACGGTTACTTGGGTTTGCTCGTGCGAACACCCTGGGTGTGGGTTGTCCGTTGATAGGCGGTGACCCCTGGAGCAACCTGCTTACTGCTATACTGTTGCACAGTAACTGACTTCGTCTGTTGCCCTGAGCGGCTACTCGTCGAGACGGTTTGGCTGGGCGCTTTGGCCACTGGTCCTGCCTGAGGGCGACAGAAAAAAAATAAAAAAATAATGACAATAACAACAATAATGATAATAATAATAATAATGATAATGATAACAACGACAACAATTACAGCAATAATGATGATGATGATGATGATAATAATAACAATATTAATGCTAACGATATTAACAACAACAACAACAACAAAATAATAACCCTACACAACCACCACCACCAACAACAACGATGATCATAATAATAATGTTAACAACAACAACAACAACAAGAATAGTAATGTTCAGGATATTAACAATAACAATAATAATAATAATAACTATACTACTACTACTACTACTACTAATAATGATAACAATAATAAGAAGAATGATAATAACAATGACTTCTGAAGGGCGCCACGTCTTGATATACAAATATAACAATACAACAGCAGTTCGAAGAAGAAGACGAAGGAGAAGAAGAAGAATTATGAGCGTAATGGTCGTGATATGGCAATTATCATCATCATAGCAGACGGCGTTTTGGCAATTATCATCATCATATCAGATGGCGATATAGCAATTATCATCAGCATAGCAGATGGTGTTTTGGCAATTATCATCATCATATCAGATGGTGTTTTGGCAATTATCATCATCATATCAGATGGTGTTTTGGCAATTATCATCATCATATCAGATGGCGATATAGCAATTATCATCAGCATAGCAGATGGCGACATAGCAATTATCATCATCATAGCAGATGGTGATATAGCAATTATCATCATTATAGCAGATGGCAATATGGCAATTATCATCATCATATCAGATGGCGATATAGCAATTATCATCATCATAGCAGATGGTGATATAGCAATTATCATCATCATATCAGATGGCGATATGGCAATTATCACCATCATATCAGACGGCGATATAGCAATTATCATCATCATAGCAGATGGCGATATAGCAATTATCATCATCATATCAGATGGCGATATAGCAATTATCATCATCATCATATCAGATGGCGATATAGCATTTATCATCATCATATCAGATGGCGATATAGCAATTATCATCATCATAGCAGACGGTGATATAGCAATTATCATCATCATAGCAGATAGCGATATAGCAATTATCATCATCATATCAGATGGCGATATAGCAATTATCATCATCATAGCAGATTGTGATATGGCAATTATCATCATCATATCAGATGGCGATATAGCAATTATCATCATCATAGCAGATGGCGATATGGCAATTATCATCATCATATCAGATGGCGGTATAGCAATTATCATCATTATAGCAGATGGCGATATAGCAATTATCATCATCATAGCAGATGGTGATATAGCATTACCATCATCATAGCAGATGGCGAAATAGCATTATCATCATCATGGCAGATGGCGAAATAGCAATTATCATCATCATAGCAGATGACGAAATAGCAATTATCACATCATAGCAGATGGCGATATAGCAATTATCATCATCATGGCAGATGCTGATATAGCAATTATCATCATCATAGCAGATGCTGATATAGCAATTATCATCATCATGGCAGATGTTGATATAGCAATTATCATCATCATAGCAGATGGTGATATAGCAATTATCATCAGCATAGCAGATGGTGATATAGCAATTATCATCATCATCATAGCAGATGGCGAAATAGCAGTTATCATCATCATAGCAGATGGTGATATGGCAATTATCATCATCATAGCAGATGGCGATATAGCAGTTATCATTATCATGGCAGATGGTGATATAGCAATTATCATCATCATATCAGATGGTGATATAGCAATTATCATCATCATAGCAGATGGCAATATAGCAATTATCATCATCATCATAGCAGATGGTGACATAGCATTTATCATCATCATATTAGATGGCGATATAGCAATTATCATCATCATAGCAGACGGTGATATAGCAATTATCATCATCATAGCAGATGGTGATATAGCAATCATCATCATCATAACAGATGGCGATATAGCAATTATCATCATCATAGCAGATGGCAATATAGCAATTATCATCATCATCATAGCAGATGGCGATATAGCATTTATCATCATCATAGCAGATGGCGATATAGCAATTATCATCATCATAGCAGACGGTGATATAGCAATTATCATCATCATAGCAGATGGCGATATAGCAATTATCATCATCATAGCAGATGGCGATATGGCAATTATCATCATCATATCAGATGGCGATATAGCAATTATCATCATCATAGCAGATGGCGATATAGCAATTATCATCATCATAGCAGATGGCGATATAGCATTACCATCATCAAAGCAGATGGCGAAATAGCATTATCATCATCATGGCAGATGGCGAAATAGCAATTATCATCATCATAGCAGATGGCGATATAGCAATTATCACCATCATAGCAGATGGCGATATAGCAATTATCATCATCATGGCAGATGGCGATATAGCAATTATCATCATCATGGCAGATGGCGAAATAGCAATTATCACCATCATAGCAGATGACGAAATAGCAATTATCACCATCATAGCAGATGGCGATATAACAATTATCATCATCATGGCAGATGCTGATATAGCAATTATCATCATCATAGCAGATGGTGATATAGCAATTATCATCAGCATAGCAGATGGCGATATAGCAATTATCATCATCATCATAGCAGATGGCGATATAGCAGTTATCATCATCATAGCAGATGGTGATATGGCAATTATCATCATCATGGCAGATGCTGATATAGCAATTATCATCATCATAGCAGATGGCAATATAGCAATTATCATCATCATGGCAGATGCTGATATAGCAATTATCATCATCATAGCAGATGGTGATATAGCAATTATCATCAGCATAGCAGATGGTGATATAGCAATTATCATCAGCATAGCAGATGGCAATATAGCAATTATCATCAGCATAGCAGATGTGATATAGCAATTATCATCAGCATAGCAGATGGCCATATAGCAATTATCACCCTAATAGCAGATGGCGATATAGCAATTATCATCATCATAGCTGATGGTGACATAGCATTTATCATCATCATATCAGATGGCGATATAGTAATTATCATCATCATAGCAGATGGTGATATAGCAATTATCATCATCATAGCAGATGGTGATATAGCAATTATCATCATCATAGCAGATGGCAATATAGTAAATATCATCATCATAGCAGATGGCAATATAGCAATTATTATCATCATAGCAGATGGCAATATAGCAATTATCATCATCATAGCAGATGGCAATATAGTAATTATCATCTCATAGCAGATGGCAATATAGCAATTATCATCATCATAGCAGATGGCAATATAGTAATTATCATCTCATAGCAGATGGCGATATAGCAATTATCATCTCATAGCAGATGGCGATATAGCAATTATCATCATCATAGCAGATGGCGATATAGTAATTATCATCATCATAGCAGATGGCGATATAGCAATTATCATCATCATAGCAGATGGCGATATAGTAATTATCATCATCATAGCAGATGGCGATATAGCAATTATCATCTCATAGCAGATGGCGATATAGTAATTATCATCATCATAGCAGATGGCGATATAGCAATTATCATCATCATAGCAGATGGCGATATAGTAATTATCATCATCATAGCAGATGGCGATATAGCAATTATCATCATCATAGCAGATGGCGATATAGCAATTATCATCATCATAGCAGATGGCGATATAGTAATTATCATCTCATAGCAGATGGCGATATGGCAATTATCATCATCATAGCAGATGGCGATATAGCAATTATCATCATCATAGCAGATGGTGATATAGCAATTATCAACATCATAGCAGATAGCGTTTTCTGCGTTAACTTGTTGACTCCTGCACCATGTCCACCAGCATCCTACACAATCAACCATTCCAGCAAAGCAAAAACCTTAACCCTTTCATTCTATTCACCGGCTTCCTGCAGGAAGATGGGGGACTGAGTGAGAGAGTCAAAGAGTTAAGTTTTTGTAGTTGGTGGATTGGGTGTGGGGGGTCAAAGGGTTAAGTATTTGCTGCCTGTGATGGCAAGAGGAGAGGGCGATCCACACACATCCAGAGCAAGCCACCCATGTTTGGGTGCTTGGATGCCATTGTCCTACTGCCATCCCAGGTATTTAATAATAATAATAATAATATATTTTATTTATATAGCGCAAAATCTTGACAAAATCAAATCTAAGCGCTGAGCGTATACATGCATACATATCTACATACATATGAGCGTATACATGCATACATACATGCTTACATACTTACATACATAAATCTAAGCTGAGCGTATACATGCATACATACATACATACATACATAAATCTAAGCATATACATACATACATACATACGTACGCACATGCATACATAATAATTACAACGTTTATACAGCGCAAATCTCGACAAAATCAAATCCAAGCGCCGAAAAGACACACACGCACACACGCACGCACGCACACACACGCACACACACACACACACACACACACACACACACACACACACACACACACACACACACACACACACACACATGCATGGCCACAAATGGGGAGAAAAGAATAAAAGCAATAAAAGCAAGAATAAAACCAATGGAAAACCACAGAGAGCACATCATATACAATTATATATTAAAACAAAGTGATTCCCCTCCGAGCGGAGACAGGCTGCAGAGGGGGGTTGAGTGAGGTTAGGATTTTATGCAGAGGAGAAAAGGTGAGTTTTGAGAGCGGACTTGAAGGAGACAAAAGTAGGTTGCTGACGGACTGAGAGAGGAAGTTTGTTCCAGGAGAGTGGACCAGAAACAGAGAAAGCTCGTGGACCATAGGTATTGAGCTTAGTGCGTGGAAAGCGAAAAGTCAGAGGATCGGAGGCAGAGCGGAGGGTACGTGAGGGAACATAGATCTCAAGTGGGCTTGACAGGTAATCGGGGGCTGCGTTATTGAGGCTTTTGTAGCACATGGTGTCTAGTTTGTACTGTATGCGCTTTGATACAGGGAGCCAGTGAAGTTGTGCCAGGAGAGGAGATATTTGTTAGTTTTGTTTTAAGCCCAGCCGACTGCGTAGAGCCATATCAGGGCTATAACTATTTCAAAACATACTTCAACTGGGGAAAAAAGGAAGAGAAAATCATGTGCACATATGAATGTATTCGTGCACGTAATCTAAGGAGATGCCTGTGGCGTTGACCACTCTGTTCAATTCATCACACAGGGGATTTGAAAAACATACATGAAGGCAAATTGAAACATTGATGACATTAAAAGATATATAAAAAAAGATTGCTTCCGCATATCTCATTTCCCTAGAGCCAAAAAAATGCACCTAATACATGTACCCAATTGTCAGTCTTTTCAGTCCTTAGAGAAAGTACGTACGACTTCACCGAACACATACAGGTGAATGGACCAGTAAGGCAGAAAATGATAGGCCATTCACCTGTATGTGTTCGTAAAAGCTTACGTACTTTCTCTCAGGATTGATAATTGGGTACATAAATAAAACGTATTTTTGGCTCTAGGGAGGTGAGATATACGAAAGCAATTTTAGATGATATAAGCCCGTTTTATGTGTGTTTTAGTGTCCTTAGTTATGTTTAGTTTGGTATTCAGGTGTGTTTTTAAATCCCCAGTGTGATCAATTGGACGGAGTGGTTAATGCCAGGGTCATCTCCTTAGATTATGTGCGCGAATGCATTGATGTGTGTACTTGATTTTCGTTTCCTTTTTTTTTCCCTGTTGAAGTATCGTGTCTGTCTTGAAACGGTTATAGCTCTGATATGGCTCTATGCTGGGCTTTCAAAACAAAACAAAACAATAACAGTATTGCATTCTCTCCCCGACACAGTCGAATCCCTAAGTGTGAGGAGTGTATGGCTCTTGTCCACATTACCCCTTACTCTCTCGAGACACAAATGTACACGTACATACTGGTAATAATATATCATGCACATATTTGCACACACTCCCTCAACCTATCTGTCTGTTTCTCACAAGCACACCCATGCACGCGGGCGCTCACACGCACATGCATTCTTACATACAAACATGCACACACACACATACACACACACACACACACACACACACACACACACACACACACACACACACTCTCTCTCTCTCTCTCTCTCTCTCAGGCATTCTCCACTGATGTTTCAAAATCTTTGATTACCTTTGCTCCAGTTCCTTTCGGCATTGTCGTTTTGTGGTTTTAGCTCTCTGGAAAAAAAAAGAATCAAGTGTTAAAACATACAGATCGAAAACATGGTAACTTAATGGCCCCACCGCTGGCTGCAAGTGGCCGCCATTTTGGGGACCTACCAGCGCTCAGCTGTCTGTTGTTTACTCTGTGTAAATGAGTGACGGACAGAGGGGAAAGCCAGGCTGTACCGTTTAGATGTTTTTTTTTTAAAGAGATCTCCGTTGACCCATTATTAGCGTGTGTGTGGTGAGTGTGTGTGCGTGTGTGTGTGTGTTTGTGCGTGCGCACGCGCGCGCGCGCGCGTGTGTGTGTGTGTGTGTGTGTGTGTGTTCGTTCTTTGATTTAACGTCTTTTCACTAAAAGTGATATTAGACGGGGTGTGTGTGTGTGTGTGTGTGTGTGTGTGTGTCTGTGTGTGTATGTGTGTTTGTGCGTACATCACAAGCATAGTAGCAGAAACGAGAGGACACCAGAAGCAACTAATTTTTTTTCATTGCTTTACTTCACACACACACACACACACACACACACACACACACACACACACACACACACACACACACACACTAATATCACTTATAGTGAAAAGACGTTAAATCAAGCAACGAAGCAAAACACACACACACACACACACACACACACACACACACACACACACAGACGGGGGTCGAGATTAGGACTGTGTAGGAGCAAAGGAGAAGGGCAGCTGGAGAGAGGGGCATGGCCAGCCAGTTCACAGCAGAAACACACAACCTCATAACCAGATGGCTATGTGGGACTGGGGTAATAGTAGTGCGTGTTGTGAGGACCGCTAAAACCTTACGTGTCAGTACATGTAAATATACGGGGACAGTGCCTTGGGTCAGGGGTTGGTAGTACCAGAGAAACTTCACTGGGCTGGTGAGTGCAGGGTGGGGGTGAGGCAGAAGAAAAGCTGCTTCTAGCACACAGCTTTTGTTTACAGCTGCCGACCACTGCACTGCCTTATTTAGAAAAGCCACGCCTACACTCAATGCGCATGCGTCCCGATCCACTCAAGCTGGAGATAAGATAGCGCGTTGTACCTATGTCGCAAAGGTCCACGGGTGTACTGCGTTCTCTGTACATCGTTTATTTACTTATAACAAAGGCTTTGTTTAGTAGGGGACAGGTCAGGTCTCAAGGACTAAAGTACAGCGCAGTATGCCTATGTTTTCTGCCTGTAGAATGCACCATAGAAGTCATAGAATCAAACACAAAGTACATTCCAGCACAATATGCCTATGTTTTCTGCCTGTAAAATGCACCATATAAGTCATAGAATCAAACACAAAGTACATTCCAGCACAATATGCCTATGTTTTCTGCCTGTAAAATGCACCATATAAGTCATAGAATCAAACACAAAGTACATTCCAGCACAATATGCCTATGTTTTCTGCCTGTAAAATGCACCATAGAAGTCATAGAACCAAACACAAAGTACATTCCAGCACAATATGCCTATGTTTTCTGCCTGTAAAATGCACCATAGAAGTCATAGAACCTAACACAAAGTACATTCCAGCACAATATGCCTATGTTTTCTGCCTGTAAAATGCACCATAGCAGTGATAGAATCAAAGTACAATTCCAGCACAATATGCCTATTTTTGCCTGCTGTAAAATGCACCATAGCAGTGACAGAATCAAACACAAAGTACATTCCAACTTGAAAGTGATAGGAAAATATGTGAAATCTATCAAATGGGCACCAGGTGTGCGCCAACAAATTCTTTGGCTGCAGCACAGGTTGTAACCCTCCCCCCCCCCTCCTTCTGCAAGCAGCTGGCCGTGCCGAAATCCCGAATTTGGCATTGTTCTGATTTATTTTACACATTTTCCTTGATCAGTGTTGTCATCATGCTTTATACGTTTGAAAAGGAAAGCTGAAACACTTTTAGATGAGTGTACTTTCAAAACAAAAAGCAAACAAAAAAGAAAAGAAAAAAAGGAAAAACACTCGTAAAGATTCCACAATGATTACATTGCACGAATACATAAGATAACTAAAACTCACTAAAGATAAAACACAGTTCAAGGTGTGATGTTTATTATTTAGTCATAAGCCGCCTACAGGTTGATAAGAAACCAGCACTCAGCATTTATTGATGGTGCATTTCACCATCAGCTACAATCCAGGTACTTATAGGTACGCGCGCGCGCGCACACACACACACACACACACACACACACATACTCTCTCTCTCTCTTCTATAATCAATTTTTGAAAGAGAACCTAAATCTCAGAATGACACATTGAGTATTCCACTTGCATTGATCTTTGTTTGTATATAATATCCGTGTGTGTGTGTGTGTGTGTGGTGTGTTGTGTGTGTGTGTGTGTGTGTGTGTGTGTGTGTGTGTGTTGTGTTCGCTTTGAACGCGTGTGCGGACAGGATTAAGTGACAAAGTTCAGTTATCAACATTGAAACACCAAAGGAAGGGACACTGTGTAAATGCAGAAAATTTGTATCCTAATCCTAATCAAGTTGCTAAACCAGACACTAATATTGAATCATGGAAATTCCAACTGATAATCAACTCTCTATATACTTGATTGTAGAACATTTTGTTCATTGCCAAACTAGCTGCCTGTAATTGTCAGCTTTCAAAACGAGCCCTAAA
Organism: Monoplex corrugatus; assembly: GCA_030674185.1. NCBI lineage: Eukaryota > Metazoa > Mollusca > Gastropoda > Littorinimorpha > Ranellidae > Monoplex > Monoplex corrugatus. The sequence continues at coordinate 156,887,878 of CM060305.1, forward strand.
CATTTTCCAAATACTTGACATGGTGATTAGAAAAACAAAAAAACGAGACAGTCTTGAGGATTGCAGACACAAGAAGATCATTCATAGGGAAGATAGGAAAAGACAGACAACATTTGTAGGCATTTTATGAGAAGGAGAATTGGGAGCACTTGGTCAGACGGGAAAGCTGGAAGGGAAGAAAGCACCATAGACCAGGGAGAAGATATAGACGGATTGCAGAGTGGATGAGGACAAAGGGGGTGGAAGAGATGCTTAAGGCAACAAGAGTATAAGAGGAGCACAGAATAGGAAGTACCATGATCAACAACGCCATGCGGCAAGGCACCTGATGATAATGATGATGATGATAAGATTTTCCAAATGCTAGTTTGCCTCCTCTGTTGATCAGCTGAACACTTCGAACACCAGCACATCTTGTTCACACATGATCATGGCACAGTGTTGGAGGTCAAAACTCTAAACACTGTCACACTGCACGAGCTTCAGGAATGTTTCACGTCTGTATTGCCCCCAACTACGGGCACATAGCACTGAAACACTGATAGTGTTAATAGGAGTCCATTTTTTTACGAATGCAAACAAAAATTATTGTATAAAAATTACAGCAATGGAATTACAGTGCACACAGTACGACTAAACGCACTCAACTCTTTTGTTAAATATTCTGTTACATGTAACCCTTTACAATTAAACAAATGAACAGCAGCCACGCAATGTGTCGACTAGCTCTGGCGGTGAGCTGATCCCCCAAACCGTTTTGGCTTGATTTTAGTATTTGTCAATGAAACACAACGATGTAAAATAAAGATTTGCGACTACGGAGCAGCATCTCCTCAAAATCAAGATTTGAACTATAACTGAGGGATTTGAAATATAATGAGGGATTTGAACTATAACTGAGGGATTTGAACTATAACTGAGGGATGGAGATTGTTACCCGAGCCGGCCATAAGATTTTGGAATGTTATGTATTTGCACCTCTCTCTCTCTCTCTCTCATAAACACGGCAGTTGAAATCGTAAAGAGGACAGCATTCGCCCTGTTGCCCTCGCATAAAATGTTTGAGAAATAGGTTAATTACCCTCCGCTTGAGGGCCAATTAGCCTTCTTGCTTTTCTCAATAAATAAATATATAAATAAATAAACAAATAAATAAGTATGGAAATAAAATAAAATAAAATAGAATAAAATAAATAAAATAAAATATAATAAAACAAAATAAGATAAAATAAAATGAAATACACCACAAAAGAGTAAAATAAAATGGACGGGTCAGCACCGCGGCGACGTGCTCTTAACAGGAGAGCAGCCCGAGTTTCACATGGTAAAATGCATTACTGCGATAAACAAAACAAAACGAAAACCACCCCTCCCCCCAAAACACAACAACAACAACCAATACCTCCCAAAAAAACAACAACAAACAAACAAAAAAACACAACACACAAACAAAACAAAATAAAAAAATGAATATGAAAAATACGGAGATAATATGAAATAGGATGAATCGATATCAGTCACCATCATAACAAGTCTCTGAATCACCTTTATCATTATCATCATCATCATCATTATGGCTTATCGTTATCCTCAATATTATTGGCACACCAACACTTACTTTTTATGACGCTTCGAGAGAATGGACGTCAACAGTGTCTACCGCAAGAAATCCCGCTTCCTTGTGAGACTGCAATATCTTCACTGCCTCGCCCAGTAAGCTTGACACCACGTGATATGACATCATTGCTGTTGGTGACCAATCACAGTGCAGTTTTACACCTCATGGTATGATGTCATATATCTATCGCCTC
>CM060305.1:156897188-156914688 GCA_030674185.1 Monoplex corrugatus
GTTGGTATCTTTTAAGGAAATGCATCCCAAAATTGCGCAAAGCTACTCGTTTCTGTCTGTCTGTGTATCTTTATGAACATTTTTTTCCCTACAAGATAGTCACATTCAAACCGTCCCCACCCCACCCCCACCCCACCCCCGACACACACACACACCACTGAGTCCGTGATACGTACGGACCTTGGTTTACCATAACATCGAAAAATATTACATACATCCAGTAGTGAGGAAATAAAACCGTGGACATCTCAGTTCCAACCAAGGCATGAACCTAGAAACATCCAGCTTTTAATCCAGTCTTGATGAAAAAATCAGAGACCGACAGGTTTGAGAAACACATAAATGCCGGCTAAAAATTAAATCTCTGTTATTTGATTTCAGGCGCTGCCTAGTCACTACCCGCACACATTCCAAACAAACAATGGCGGAAGAGAACGCGGAAGAAAAAATGAAGGAACACCTGGAATCCCTTCGTGACGAAAGCGAAGAATCCTACGCAGTAGAAGCCGCTCAGCACGTCAGAGAACTGAACGCGCTGTTGAAGTCATACGAAGACCAAGGTATGCCACAGCTCTTTTGCTTCGATGACAAACTGCAGATAAAGTCACTCCAGAGTCCGGACAAGACAGTGAGTGAAGATGGAACCAGAAATATACCAGAGGATTCTGATACAGGCGGTAGAGACCAAACCGTTGGGTTAAAGCGAATGATTGAGGACACAGATCCTGAACCTCAGCCTAAAAATCCTCAGACAGGAATGGACGAGACAGATGGACAGTCTGTCGTCCCGGTCCTGCAGCAGGAGACAAAGAACAAGACGAATCTCCAGACGTGTGGCTCAGCTATTCATAAAATGAACGATGCCGCTCAGCGCTGTTTCCGTCAAGGGTTGCAGTTTGTCTGCAAGCTGGGTTCCTGGATGGTACTTTGTACTCCTAAGTACAGCAACGAGAATAGCATCCTTGACGGTGCTCGCTACATTGTCGGATTCTTTTTGGCAGAAATACGTGCGTTATGTGAAAAGGGCCAATACAAAGTTGATGAGTTTTACTCTGACCGAAATAAACTTGTATCCAAAATGATCAAATACCCCACAGTCCATGATTACCGACTGTCCGTGAGTGATTTCGATGACGCGCATAAAGCGTTTCTACACAGGGTTATTGCACAGCTTTGCGTCAACTACTTTTTGGCCTATAATACCATCAGAAAGAATATTTCCACCATTAAGGATGCTGTTGATGACGGTCCATTGGATTCCATGCTATGACAAGCTGACTACAGTTACAACTGTCGATGGGACCAGTGGCAGACTTCTGTCTGTCCACATCACTTGACTTAAGCTACAAATAGAAACCGTATAAAAGTAATGGGTTACTCCATTTGAAACTCGCGCGATAGTCTGTTTGGATAATCCGCTAAAAAAGCATTGGGATAAAGCAAAAATTATTTTAGGTGGTTAAAGACTCTATGTCCTTGTTTAGTGTGATTTTCTGTAACCCTGCCTTTGTAAATGATTATGTAGGTTAAGTTTGCCCACATAATGCGTGATACCAATATAACTGAGCCAACAGATCTTCGCTTTCGGTTTTGTAAAAGTCTGTGTCTCTTCATACTTATAGCGTGTGAGAGCCATGTGACGTTCTTAGTACTGGCTTTTTTGCTCACAGAGATTGAAAACCTAGTATCCCGGATAACAGCCCATTTTTTTTATGTAGCCTATTCTTTGCTGCTCTCTGCCGTGGAACTGGTTTTGCAGATTTTTCTGGCTTTCTTTGAGCTTGCTTTTGTAAATATGTTTATATTGTCCACGTGTTCACTGCGAATAGTGTCCCAGTTTTGAACAATACCTTTTTGTTGGTTAATGTAGTTTACGCACATTTAATGAAGCTAGTGCATCTAATTCATGTGTCTCCATTTCTTTGTTATTATTATCTTTGACTTTGTATATACTTTTCCCCTACTTCTACAATTTGTGACACTACTACAACAGGGTAGTGCTGTTTTTCTTTCATGTTTGTCCATGTGAATACAGATGAAGTTAGAGCACCATTGAAAAAGTACGAAACAGGGAAAACCCCCAGGACTAAACAATATTACTACAAAAAATTATTGAGGCCCGAGAAGAATTTGGTATTGTAAAAATAAGAGTTCTCCTAACAAAATCTATGACACCAGAAAAATCCCCAAAGATGTGTCAAAATAAATTTTCATTGCACTTCCAAAGAAAACGGGGGCAATAAAATACGACCTCCATCGTACAATCAACTTGATGAGTCCTGTAATACAAATTCTATTAAGAATAACCATGAGAACAAAGAACAGAATCAAAAGAGAAATAGCAGAAGAACAGTGTGGATTTGTGGAAGGGAAAGGAACTATTAATGCCAAATATGCTTTAATTAAGAACTATCATAGAAAGGTTTTCCAGTTGAATAAGGATATATATTTATGCTTTGTCGATTGTACCAAGGCTTTCGATCGGGTAAGGCACGAAGAATTTATCAACCAACTAGAAAGACCCAATATTGATTGAAAAGATCTAAGAATAATCAGAAATATATATTGGGAACAAACAGCTGCAATGACAATAGAAAACGATAAAAGCTCTTTCTAAAATATCAAAAGAGGGGTTAGGCTGGGTTGTGTTCTGTCGCCAGATTTGTTTTCACTTCACAGCGAAGCCATCATGAGGAACCTAGAAGAATGCCCTGGGATAAAGGTTGGAGGAAAAAAATGATATACAACATTCGTTACGCATGTGACACCGTGCTAATTGCAGAAAATGAAAACACGCACGCACGCACGCACGCACGCACGCACGCACGCACGCACACACATACACACCTACAAAGTCTCATGAATATGACATAATAGAAATAGAAGACAAAAATAAAGGGCTAGAGCTAAATAGCAAAAATGGGTGAAGTCATGGTAATTAATAACACAAAACAAAAAATGTCCTCATGCAAAATAACAGCGAATGTCACAAAACTGAGAAAGATTGATAAGTTTAAATATCTGGAAACGGTCATCTCACCAGACGGCAGATGCACATCAGAAATAGCCAGCAGAATTGACCAAGCTAAAACAGCATTCAAGAAGATGAAACGCGTTCTTACCAACAAATACTTTTGAATTAACACCAGGAAGAGTTCTTGAGTTTTATATAGAACCGATATTGTTGTACGGTTGTGAGGCGTGGATAGTCAACACGCAAAGTAGAACAAAATTGAGGCAACCGAAATGTGGTTTCTAAGAAGAAAGTTAAGAGTTCCATGGATAGCAAAGAAAACAAACGAGACAGTCTTGATAGAGGCAGACACAAGAAGACCATTAATAAAGAAGTTTAGGAAAAGACAAGCAACAGTTATAGTAAATTTTATGAGCCAAGAGAAATAAGAGCACCTGGTCACAACAGGAAAGCTGGAGGGAAAGAGAACACCAGGTAGACCCAGGGAGAAAATATTGGAAGAACTTGCAGGGTGGCTGAGGACAGAATGGATGGGAGATGTACTGGCAGCGACAAAGGATAGATTCGTATGGAGGGCCATGATCGCCAACGCTACACGGCAGGGCACATGATGATGTTGATGATGATCATCATCATGACTATGAATTGGTCAGCATGGCTGGTATTGCTGTCCTGCACTGCCACAGATAACTTAAGTGTTGTATGAGCTAATGTAAACAAGAAAAAAAAACTGTTCAAAGCTCAAACTTCAAAACACTTCACTATTCAAGGATGAGAAGCTAATATTAGATCCTGGTGGACCTGTTTCACAGCTAGTCCTTACTATGATGTAAAGACATCATGTAAGCATATTAAATACGAGCCAACAGGCACACACACATCCACGCACACCACACGCACACGCACACGCACACACAGGAACACACACACACGCACGCACGCACGTACGCACACACACACACTTATCTCTAATCCAGACCAGAGAACGAATGCGACCATTGTTTCTGTATTAATGTTTTTTTCAATTCTCTGTGTATCTCTCTCTCTCTCTCTTTGTGTGTGTGTGTGTGTGTGTGTGTGTGTGTGTGTGTGTTGTGTTTGCGCACACATACACACGTACACGCACACACACACAAGTACACACACACGTACACGCACACACATACACACACATACACACACATACACACACACACACACACAACACACACACACACACACACACACACACACAATACATATATCAGCAAACATGCAAAGATGAATAAGACATATTAAAATGTCTAACAGTATGTGCACTTAATTATAAATCTGACATGTGTATGAATGTCCAGCATATTCGGTAGATATTTAACTATGTATCTTCTCTGAGGTATGTAATCTGATGTGCAGCATACGTTTGATTATATTGTGTGTTATAGTCTGTGTCATATTAAATGTGTAATGCGCAATGAGTCCAAAGGAGTTTGGAGTGACACGTATGCATGCATGTAGTATGTATGTATGTATGGTATGTATGTATGTATGTATGTATGTATGTATGTATGTATGTATGTATGTATGTATGTATGTATGTTGTATGTATGTATGTATGTATGTATGTATGTATGTATGTATGTATGTATGTATGTATGTATGTATGTTATGTATGTATGTATGTATGTATGTATGTATGTTTGTGTGTGTGTATGTATGTTTGTATGTATGTATGTATGTATGTATGTAGGTATGTATGTATGTATGTAGGTATGTATGTTTGTGTGTGTGTATGCGTGTGTATGCATGTGTGTGGTGGTGGTGGTCTTTGATTTAATGTCTATTCACTAAAGTGATGTTAGACAAAAACAAACAAACAAACAAAAAGTGGGGATACATGAGGAGTGAAGAGGATATTTGGAAATGGTTAATCTTCAGGAAAAAGAAATGAACCAGAAAACAACTGTGCCGAAGACGAGAAGGAAAAATTCACAAATGATATCACAATTAACAACTGAAACAGTAACATTGGCTAACCATAACATTGAACATGTGAAAGAACGGCTTGTTACAGATAATTCGCTATAGGACTTTTTGACAGGCTAACAAAAAATTCATATGTTAAGGATGGTGAGGCAAATATATCAAAAACTGTCTTTGTAGATAGTGTAGGAATATGTCGTTTTACCCGAACGCATGAAAGAATATGACTATGTGTTATTTTCTTTCCACACAGACACACTATATTCCTGGTGTATTTTGTTTTGAATGCATCAAGTTTCCGCTTATACATGAGGGATTGTATACTTCTGCTGGCAGGAAACTGCTTAGGTGTTTTGCTAACTTCAAAGTTCATGTAACAGCTTTCATACTTTTTCTGTTTATCTTGAAACTGCTTCCATACGTAGGTGTCACTAAGATATAACACTCATGCAATGAGGGAGAAAGCTGTATTTTATTTGAATATGATGAGCTCTTTGTCCCCCGTTTGGCAGCCCTATCAACCATATCATTATAATGAAAAGAACTCTGAGAAGGTATCCAGCAGAAAGTAATATCAATGCCTCTTAAGGATAAACTATGAATCAAGTGAGCAATTTCCAGTATCATTTCAGATCTTGTTTCTGATTTTGATAATCCAAGAGCTTGAAGTACAGATTTTGAATCAACGCAAAAAAAATGTATCTGGAGAACTGTCCTAGGAAGATTTATCATATAATTCAGAGCCATTAAGACTGCAAAGAGTTCAGCGGTAAAGACAGATTTATTAAGTCCTATATAGAAAGATTTCTCACTTTTGAGAGCGGGTATTAAAAACGCTGAGCCTGCTTGTCTTTCAGTTATTGATCCATCAGTGTAAGATTTCAAGTGATCGGAATAAAAGTCGTCTATATGACATTTAACTTGACTTACCAGTAAGTTGATATTATCTTCTTTTTTTAAGTCAGTGTGGTGTATGTCGAATCGGGCTTTTTGAAGTTTCCAACTGGGTACTGGTGAAAAGGAAGGTCTTAAGGTCACAGGATCTGCTTCTAGATCAATTCCAGAGCCTTTCATAACATCAGCTGTATATGTTACAAGTGTGACCTGTGAGGATATTGATTTAGCTCTTTTTGGAAAGTCGGTGTCTGATCTTACTTTTGTCTCTGTTTCAATACTGTTTTCTATGGTGGTGTTTCTTAACAGAAAGTTAGTAGAAGCGACTTTCCTTTGTTCATCAAGCGGCAACAATTCGATTGCATTGTATGTGCGAAGACAAGAGGCATGCATTGGAAGGCCCAGCGCAAGTTTTAAACCTTTACAATCTAAGCTCTGCAGTTTTGTTAGTGTTTCGGTGCATGTGTGTGTATGTGTGTATGTGTGTGTGTATGCATGTATGAATGTAAATGTATGTGTATGTATGTGCGTTTGTATGTATGCATGTACGTGTATGTGTTATGTGTATGTATGTATGTATGCATGTGTGTATGCATGTATGTATGTATGTTTGTAAGTATGTATGTTCATATGAATGCATGTCTGTCTGTCTGTTTGTACGTATGTATGTAAGTATGTATGTACGTATGTATGTATGCATGTATGTATGTATGTATGTATGTATGTATGTATGTATGTATGTATGTATGTATGTATGTGTGTGTGTTTGTATGCATGCATGTGTTTATGTATGTATGTATGTATTATGTCTGTATGTTTGTATGTACGTATGTATGTATGTATATAATATATATATATGCAAGTGTGTATGGATGTATGTATGCATATATGTATGTATGTATGTGTGTATGTATGTGTGTATGCATTATGTATTATGTATGTATGTATGTACGTATGTATGTATGTATGCATGTATGTATGTATCCATGTGTATGTGTGTATGTATTTATGTATGTATGTATGTGTATGTATGTATGTGTGTATGTATTTATGTATGTATAGATGTATGTATTTATATATCTATGTATGTGTGTACGTCTGTACGTCTGTACGTTTGTATGTATGTATCTATGTACGTATATATGCATGTATATGTGTATGTATGTATGTATGTATTTATGCTTGTATGTATGCTTGTATGTATGCTTGTATGTATGTATGTATGTATGTATGTATGTACATATCTGTCTATGTATGTATGTATCTACGTATGTATCTATGCATCTATGCATATATGTATATGACCTGTTTTTACGAAGGGGGGCAAACTCGATTTCAGATGGTATAAAGATTTGTATATTATTAAACCGCAGTGGAAACGCTCTTTTCAATGGTATTTAGATCAAACTTCTAACATTAATATACTGTAGTGCCCCAATTATAGCTATTTAAACAGAGTAGGTGAAGAAGTGGCCATTATGAAAAAAGCGCAGTTAACCCTTTGACTCCTGCACCCTATCCACCAACTACAACAACTTAACCCTTTGATTCCTCACTCTAACCTGCAAAAAGTTGGTGAACAGTGCGAGAGAATCAAAGGGTTAAGTTCTTGCTTTGCTAGCATGGTTGACAATGCAGGATGCTGGAGGACAGGGTGTGGGAGTCAAAGGGTTTAACATAGGTTCTAAGTGTTGTTTTTTTTTTCCACTTAGCTAATACTGTTAAAATTTTCTCAAACTTTCAAAACTGACACACGCGGTTGTTTTACAGCGAGGTATGATATGAAAAAGGAGAAGGGTGGCAGAATGGTTCAGACGTTTACCAGCCAATAACTAAACTCAAGATTTCAGGGTTCGTTCCCCGTAGAGGCCTTGACATTTCTCCTCAGTTTCACCAGAAAATCGAATTGAACGTCTAGTCCTTCGTAAGGAACGAGAAACGAGTGGGACCCGTGTGCCTTCTGGCTGCGCATGCTAAAGATCCCACGGCAGTTGAAAAAGATGAACAGCAGAGCATTGCCCAGCTGCTTTGGTATAAAACATTAGAGAGACAGGTTGATTTCCCAGGTCCTTCCACTTGAAGACCAATTATCCTTCTTGCCTTTTTGAAGTCTTGATGAAAGAAAAACTGGGTGGCGCTGCACTACGGCGCTACACTCTCAAAAGGAAGTGCAGAGGGAGAGGAGATGGGAACTGCCCTCATAATGCTGGCCCCGAGAAAAGTTGAGGTCTCTACCACCTCAATCCCCTACGACCTAAGGGTTATGGGGCTATCTACCTATCTTTCTAACCGTCTGTCTTTCTGTCGGACTATCTGTCTGGCTGTCTATCTATCTGTCTGTCTGTCTGTCTGTCTGTCTGCCTGCCTGCCTGCCTGCCTGCCTGCCTGTCTGTCTATCTATCATACGAAAGACCCTGTGCAGTTTGAGTATTGTAAACGCTGTGCAAAAGTCCTGAGTTTTGCTTAGTAAACTGTTGTGATTCGAAGAGAATATGTCATTGTAAAAATGCCATTTTAACATATTTCCCGGTATAATTTCAATTTGAACTCTCACTGTATGATACACACAGGGTTGATAAATACAGTAAAACATAAATCTCAAAATCACCCTGACTGACCCTCAACATTTCTTCTGCACTGTTGCACGACTTGACACCAGAGACACGCCACCCCCCCCCCCCTCATCTTTTGTAAAAAAAAACCCAAACAGGTCACATCTGTCTGAACACGTGCGTGTATTCATGCTTGTATATACGAGATTGTTTCATCCATATACGAACACACATTATAATATAACAATTTCCATCTCAAATCTTACAAATTTTATTCATAAATGTACATAAGTCATGTTGGAAAAAAAAAGAACAGCAAACAACCGCAAAAAGAGAGAAAGAGTACTTGAATGAATGAAAGAAAGAAAAGTCAGAAAAAGAAAGAGAAAGTAATAAAGAAGAAAAGAAAAGGTAAACTCAGTTTTATATTAATTTTATGCTGCTAGATTTAGTATTATATGTATACTAACAAATACGATGACATTTTAATTAGTGTTATCATGAACCAGATACATAGAACATGCGTGTGCATTTCATTCAGAAAACTACACTGAAAGTTGGCTTGGAAAAATACACTGAAACAGTGACTGCCAGAACCAGCATCTCTCCCTGTTTCTTAAATTTCAACCGTTCGATACATTTTAACGAGAAACTAACCATAAAGTTTAAACCTGGAAAACGGAATGCCCAATACAATCTAAGGCATCATAATAATCGCAAACAATTATAATTCAGAGCAATTGAATCCACCTTTCAAAACCATATTTTCTTGAAAAGACCCGAGCTACATATTTGTGTTTATACATGCTTATTTTTCGTTTTTTGGAGTGATTGAAGATGTAATAAGCTGTCATACCAGTCTCTTTTTTTAAATGAATTTGGATTTTGTCTGAGAGGTATATCCATAGTCTGTTGTTTGAGTTTTATAATAAGATTCCAACTCTGAGCATTCGAACTGTTTAGGTAACTGTTTCGTCATGTTTATTTACATATTCAAATTCATGCCATATGATGCAGTGAAACAATACACTAACGAAAAGCTTTGGTAGCACTCAGTTGGTCATAGAAGCCGTTGATTCGTCACTCATTTCCAGCAGTGATGGCATATTCTTAATCAGAACATCATACAACTCGCTATACAGGTTGATAAATGTGATTAAAAATCGTTGAAGACCAGTTCGCAGCCTGTCGTCGTGCTGACTCACAGCGATTCGGTAATCTTCTACTGTAGGGTATTTGACTGCCTTGGACACCAGTTTAGCTCGGCACTCGTGAAACTGGAAGATGTACTTGAGCCAATCTTCGCACCATACCTTCAGCTTTTCGATTCTGACCCGGATCCTGCTAAAAATTCCAGACTGGATTCTGGTTTGGTCAGCATACTTAGGAAATAAGAAGCGCATCATGAAGTTTAAATCGGTGCCGTAAATCGCTGCTTCATTGAGGTAGGGTTTTACGGCGTCCATCACTTTAGTGAGTGCTGGGTCACACGTCGGGATATCCATCTTCGCCTTTGTGTTTTGCTGCAGGACACTCACAACGGTATCTCCATCTACCTCGTCCATTCCCGATTTAAGCTCCTTAACCTGGGGTTCAACCTCTGTGTCCTGAATCTTTCGTTTGGTCCCAAGGCTTTCCTCTTCGTTTGAATCGGAAGCCTCTGGTGTCTTTTTTGCCTCGCGTTCCATATCTGCATTATCTGACGTCTTTGGCGATTCATCCTGCGATCTCTCTGCTACACGATGGACTTCGAACATACCTTGGTTACTGAACGACTCCCGCAGGTCTTTGAGTTCCTTGATTCGCTGAACAATCACTTTCTTGTAGAAGAGTTCGGCTTGCTGATAGTGGGTGTCCAATCCTCTGTTCATTTCTTCTTCAGCCTGCTGTATCTCCATTGTCTGTTTGGAATGTCGTTCGTTGTTGACCAGGCAGCACCTGGAATTAAGTAACACAAGTTTGGTTTTTATGATCTCTACTATCTCCACTATTTGTTTTCACTCTATCTCCCCAAGTTTTTATGAAGCCTGGAATAGAAACCAAGTGTCTAGAATGTCTACCTTGCAAACCAATCGCAAAGAGTGAGATTTCTGTGGTCACCAGAGATTTAATACACCGTTCCACCCCCCTCCTCTAGACATCAACATTCTCTAAATATTTAGTACATTTAATGATGTGATAAATCAAAGTTTCATGCACTTCATACGTTTAGCTCATGTGAAAAGAACCCCTTGTGTCAAAGGAATTGCATATAGCTAAAGTTACTAGACAAGAAAATAGTGTAAGGTTTTAAAACATGATGGAACACAACACAACGCACCACAACACCTCCCAGCATAGCACAGTACAAGACATTATACATCACAACACCTCAAGTCATAACACAGTACAATACAAGCAAGCGCACACACATGTACACACACACACACACACACACACACACGCGCACACACACACATATATGTGTATATATATATATACACACACAACACTCAAGTCATAACACAGTACAGTACAAGCAAGCACACACACATGTACACACACACACACACACACGCACCACACACAAATATATATGTGTGTATATATATATATATATATTATACAACACCTCAAGTCATAACACAGTACAATACAAGCAAGCACACACACACACACACACACACACACACACACACACACACACACACACACACACAACGCACACATATATATATACACACACAACACGCATACGCACACATACAAACACATCCCTCACACACACACACATAACACACACACACACACACGTATATATACACACGCACACATACACAGACACACATACATATACACACACACATACAGAGGCAGACATACCCCCTCCTCACACACACACGAAATTCTTTTATTACTAACCTTGCTAGTTTGATGCCAGAAGAAACCGTTTTTGATTCCAAGCCTGTACAGGACTGTGAAAGACACGTATGCACAGGGCACACACTTAGCACCCACACAGTCCAAACAGCTGACAACGAATGTGACAACAGGTGTTGGTGAACACTTCTAAACGAGTAGATCTTGGTGAACTGTTGTCAGTCTTAACACAAGAGACGTGTGTGTGTGTGTGTGTGTGTGTGTGTGTGTGTGTGTGTGTGTGTGGTGTGTGTGTGTGGCGTGTGTGTGCGTGTGTGTGTGTGTGTGCAGTGTGGTGTGTGTTGTGTGTATGTGGTGAGTGAGTGAGTGGGGCGTGCGTGCGTGCGTGCGTGCGTGCGTGCGTGCGCGTGTGTGTGTGTGTGTGCGTGCGTGCGCACGAGATTGATCGATCCAGCAAGAGAGAAAGAGAGAGAGAGAGAGGGGGGGGGGAAGAGAGAGAGAGAGAGGGGGGGGGGAAGAAACACAGACAGACATATAGAGAGAGGTACAGAGAGACAGACAGAGACAGAAAGAGAAGTGAACATGTACAAGCCTCTGTGTGTATCTCTGTGTGTATGTGCTTGCCAGAGTGCGTGCACCATTGTCTGTGTGTATCTGAGTATGATTATCTTTTCTTGCACTGTTTTGTAGAAATTATAAACAGGAATGTCTTGTGAGTTTATGGTGTGCTTATTCTTATTGTTTGGTTATAAATATGAATAAGAATATGAATATAAATATGAATATGAATCAAATGAAAGGAGATTGGCACCACCCTTATAATGCTGACCCTGAGAAAAGTTGAGGTCTCTACCACCTCAAACCCATTTGACTTCAATATGTTGAGACTATCTACACCTACCTACCTACCTACCTACCTACCTACCTACCTACCTACGTACCTACCTATCTATCTATCTATCTATCTATCTATCTGTCTATCTATCTATCTATCCATCCATCCATCCATCTATATATATATATATATGTCTATCTATTTATCTTGCTAGCTATCTATATCTCTATCTCTGTCTGTCTGTCTGTCTGTCTGTCTATCTATCTATCTATCTATCCATCTATCCATCTATCCTCTATCCATCTATCTATCCATCTGTCCATCTATCCATCTATCTATCTATCTAGCTAGCTATCTATACATATCTCTCTCTATCTATCTCTCTAGCTATCTATATCTCTATCTCTCTGTCTATCTATCTATCTATCTATCTATCTATCTATCTATCTATCTATCTATAATATGACAGACGCTGTGCAGCTTGATTATTGTAAATACTGTGCAAATGTCCTGAGTTTCGCCTAACAGACTGTTTTGATTCAAAAAGGATATATCATTGTAAAAATGCTATTTGAAACATATTTCTGGTTTAATTTCAATTTGAACTGTCACTGTATGATAGACATAGGGTTATTAAATACAGAAAAAACATACATTTCAAAATCACCCTGACTGACCCTCAACATTTATTCTGTGATTTTGAACGACCTGACACCAGAGACCATCCCCACCCCACCTCTTTTGTAAAAACAGGTCACATATGTCTGAGCACGTGCGTGTGTTCATGCTTGTATTACAGTTGTTTCATCCATATACGAACACACTTTAACATGTAACAATTTCCATCTGAAATCTTACAAATTTTATTCACAAATGTACATTAAATAAGTCATATTGGGAAAAAAACCCCCAGCAAATATCCACTCAGAAAGAAAGAGTGCTTGAATGAATGAAAGATAGAGAAAAATACGAAAAAGACAGAAAGAAAAAAGAAATAAAGAAGAAAAGAAAAAAAGAAAAAAAGGTAGAGAATAAACACTTTTCTAAGGCATGTGATCCAGCAGTATTCTTTTCTGTATTTTGCTATTAGAGAACGTGTCCTCAAACAATTTTAGATGTGTCCCACCTCGTTACAATACCTAGTACCCTACAACTGCGTGGGCCACAGGTAAGCACAGTTTTATATTAATTTTTATGCTGCTAGATTTAGTATCATACTAACAAATGCAATGGCATTTTAATCAGTGTTATCATGAAACAGACATACAGAATATGCATGTTCATTTCCTTCTAACTTATGACATGGAAAAGCAGAAAACTACACTGAAAGTGGGCATGGAAAAATACACCGAAAAAGTGACTGCCTGAACCAGCGCCTCTCCTTGTTTCTTAAATTTCAACCGTTATATACATTTTAATGAGAAACTAATCATAAAGTTTGAACCTGGCAAACAAAACCGTCAATGAAATCCATGGCATCGTCATGATAATTGCAAACAAACCTTCCAAAACCACATTTTCTTGAAAAGATCCAAGCTACTTGTTCATGTTTATACATGCTTACTATTTTGTTTACTGGAGTGATTGGAGATGTAATAATCTGTCATACCAGTCTAATTTCTGAAATAAATTTGGATTTTGTCCTGGACGTTTCCCTTGGAGGTATTATCATACAGTCTGTTGTTTGAGTTTTGTAATAAGATGTTAACTCGGCAATAGAAACTGTTCAGGTAACTGTTTAGTCATGTTTATTTACATATTTAAATTCATGTCACATGATGCAGTGAAGCAATAATATACTAACGAAAAGCTTTGGTAGGACTCAGTTGGTCATAGAAGCCGATGATTCCTTACTTAATTCCTGCAGTGATGGCATATTCTTGATCAGAACACCATACAGCCAACTATATGAGTTTCTGAAAGTGACTAAATGTCGTAGAAGATATGTTCGCAGCTTCTTGTCACACTGACTCACAGCGATTCGGTACTCTTCCACTGTAGGGTATTTGACTGTCTTGGACACCAGTTTTGCTCGGCGCTGGTGAAATTTGGAGATGTACTCGAGCCACGTTTTGCACTCTGTCATCAAAGTTGTTATTCTGCTCAGGATTTCGGCATGAATTTCCTCGTGGAGGCTGTTTTGGTCAGCATACTTAGGAAGTAAGAAGTAGATCATGGAAGTTAAATCATTGCAATGAATTATTGCTTCAGTGAGGTAGGGTTTTAGGGCGTCCATCAGTTTAGTGAGTTCTGGGTCACACGTCGGGATATCCATCTTCGCCTTTGGGTTTTGCTGCAGGACACTCACAACGGTATCTCCATCTACCTCGTCCATTCCCGTTTTAAGCTTCTTAATCTGGGGTTCAACCTCCGTGTCCTGAATCTTCCGCTTGGTCCCGCGGCTTTCCTCTTCGTTTGAATCGGAAGTCTCTGGTGTCGTTTTGGCCTTGCTTTCCATATCCGCATTATTATCTGACGTCTTTGGGATTTCATCCTGCGATGTCCCTGCTATTTGATGGACTTTGAACATACCTTGTTTACTGAACGACTCCCACAGCTCTTTCAATTCCTTAATTCGTTGAACAATGACATTCTTGTAGAAGAGTTCGGCTTGCTGACGGTGGGTGTCAAATTCTCTGTTCATTTCTTCTTCAGCTTGCTTTGTGTCCATTGTCTATCAAGAATGTCGTTTGTTGTTGACCAGGCAGCACCTGAAATCAAATAACACAGATCTGGTTTCTATCACGTCTGGTATCTCCACTATTTATGTTCGCTATGTCTCCTCAAGTTTGCAAGAAGCCCGGAATAGATACCAAGTGTTTAAAATGTCTATCTTGCAAATCAGTTGCCCAGAGTGAAATTTCCGTGCACAGCAGACATTTTCAATACACTGTGCTCTCCCCCCCCCCCTCCCCTCGTCTAGACATCAATATTATCTAAATGTTTAGTACATATAATGACGTGATAAATCAAAGTTTCATGCACTCATGTGAAAGAAGCCATTGTGTCAAAGGAATGGCATATGGCTAAAGTTAGTAGAAAAGAAAATTGTGTTAGTTGTTTTAATAAAATGACACACAACAAAACGCATCACAACACGTCCCGGCATGGCACAGTACAACACATCAACACGTAGACACAACACCCAGCATGGCATAATAACAGCACATCCACACATCACAGCACCTCCCAGCATAGTACAGTACAGCATATCCACACATCACAACACCTCCCAGCATAGCACAGTACAACACATCAACACTTAGACACAACATCTCCCAGCATGGCATAATAACAGCATATCCACACATCACAACACCTCCCAGCATAGCACAGTACAACACATCAACACTTAGACACAACATCTCCCAGCATGGCATAATAACAGCATATCCACACATCACAACACCTCCCAACATAGCATAGTACAACACATCAACACATAGACACAACACCTACTAGCATAGCATAAAACAGCACATCAACACATAGACACAACACCTCCCAGCATAGCACAACACATCAGCACATAGACACAACACCTCCCAGCATAGCATACATGTAGTACAACACAACACAGACACAACACCTACTAGTATAGCACAGTACAACACATCCACACATCACAACATCTGTCAGCATAGGACAGTGCAACACATCAACAGATCACACCTTCCAGCATAGCAACACAACACATCAACACACCACAACACCTCCCAGCACAGCTCAGCACAATACACCAACGCTTCCTGGCACAGCACAGTATATCACATATGACAATCGGAACAGAGCAGTGTAATGCCAAAATAGACTCAATAGAAAACACACCCATCTTCATGACATGTGCTTAAATCTAGATGTTCTCTTTGAACCCTAGAATGTATCAAATATTGTTACGTATGATCTGTATGGTACTCATGTGTCAACAATATTTTTCTTAAGTGTTTGTTGATGTCTATTGATTGTAAAGGAATTAAAAAAAATATGACATGGTGAATAAATAAATAAATGAATAAATAAACAAATAACTAAACAAATAAATATAAAGAAATAAATGAAAAAGTTGAAGTTTTTAAAAGGCATAAAATTACTTTCTAGTGAATTCAATAAAAATCTTAAGAATAAAGATATCTCAATGGCAATTCAATGGGAGAAATAACTCAGCTGGGACTTGCCTAAGTGTCGAACCTGTGACCACTATGCTAACGGGGCCACATAATGATTGAGTACTCCTGCACATCGGTGCAAGGGTTGGAAGCGACGCGCACAGATATTTTCTCAGGCCAGATTTTTTTTTTTATCACGATGACGTTTCAAATAATCAATCCAGTGCTCTGGATGAAGGATACGCAGTTTACATCAAATCCTTTTCGGTACCACAGAGCCGCTCTTCCACGAGCTGCTCCATTTGACCACTGCTCAGTCTTGTCCAGACAGTGGTTGGACGTTGGTGCTCCAAGTCCTATCCAGCATCCTCGAATGTTTCTTGTTAACTTTAACAGGACAGAGCCCCTCGTGAGGATGCTGGGGGCTCTTTCGGTATAGATAGTATCCCCACTTTCTGCAAATTCTGTGCTAGATATCTTCCCTTTTCTGTCACTCTCTTTGATTTTGCCTTGTTCCTTTTCTTTCTGTCATTTCATCCTATCATTTTCTGCCTTGCTGATCCTTCACCTATATGTGTTCAGACGAATTTTACAAACTTTTTCTCAGGTTTGATAATTGGGCACATATATAAAGTGCATTTTTGGCTCTATGGAAATGAGATGTGCGAAAGGCATTTTAGGCAATTTAGGCGCGTTTTTTCTTAGAGTTCTTAGTTATGTGTAGATTTATATTCTGGTATGTTTTATCAATCCCCTGTGTGATAAATTGGATGGAGTGATCAACGCCAGGACATCTAATTAGATGATGTGCAAGAATGCATTTGTTCGTGTACTTAATATTTTGTTTGTCTTGTTGAAATATTATGTATGTTTGAATCGACTAGAACCCTGATATGGCTCTACGCATTTGGCTGGGCTTTAAACAAAATAATGATTCATGACACTGGAAAAAACCCCAAAGATATGTCAAAATCAATTTTCATTGCACTTCGAAAGAAAACAGGGGCTATAGAATGCGAACTCCATCGCACAATCAGCTTGATGAGTCATGTAACAAAGATCCTATTAAGAATAGTCATGATGAGGACAAAGAATAGAATCGAAAGTGAAATAGCAGAAGAACAGTATGGATTTGTCGGAGGGAAAGGAACTGTTAATGCCATATACATCATAAGAACTATCATAGAGAGGTCAATCGAGATGAATAAAGATTTATGTTTGTGCTTTTTTGATTATACCAAGGCCTTCGATTGGGTAAGACATGAATAA
Organism: Monoplex corrugatus; assembly: GCA_030674185.1. NCBI lineage: Eukaryota > Metazoa > Mollusca > Gastropoda > Littorinimorpha > Ranellidae > Monoplex > Monoplex corrugatus. Next base: position 156,914,637 of record CM060305.1, read on the forward strand.
TTGATCAACCAACTAGAAAGACTCAATATTGATGGAAAAGATCTACGAATAA
>CM060305.1:156919688-156934688 GCA_030674185.1 Monoplex corrugatus
GTGGTAGCACTCAGTTGGTGATAGAAGCTGATGATTCCTTACTTAATTCCTGCAGTGATGACATATTCTTGATCAGAACATCATAAAGCTCACTATACGAGTTTCTAAAAATGATTAAAAGTTGTTGAAGATCAGTTCGCATCTCATCGTCGCACTGACTCACAGGGATGTGGTAATCTGTTAGTGTAGGGTATTTGACTGTCTTGGACACCAGTTTTGCTCGTCGCTCGTGAGATTGGAAGATGTATTCGAGACAACCTATGCACCATGTCCTCAGACATATTATTCTGGTCAGGATTTGGGAAAAAATTCCCTGAAGGAGGCTGTTTTGGTCAGCATACTTAGGAAGTAGGACGAGGATCATGGAAATTAAATCACTGCAATAAATTATTGCTTCAGTCAGGTAGGGTTTTATCTCGTCTATCAGTTTAGTGAGTTCTGGGTCACACCTCAGGATATCTGTCTTCGCCTTTGTGTTTTGCTGCAGGACACTCACAATGGTATCTCCGTCTACTTCGTCCATTCCCGTTTTAAGCTTCTTAATCTGGGGTTCAACCTCCGTGTCCTGAATCTTCCGCTTGGTCCCACGGCTTTCCTCTACATTTGAATTGGAAGTCTCTGGTGTCGTTTTGACCTTGATTTCCATATCTGCATTATCTGACGTCTTTGGGATTTCATCCTGCGATTTCTCTGATACACGATGGACTTCGAACAATTCTTGTTTACTGAACGACTCCCACAGCTCTTTGAGTTCCTTGATTCGTTGAACAATCACTTTCTTGTAGAAGAGTTTGGTTTGCTGACGGTGGGTGTCAAATTCTCTTTTCATTTCTTCTTCAGTTTGCTTCTTTTCCATTGTCTATCAAGAATGTCGTTTGTTGTTGACCCGGGAACGCCTGAAATAAATAACACAGATCTGGTTTCTATCATGTCTGTTATCTCTACTACTGTGTTCGGTGTATCTCCCCAATTTTCATTAAGCATGGAATAGAGGCTGTGTGTTTAGAATGTTCACCTTGCAAACGAGTTGCCCAGAGCGAGATTTCTGTGTTCACCAGAAATTTTTGATACACAGTCCCCCACCCCCTCTTTCTCTAGACAGCAACATGCTCTAAATGCTTAGTACATTTAATGACGTGATGAATCAACGTTTCATGCAGTCATGTGAAAAAAGGCATTGTGTCAAAGGGATGGCATATGGCTAAAGTTAATAGAAAAGAAAATTGTGTTAGTTGTTTAAATAGAATGGAACACAACAAAACGCATCACAACACCTCCCAGCATATTACATTACAACACATCAACACGTAGGCACAGCACTTCCCAGCATAGCACATTACAACACATCAACACATAGACACAACACCTCCCAGCATATCACATTACAACACATCAACACATAGACACAACACCCCCCAGCATATTACATTACAACACATCAACACATAGACACAACACCTCCCAGCATATTACATTACAACACATCAACACATAGACACAACACCTCCCAGCATATTACATTACAACACATCAACACATAGACACAACACTCCCAGCATATCACATTACAACACATCAACACATAGACACAACACCTCCCAACATAGCACAGTACAACACATCAACACATAGACACAACACCTCCCAGCATATCACAGTACAACACATCAACACATAGACACAACACCTCCCAGCATAGCACAGTACAACACATCAACACATAGACACAACACCTCCCAGCATAGCACAGTACAACACATCAACACATAGACACAACACCTCCCAGCATAGCACAGTACAACACATAGACACAACACCTCCCAGCATATCACATTACAACACATCAACACATAGACACAACACCTCCCAACATAGCACAGTACAACACATCAACACATAGACACAACACCTCCCAGCATAGCACAGTACAACACATCAACACATAGACACAAACACCTCCCAGCATATCACAGTACAACACATCAACACATAGACACAACACCTCCCAGCATAGCACAGTACAACACATCAACACATAGACACAACACCTCCCAGCATAGCACAGTACAACACATCAACACATAGACACAACACACATACCCACATAGCAACTAGTACAACATATCAACACATAGACACAACACCTCCCAGCATATCACAGTACAACACATCAACACATAGACACAACACCTCCCAGCATGCACAGTACAACACATCAACACATAGACACAACACCTCCCAGCATATCACAGTACAACACATCAACACATAGACAAACACCTCCCAGCATATCACAGTACAACACATCAACACATAGACACAACACCTCCCAGCATAGCACAGTACAACACATCAACACATAGACACAACACCTCCCAGCATATCACAGTACAACACATCAACACATAGACACAACACCTCCCAGCATAGCACAGTACAACACATCAACACATAGACACAACACCTCCCAGCATAGCACAGTACAACACATCAACACATAGACACAACACCTCCCAGCATAGCACAGTACAACACATCAACACATAGACACAACACCTCCCAGCATAGCACAGTACAAACACATAGACACAACACCTCCCAGCATAGCACAGTACAACACATAGACACAACACCTCCCAGCATATCACAGTCAACACATAGACACAACACCTCCCAGCATAGCACAGTACAACACATCAACACATAGACACAACACCTCCCAACATAGCACAGTACAACACATCAACACATAGACACAACACCCCCCAACTAGCACAGTACAAACATCAACACATAGACACAACACCCCCAACATAGCACAGTACAACACATCAACACATAGACACAACACCTCCCAGCATATCACAGTACAACACATCAACACATAGACACAACACCTCCCAACATAGCACAGTACAAACACATCAACACATAGACACAACACCTCCCAGCATAGCACAGTACAACATATCAACACATAGACACAACACCTCCCAACATAGCACAGTACAACACATAGACAACAACACTCCCAACATAGCACAGTACAACACATAGACACAACACCTCCCAACATAGCACAGTACAACACATCAACACATAGACACAACACCTCCCAACATAGCACAGTACAACACATAGACACAACACCTCCCAACATAGCACAGTACAACACATAGACACAACACCTCCCAACATAGCACAGTACAACACATCAACACATAGACACAACACCTCCCAACATAGCACAGTACAACACATCAACACATAGACACAACACCTCCCAACATAGCACAGTACAACACATAGACACAACACCTCCCAACATAGCACAGTACAACACATAGACACAACACCTCCCAACATAGCACAGTACAACACATAGACACAACACCTCCCAACATAGCACAGTACAACACATCAACACATAGACACAACACCTCCCAACATAGCACAGTACAACATATCAACACATAGACACAACACCTCCCAGCATAGCACAGTACAACACATCAACACATAGACACAACACCTCCCAGCATAGCACAATACAACACATCAACACATAGACACAACACCTCCTAGCATAGCATAATACAGCACATCCACACATCACAACACCTCCCAGCATAGCACAGTACAACATATCAACACATAGACACAACACCTCCCAACATAGCACAGTACAACACATCAACACATAGACACACAGACACAACACCTCCCAGCATAGTACAGTACAACACATAATAATAATAATAATATATTTTATTTATATAGCGCAAAATCTTGACAAAATCAAATCTAAGCGCTGAGCGTATACATGCATACATACCTACATACATATGAGCGTATACATGCATACATACATGCTTACATACTTACATACATAAATCTAAGCTGAGCGTATACATGCATACATACATAAATCTAAGCGTATACATACATACATACATACGTACGCACATGCATACATAATAATTACAACGTTTATACAGCGCAAATCTCGACAAAATCAAATCCAAGCGCCGAAAAGACACACACGCACACACGCACGCACGCACACACACGCACACACACACACACACACACACACACACACACACACACACACACACACACCACACACACACACACACACACACACACAACATGCATGGCCACAAATGGGGAGAAAAGAATAAAAGCAATAAAAGCAAGAATAAAACCAATGGAAAACCACAGAGAGCACATCATATACAATTATATATTAAAACAAAGTGATTCCCCTCCGAGCGGAGACAGGCTGCAGAGGGGGGTTGAGTGAGGTTAGGATTTTATGCAGAGGAGAAAAGGTGAGTTTTGAGAGCGGACTTGAAGGAGGCAAAAGTAGGTTGCTAACGGACTGAGAGAGGAAGTTTGTTCCAGGAGAGTGGACCAGAAACAGAGAAAGCTCGTGGACCATAGGTATTGAGCTTAGTGCGTGGAAAGCGAAAAGTCAGAGGATCGGAGGCAGAGCGGAGGGTACGTGAGGGAACATAGATCTCAAGTAGGCTTGACAGGTAATCGGGGGCTGCGTTATTGAGGCTTTTGTAGCACATGGTGTCTAGTTTGTACTGTATGCGCTTTGATACAGGGAGCCACAACACCTCCCAGCATAGTACAGTACAACACATCAACATATCACAATACCTCCCAGCATAGTACAGTACAACACATCAACACATCAACACACAGACACAACACCTCCCAGCATAGTACAGTACAACACATCAACACATCACAACACCTCCCAGCATAGTACAGTACAACACATCAACACATCAACACACAGACACAACACCTCCCAGCATAGTACAGTACAACACATCAACACATCACAACACCTCCCAGCATAGTACAGTACAACACACCAACACATCAACACACAGACACAACACCTCCCAGCATAGTACAGTACAACACATCAACACATCACAACACCTCCCAGCATAGCAACACAACACATCAACACATCACATCACAACACCTACTAACATCACAACAATAACTAATTAACAAGAAACACTCGAGGGTGGTGGATAGGACCAGACCAACAACGTCTTACCACTCTCTGGACAATCACCTCCCAAACTCACAATGCCACTTGATAGTCATTTCATCAAACAAAAGGGAGCTGCCCGTGCGTTGTATGGTGGGGGTGGGGTGTGGGGGCTTAAGGCATGACCTGCCTAACTGACGAATCTATGACCACTATGCTAACGGGGTCACTAAAGGATTGAGTACTCCCGCACACTGGTGCATGGGCTGCAGATGGCACACATACAGATTTTCTCAGGCCAGACGTTTTTTTTTAACATGATTACGTTTCAACTAATCAGTCCACAGCTCTGGATAAAGGATGTTTTTTTATATCAAATACTCTTCGTTGCCCAGGAGTTTCTCTTCCAGGGTTGCTCCATTTGACCACAGCTCAATCTTGTCCACACAGTGTGGGCCGTTGGTGCTCCGAGTCCTATCCAGCATCCTCCAATGTTTCTTGTTAATTTTAACTGAACAGAGCCCCTCGTGGGGATGAGAGGTGCTCTTTCAGCATAAATAGTATCCCCACCTAATGGAAATTATGTGCTAGATATCTCCTCTTTTCTGTCTCTATTTTTGTTTCTGCCTTGTTCCTTTGCTTTCTGTCATTTCTGTCCTATCATTTTGTGCCCCGCTGGTCCATTCACCTATATGTGTTCAATGAAGTCGAACATACTTTCTCTTAGGTTGATAGTTGGGTACAAAAGGAAATGCATTTTTTTGGCTCTAGGGAAATGATATATGCGAAAGCTATTTGAGGTAATTTAGGCCCGTTTTTCTATGTTTCAGAGTACTTAGTTACTGTATGTATAAATTTGTATTCAGGTTTGTTTTTTAAATTCCGTGTGTGATAAATTGGATGGAATGGTCAACGTCAGAGGCATCTCCGTAGATTCATCATCATCAGGTGCCTTGCCGCATGGCGTTGGTGATTATGGACTTCCATCTGTCTCTATCTCTTGTTGCCTCAAGCATCTCTTCCACCCTCCTTGTCCCCAGCCACTCTGCAAGTCTGTCTAGTATCTTCTCCCTGGGTCTACCGGTGCTCTCTTTCCCTCCAGCTTTCCCGTTGTGACCAGGTGTTTCAATTCCCCTTTCCTCATAAAATGGCCTATAAATAATGCCTGTCTTTTCCTGATCTTCCTTATGAATGATCTACTTGTGTCTGCCTCCATCAAGACTGTCTCGTTTGTTTTCTTTGCTGTCCATGGAACTGTCAACATCCTTCCTAGAAACCACATCTCGGCTGCCTCAATCTTGTTCTGGCTTTGCTTGTTGACTGTCCACGCCTCACAACCGTACAACAGTATTGGTTCTATATACCATTCAAGAACTCTCTTCATGATGTTAACCGATAGACATTTGTTTGTAAGAATGCTTTTCGTCTTCTTGAAAGTTGTTTTGGCTTGGCTGATTCTGCTGGCTATTTCTGATGTGCATCTGCCGTCTGGTGAAATGATCGTTCCCAGGTTTATTTAACTTATCAACCTGTCTCAAGGTTGTGCCGTTTGCTGTTATTTTGCATGAGGGGATTTCATGTTTTTTACTGATCACCATGACTTCAGTCTTCCTGCTGTTTAGTTCCAACCCCTTGCCTTTCCTTTCTATTTCTATTATATTCACAAGGTTTTGTAGGTCCCTTTCACTTTCTGCAATTAGCACGTGTCATCTGCGTATCCAATGTTGTTTATCATTTTTCCTCCGACCTTCAATCCAGGTCTTCCTCTAGGTTTCTCGTGATGTTTTCGCTGTAAAGTGAAAACAGATCTGGTGACAAAACACAACCCTGTCCGACTCCTCTTTTGATGTTTTGGAAAGAGCTTATATCGGTTTTTTTTTTTTATTCTCATTGCAGCTGTTTGTTCCCAATACAAATTTCTGTTTATTCGTAGATCGTTTCCGTCAATATTGAGTCTTTCTAGTTGGTTGACCAATTATTCATGTCTTACCCGATCGAAAGCCTTGGTATAATCAACAAAGCATAAATATAAATCCTTGTTCATCTCGATTGACCTCTCTATGATAGTTCTTAGGATGTATGTGGCATTAATAGTTCCTTTCCCTTCCAAAAATCCACACTGTTCATCTGCTATTTCTCCTTTGATTCTATTCCTTGTCCTCATCATATTCTTAATAGGATCTTGGTTACATGACTCAAACTGATTGTGCGATGGAGTTCGCATTCTATAGCCCTTGTCTTCTTTGGAAGTTCAATGAAAATTGATTTTGACATATCTTTGGGGATTTTTCTAGTGTCATAAATTTCATTTAGGAGGACTGTTATTTTTTCTATACCGAATTCCTCCAGGGCTTCAATCATCTCTGTAGTAATGCTGTCTGGTCCTGGGACGTTTCCTGGTTTCATCTTTTTCAATGCTGCTCTAGCTTCATCTTTCATTATGGGTGGTCCTTCAAAGTTCTTTCTTATAATGTGTTCTACATTTCTGTCATCTTCAAAAAGGTCTTTAATGTACTCTCCCCATCTGTCTAATATTTTGTCTTTTTCCATGAAAAGCCTACCATTTTTCGATTTTAAGCAACCAGTTGATGTGCATGTATTTTTCCTGTGGACAGTTTCTTCAATTCGTCTGTACATACCCTGAAGATCCGTTTTGTGTCGGTCTTCTATTTCTTTGCATTTTCTTTTCAGCCAAGCTTCCTTAGCTTCATTGCACCTATTCCTGATTTCTTTGTTTATCTTCTTGTATATCTCCTCGTTTCTCTTTGCCTTCCTCCGTTCCTCCATCAAGCTTAAAAGTTCTTTGTCATCCAGTTCTCTTTTGCTTTTCTATCTACTACAGGGATTTCTTCACGAGCTTCATGTATCGATTTTCTCAGCTTTGTCCATTGTTCTTCACTGTCACCAACGTCTTCCGGAGCACTGAATTTGTTTTGAACATGTACATTAAATTTTTGACATATCACTTCATCTGTCTCTAAGAGTCCGAGATCTAGTTTGATGTTGCTTTTGGTCTCTTTCCTTTTCCGTCATTTCAGCCTAAATCTTCCCACTACAGGATTGTGGTCACTGTTGCAGTCTGCGCCTGGTAGTGTTTTTGCTGACAGTTTTGAATTTCTAAATCTTTTGTCAATCAGGATGTAGTCAATCTGACTTTTGAAAAGGATCATCTTGTCCAACTGGGACATTCTGCAATCCAGTCCTACTACAGGTGAAGCCTCTGACCAGCGTCCTTTGATCGTCTATAAGAGGGACACAAATCTCCGCGACTTGCTGGTGCGTTCAAATCTCAGCAAACCAGTCAGCCAACCTCCAGGAACCTCTCCATGTAACAAACCTAAATGCAAGACATGTCCTTTCTTGTGCACAGCCACCACAGTCAAAGGCCCCAAATCTCATATGAGAATTACAAAACATTTCAACTGTCAAACTATATAACATTGTCTACTTGATCAGCTGCTCTAAATGTTCCCAACTGTATATTGGTGAAACTGGAGCACCCTTGATACACGTTTCAAAGAACACTTGGCTGATATCCATCATCAAAGGGATAAAAATATCCCCAATCACTTCAACCAATCAGACCACTCAATCAATGACATCCGAGTGAAAGGTCTGTGGCTTCTATAGCAGAGCAGATAACAGCAACTTTTTAGGCGAATCGTTCACTTCCGGTAAGAAGCACCAAAATTGGCACACATACTCCTTGGGGATTGCTCTTTTGATAAAACCTGTTAGCCACCTAAAAATTCAAGATGGCGGCCATTTTTCAAGATGGCCGCCACTTAATATACAGAAATATTGCATTTCGCAATAAAATCGCAAAGACTTGTCCTATTTCAATGATCTTGGTGTCAAATCATACATTTTTCACTATGTAGAATCCAAATTTGGAACCATGGACTTACTCACTGGCTTCCTTGTACCAACAGAGCGGACGTCAACGCACAACCAGGGCACACTGGTGGCACCGCTGCAGCGAAACTCAGCATGGGGTTCAGTATCAGCTGAATAATTATTTAGTGTAGCTAAATAATTAGTTTAGTGTCCCAAATGCTGTCTAATAAGCCCTGTGTCAGTTAGCTACTGTAGATTACATGCAGTTTAACATAGATGTTTAGTTAGACAGCCACGCCTGAACTGACAGGGTGTGCCAGCGCGGGAGAGCCGAGCCAAGGGTAACGGGGCTTTACATTGCTTTGCATGTAGTTACCTGGATGGTGTACAGATTGCACGGGACTTAAATGATACTGGATGAACGATCGGGCAAGGTGTAGGTCATATATTTTTATTCCCGGACCTAGTCGTATCCCATACCTTATTGTGCATGATTGTGATCAAGGTTGTAAAAGGATAAACCCTCGGCCTTGGTTCACTGAATACCATTCACCAAGATGGCAAATACAGATCCAGGACCGTCTAAATTCCGGACTGACTGGAGCAAGTGTTGTCTTTGCCAAAAGAAGAAGAGTGAAGAGCTCAAGTCACCACGTGCACAACAACCACATGAACATGATGGCTACACTATGATTGCGACTAATATTCCCCTCTTTCACGCAATTAATGATATGCCTATTGTTCTTGATCCAGCCAGACTTGATGATGGTGGTGGCATTGAAAAAACTGAGGAGGAACAATGCGCAGTATCACCAAAGTTGTCGCCATATGGTCAACAACACGTAACTGGAGAGAGCCAGAAAAAGAAGAGTAGAGTGTGCTTAGCCAGTAGAATGCCAGACGAAGGTGCATAAACCATGTTTCATGTGTGACAAAGAAGCCCCATACAAGTTATGACGATGAACCTCAATAACAGACTTAATGAACGTGCCCACACGGACTACTCGAAAGAGACAGATGAACAACCCGAAGAGGTGCCTAGCTTCGAAGCTTGGTGTGAGCATCGCAAACTGCAAAGTCCCCAGGTTCATTTCTGGTATATGGTGCTGTCAATGGAACTGGTGATCCTCTTGTTGATCCGATCATTCAGGGAAGCCAACTTCTTCCTGTACTGTCAGTCACTGGCTCAGCTGATACCATACTTCTTTGCCAACAACAATGTAAACTATGCACGGTGGCTTCCGATCCACTACAGAGACATGGTGACCCTGGAACAGAAGAGTCCTCAGCCAACAGTTCTCAGCAGTGGCTATTGACCAAGCTCACGAGCAGGCCAACGCTGTCATCAAGGCAGACGGGGATGCGATCGGCGTGACTGAAGACCCATCAGCACTGCGAAGATGGATGATAGCTGGTCCTGAAGTCAGCCACTTGGTTGCACAGTATGAGGCAGCATGTGGGACCAGAGAGGGTACTGAACACACCAGCCACCGTGAGGAGACAGAACGAGCACAAAGAGTGTTCCTTGATAAAGTAGAAAAGCTCTCACAAGATATGGGCAATCCTTTCCAGGAGGAGAGTCGGGACCTGTTTTTGCTTGATACAAAGGATATTGCTCACCAAACTGCCGCCAAGCTGATTGGCACACACATTGAGAAAGGCAAGGTCCGTTTCCAGGAGTTTATGAAGGGACTGGAAGGGGAAGAAGAATCCACCTTCTATGAACCAATCAAGAAGAACAGGATTGACTTTTTCCGACAGGTACCAGCGTCTGTTGACTCTTCAAATCAAAAAGTGCTGAAGGCAGACTGTCAACTGTTCTCCAAGCTGTTCATATCATGCAAGAGCAGAGAGTGTGACTTGAAGGAGTTCTTCCGTAATTGAGAACCAGTCACACCCGTGCTGCCCTCAGTGGAAAGCTCCACACCTGTCAGAAATCCCACCTCACTACCATTCTTGAGAGCCAAGTTACAACCCCTGAGGCAGAGCCAGACGCCGACACCATCATCAGGCTGCTCCCACGGAGTTCAAAGACGTTCGAAGAGTACGCAATGCTCGATGTCCTTCCTACAACACAAGCATACTCTACCAAGTACAAGAGAACAGATATTGTGTTTGATGTCTACCGGCCATCCAGTCTGAAAGCTGAAACTAAATCAAAGCGAGGACGCGGGGTGAGACAAGGAGGGCAAAATTCCCTCAAACCGGCGAAACTTCCTGAGAGAAAATGACAACAAAGCCGAGCTGTTCAACTTTCTGGCTGATAAGATTGCACGTGTGGCCACACCAAATGTGGTCATTGTGACCAAGGAAGAAGATGCTGTCAGCAACCGCACTATCAATCTGGCTGGGGTGGCACCATGCAGTCATGAAGAAGCTGACACGCGGATCTTTGTGCATGCCAGGCACGCAACAGAAGCAGGCAGCAAAGTCATCATGGTCAAAGCCAGCGACACAGATGTTGTCATCATCGCAGTCAGTGTTCTGCATGCACTTCAGGAGCTAGGTCTGCAGCAGTTGTGGGTTGCCTTTGGCCAAGGACAGAACCTGAGGTGGGTTCCTGTACATGACTTGTGTTGCACTCTTGCAGTAAAGAGCAAAGGGGTGCTCTTCTTCTGTGCCTTCACTGGCTGCAATGTCGTTTCAGCATTCCGTGGCAAAGGAAGAAGTCTGCTTGGCAAACCTGGGATGTTTGTGATGAGGCTCCGGTGTCTTCAGCAAACTCAGCCAGTACCCACCGGTAGTGGATGATGAAGACCTGGAGGCCTTGGAGAAGTTCGTGGTCATGATGTACGACAGATCCAGCACAGCTGAAGGTGCCGATGATGCGAGGTTGGACATGTTTGCTCGGAAGAAGAGGCAGTACGAAGCCATTCTTCCAACCCGATCAGCGCTGACGCAGCATGTGAAGCGTGCTGGCTACCAGGTGGTCTGCATCTGGAGTCAGTCAACAGTACATCAACCAGAAACGCAGACTCCTGCCAACTGGAGATCTGTGGCAGATCATTTGGACAGAGCTCCCACCCATTGCAGAGAGTTGCCAGCAGCTGACCAAGTGTGGATGCAAGTCGGAATGCTGCGGTCGATGCAAATGCTACTGCTTTGGTCTGACCTGCACGGCACTGTGCAGCTGCAGATGCGAGGTTTAGAAGCGTTGTAGTATACTCACCAGGCAGCAAGACAATAAGTGGCAAACAAGTATAGGTGTACTGCCTACATGTACATCCAATATAATATCGGACTGATGGTGCCTATGATATGGGCACTTTTTACCCTAATTATGATTCTGGGACTGATATTATGGTAGAAGGAAGCTAGTGAATAGGTACATAGTTCCAAATTCGGATTCTACATAGTAAAAAATGTATGATTCGACACCAAGATCATTGAAATAGGACAAGTCTTTGCGATTTTATTGCGAAATGCAATATTTCTGTATATTAAGTGGCGGCCATCTTGAAAAATGGCCGCCATCTTGAATTTTTAGGTGGTTAACGGGTTTTATCAAAAGAGCAACCCCCAAGGAGTATGTGTGCCAATTTTGGTGCTTCTTTCCAGAACTGAACGATTTTCACAGTTATCTGCTCCACTACTATACAATAACAGCACCATAAACAGGAAAGACAGAGAATCCCATCTCGTAAATAAATTTGGAACACGCAAACCATGTGGTCTTAATGACAAACCATAAGTAATCCATTGCGCAACAGAATTCAGAAATGCCATTTCATGTTTCTTCCTGTTCCCAGGTCTGCCTGATTCGTTGCACTGGGCACAACCCACTCCCTTACCTCTTGGCTCTTGCCCCTTGCCTTCTTCAGAACAGGGCGATACCGATATGGCATGTCCACTTCTCAAAATTGCAGTACTCATCTCACTTCCCCTTTGACATCATAGTTGCCTCCCCTCTCCCCACTTCTTACTACAGCTCATGAAGACATGTGGTTTCCATTTAGTCCCTTTTTATCGACTGGACGAGGCGGCAGGGAAGTTTTTAGTCCTGTTTTTATTATCCGTTGTTTGGTGTTTGTGGTCTGTTTGTGACCGTGCGTTCGCGCTTGACAAAGGCCGGTTGGGCGAAAATATGCGCTTGTTTTGTCTTGTTTTGTTAAATACGCGCTTACATTGGTTTTCTTGTTCTTCTGGTTCCTGACTTTTGGTATTATCTCCTGGACTCATCCAAGTCCATTTTCTTCTATTAGGCTGCTCAAACCAGGTGTTTCCTACTATGAACTCATTCATCTGTGCCCATTCTACAAGTTTCTCTCCCCTTTCATTTTGTGTACCAAGGCTATGAGGTCCAACTATATTTTCTACCCTATCCTTTCCCACTTTAGCATTAAAATCTCCCATTATTACTGTGACTTCTTGTGATTTACATTGGGCCTTGGCCATCTCTAATACTTCGTAGAAGTTGTCGATGTCTTCCTGAGTACTTGTGGATGTTAGTGCATACACCTAAATGATGTTGATATCAAATGGTCTGCCTCCCAATTTGACCAGCAAAACTCTGTCGGACACAGCCCAGTATCCCTTAACTGCTTTTGATTTGTCCCTGTCCAGTACAATGCCTACTCCTCTTTCATGTGAGTTTCCACCAGAGTATATCACTTTATACTCTCCGGATGTTATTATATGCCTGCCCCCTTCCATCTCACTTCCCCTTGTCCTAAAATACTGATGTTAAGCCTTTCCATCTCCACTTTGACATTGTCTAATTTGCCGTTTTGGAAAAACTTCTTATGTTCCATGTTGCTATTTTGGCATTTTTGAGTTTGAGTTTGGTCGCAGTAGCTTGCTGACGGTCTGGTGTCACCTGTGCCACATGACGGTCCCTACCGAACAAGGGTGCTCCATTACGTCGTTATCTTCATTTTTATTTTCACTGTCTATAATTTTCTAGTGAGAATATGATGGTGGTAGATTATGTGCGCAAATGCATTGATATGTGTACTCAATTGTTGTTGTTGTTGTTGTTGCTGTTGTTGTTGTTGTCCTGTGGAAGTATTGTGTTTATTGTGAAATGGTTATAGCCCTGATATGACTCTATACAGTCAGCAGGACTTTAAAGAAAATAACAATAACAAAAACTGAACAGGAGGGCTAAACTGTAGAACGTGTTCTGAATACTGTGGTCCTGTCAGGCATAGACACCCATCTATGTGGGACACTCCCAATTGGTACATAAGCTGTTGTGGAGGCAGCAGTGCCCTGTCCTCAGATGGGAATGTTGTGGTTTGTTATTACCGCTCAAGGTATTGCATGGGATCTTTTATGTTCAGGGTGGGGTTTTCTTTTAAATGATCGTCTTTGCCTCTCTAGGGATGGGGTGATGCCGCTGTTATAGTCTGCTTCCTGCTTTCGCCCGACAGGCCAGATCCACACACGAGCGAACCCGTGCATCGAGACTGAAAGGCGTGAAGCGTTCTCTCCACACCAATTACCCTTTTCAAGCCTAACACTTCCAATATTACTAACGTTACATATAGCCAAAATCCATATGAACGCCTGATTTTTTTTTCAACAGAGCCATGTCCTTAAAACCTGACATCTCGAGTTCCATTCCAGCAGGCAAGACAAACACTGGTCTGTTTCTCACACTTGCCCATAATATTGTTCAAGTTATTCTGATGGTTCCAACTTTGTTTCATAGTTCCATGATGATGATGACGATTTCATTTCTTCCCCTCCCCTTCACCCCCTCCCCTCCACTCCCCCCTGCTCCCCCATCCCCATTCCAAGACCTTGACAGGGCGTAGGGTTTTGTAAAGGCTGAAGGGGTCTGCCAGATAATTTTGTTGGCAGATTTGGGCAAAGCACATATGGAAATGTCTCCATGCAATGAATTGTCCTTGAACAAACTCCCAAGTCGGAATAAAAACATACTCTCCTCACAGCATGGCAGATGGAAAGAGACACAAAGACAGACAGACAGATGGACAGACAGAGACAGCCAGGCACACACACACACACACACACACACACACACGCACCACACACATACACACACACACACACACAACACACACACACACACACACATACTCTCCTTCTCTGTCTCTGTCTCTCTCTCTTTCTCTCCTTCTGTCTCGCTGTCCTCTCTCTCATTTCTCCTTCTGTCTCTCCTCTCTCTCTCTCTCTCC
>CM060305.1:156937188-156954688 GCA_030674185.1 Monoplex corrugatus
GATCATTGTAAACGCATGCAAATGTCCTCAGTTTCGCATAATCGACGGTTTTGATTTGAAAAAATATGCTATTTGAAACATATTTCTGGTTTAATTTCAATTTGAACTGTCACTGTATGATAGACAAGGGTTATTAAATACAGAAAAACATACATTTCAAAATCACCCTGACTGACCCTCAACATTTATTTTGTGATTTTGTACGACTTGACACCAGAGACCATCCCCACCCCACCTCTTTTGTAAAAACAGGTCACATATGTCTGAGCACGTGCGTGAGTTCATGCTTGTATGTACAAGATTGTTTCATCCATATACGAACACACTTTAACATGTAACAATTTCCATCTCAAATCTTACAAATTTTATTCAGAAATGTACATGAAATAAGTCATGTTGAAAAAACAAACAGCAAACAACCACAAAAAGAAAGAAAAAAAAAGAGCGCTTGAATGAATGAAGAAAGAAAGAAAAAAGAAACCAAAAGAAAAAAGGAAAACTAAAAACGGAAGAGAATAAACACTTTTCTAAGGCATGTGATCCAGCAGTATTCGTTTCTGTAGTTTGCTATTAGAGAACATGTCCTCACACAATTCTAGATGTGTCCAACCTCGTCACATCACCTAGTTCCGTACAACTGCGTGGGCCTCAAGTAAGCGCAGTTTTATATTAATTTTTATCCTGCTAGATTTAGTGTCATACTAACAAATGCGATGGCATTTTAATCAGTGTTATCACGAAATAGATACACAGAGTATGTGTGTACATTTCCGTCTAACTTATGACATGGAAAAGCTGAAAACTACACTGAAAGTGGGCATGGAAAAATACACTGAAAAAGTGACTGACAGAACCAGCACCTCTCTCTGTTTCTTAAATTTCAACCGTTCGATGCTTTGTAATGAGAAACTAACCATAAAGTTTAAACCTGGGAAACAAAACCGTCAATGAAATCCAAGGCATCGTCATGATAATTGCAAACAAACCTTCCAAAACCACATTTTCTTGAAAAGATTCAAGCTACTTGTCTATGTTTATACATGCTTACTTTTTTGTTTACTGGAGTGATTGGAGATGTAATAATCTGTCATACGAGTCTAATTTCTGAAATAAATTTGGATTTTGTCCTGGACGTTTCCCTTGGAGGTATTTTCATACAGTCTGTTGTTTGAGTTTTATAATAAGATGCTAACTCGGCAATAGAAACTGTTCAGGTAACTGTTTAGTCATGTTTATTTACACATTTGAATTCATATGTCACATGATACAGTGAAACAATAATATTCTAACGAAAAGCTTTGTTAGCACTCAGCTGGTCATAGAAGCCAATGATTCCTTACTCAATTCCTGCAATGATGGCATATTCTTGATCAGATCATCATGCAGCTTACTATATGAGTTTCTAAAAGTGACCAGAAGTCGTTGAAGATCAGTTCGCATCTTATCGTCACACTGACTCACAGCGATTCGGTAATCTTCCACTGTAGGGTATTTGATTGTCTTGGACACCAGTCTTGCCCGGCGCCTGTGAAATACGAAGATGCACAGGAGCCATTCTTTGCAAAATTCCTTCAGAGTTTTTATTCTGGTCAGGATTTTGGTATAAATTTCCTGAAGGAGGCTGTTTTGTTCAGCACACCCAGGAAGTAAGCAGGAGATCATGGTAATTAAATCGCCTGTGTAAATCAATGCTTCAGACAGGTAGGGTTTTATGGCGTCCATCAGTGTAGTGAGTGCTGGGTCACACGTCAGGATATCTGTCTTCGCCTTTGTGTTTTGCTGCAGGACACTTACAACGTTATCTCCACATATCTCGTCCATTTCCGTTTTAAGCTTCTTAATCTCAGGTTCAACCTCCATATCCTGCATCTTCCGCTTGGTCCCACGGCTTTCCTCTCCATGTGAATTGGAAGTCTCTGGTGCGTCTTTTGCCTCGGTTTCCATATCCGTATTATCTGACGTCTTTGGCGATTCATCCTGCGATTTCTCTGCTATACGATGGACTTCGAACATACCTTGGTTACTGAACGACTCCCACAGGTCGTTCAGTTCCTTAATTCGTCGAATAATCACATCCTTGTACAACTGTTCGGTTTCCTGACGCTGGGTGTCTATTTCTCTTTTCATTTCTTCTTCAGCTTGCTTGTTCTCCATTGTCTATCAAGAATGTCGTTTGTTGTTGACCAGGCAGCACCTGAAATCAAATAACACAGGTATGGTTTTTATCATGTCTGCTATCTCCACTATTTGTGTTCACTTTGTATCCCCAAGTTTTTATGAAGCCTGGAATAGAAGCCAAGGGTTTTGAATGTCCACCTTGCAAACCAGATGCCAAGAGTGAGATTTCTGTGCTCACCAGAGATTTTTAATACACTGTCCCCCCCCCCCCCCACCCTTCCTCTAGACAACATTCTCTAAATATTTAGTACATTTCGTGACGTGATAAATCAAAGTTTCATGCACTTCATACGTTTAGCTCATGTGAAAGAACCCCTTGTGTCAAAGGAATTGCATATAACTATAGGTAATAGAAAAGAATATCGTGTAAGTTGTTAACACAAAATGGAACACATCAAAATGCACCACAATATCTCCCAACATACCACAGTACAGCACATCAACACAACAAAACACCTCCCACCATAGCATAATACAGCACATCCTCACATCACAACACCTCCCAGCATAGCACAGTACAACACATTAACACATCACAACACCTCCCAGCATAGCACAGTACAACACATTAACACATCACAACACCTCCCAGCATAGCACAGTACAACACATTAACACATCACAACATCTTCCAGTACAGCTCCGTATAATACACCAACATTCCCAGCATAGCACAGTACATCACATATGACATTCAAAACGGAGAAGCATAATGCAAAAATAGACTGTCGCTTGTCCATTTTTGATGTTCAGTGGAATAACTGATTAACAAGAAACACCCAAGGATGGTGGATAGGACCCAGAGCACCAACGCCTTATCGCTCTCTGGACAATCACCTCCAGAGCTCACAACGCCACTCGATAAGCATTTCATCAGGCAAAGGGAGGCTGCCCATGTGCTGCATGACCCATTCGGACCCATTCATCAGTTACCTTCTTTACAGACCGAATGGCAAGGTGGGGAGATGAAAATACTGGGATATAGCCACACAACGTGCACCATCCAGGTCCATCCCAGCCATTGGACTAAGAGAGAATGGAAGATCCCTCTTTTGCCCCATTCTGGACATCAGTCTTTCTTTTCGGCAGCCCACCCGGCCACCAGCTTTGCATAGCTGCCAACACCTTTCCTCTTGATATAGTCTCGACAGTTAGCAGTCAGAAGCTCCAAACGCTGCTTTACCACAACCACAGGCGGCGTTCGAACGGCCGCAAAAGTGGACAGACATGTTGCTCCAAATACAGCCCACTTTGCAGCTCAGCTTGGTTTGACAACTATACGCCAATCTTTTGTCAATAGAAAACAATGCATCAACTATTATTACGTATGTTCTGCGTGTTGCTCATTTGTCAACAATATTTTTTCTTACGTGTGTGTTGATCTCCATTTATTATAAAAGAATTTCATAAAAAAAAGACAAGTGAGTAAATAAAAAAAATAGATAAATAAATAAATAAATAAATAAATAAATAAATAATGTTATCATTCTAAAGGGTCTAAACCTACTTCCCAGTGAATACAATGAAAATCATAAGAATAAATATGTCTTAATGACAATTTAATGGGGAAACACTCAGTTGTGACCTGCCTAAGTTTTGAACCTATGACCACCAAAGAGGCCAACAAAGGATTGAGTGCCCCTGCACAACGGTCCATGGACTGAAGACAGCACGCGCACATATTTTCTCAGGCCAATCATTTTTTTTTAACACGATCATGTTTCAAATAATCAATCCAGTGCTCAGATGAAGGATGTCGTTTACATCACATCCTCTTCGATGTCTCAAAGCTGCTCCTCCATCAGTTGCTCCAATTGGCCACTGCTTATTCTTATCTGGACAGTGGTGGGGTGTTGGGGCTCTGAGTCCTATCTAGTTTTCTCGAATGTTTCTTGATAACTTTAACTGAACACAGTCGCTTGTGGTGATGCCAGGGGCTCTTTCAGTATAAATAGTATCCCCACATTCTGGAAATTCTATGCTACATGTAGATATTTACTCTATTCTGTCACTCTCTTTGTTTCGGCCTTGTTCCTTTGCTTTGTGTCATTTATTTCCTATCATTTTGTGCTCCGCTGGTCCATTCACCTGTATGTGTTCAATGAAATCGTACGTACTTTCTCTTAGGTTTGATAGTTGGGAACACATATTTAGTGCATATTTTTGGCTCTAGGGAAATGGGATATGTGAAAGCTATTTGATGTAATTTAGGCCGTTTTTGTACGTTTTAGAGTCCTTAGTTATGTTTAATTTTTGTATTTAGCTATGTTTTTTTAAATCCCCATGTGCGATAAATTGGACGGAGTTGTCAACAGCAGCGGCACCTCCTCAGATTATGAGCGCGAGTGCGATTTGTATGTGTAGTAGTAGTAGGCCTCCTTCGGTCATGACTGACCATGGACAAAGTACATCCGTTCTAATGTCTAGATGGGCTGTCTGCTTGGTCCAAGCAGCGTCGCCTGTGACTGTACAGACCAATGCGAGAGAGGCAGTCTCTGTCGCAGCGGTCGCATGTGTATGCTGATGCTGGTCTGTTGGCCGTCATCCCTTTTCTGCGAACTCGCTTTTCTGCTGCAGCAGCTGACAGTTTGTCCTCACCAATCCGCAGCTGTTTCTTGAGAGTAGTTCTCCAGCTGTTGCGGTTGTCTGCGAGGTCCTCCCAGGACTCAGTGTTGATCTCAAGCGCCTTCATGTCACGTTTGCATACGTCTTTGTATCTCAGCTGTGGGCGGCCAATGTTTCTCTGCCCTGTGGCAAGCTCACCATAAAGGGATGCGACCATCTTCCATGCGGCGAACGTGGCCAAACCAGCGCAGCCGACGCTGTCTCAGCATGATATGCATGGTTGGGAGGCCAGCGCAGGTTAGGACTTCGGTGTTGGTCACCTTGTCTTGCCAGGAAATGCCAAGTATGCGCCGTAGGCTTCTCAGGTGGAAGGTATTGAGCCTTTTCTCCTGATGAGCATGCGTGGTCCATGCCTCGCTGCCATACAGCAAGGTGCTGAGGACACAGGCGTTGTATACAGCCATCTTTGTCTTTGTGGTCAGCTTGGAATTTGTCCACACCCTTTGTGTGAGGCGGGCTAGTGTTGTGGCTGCTTTCCCGATCCTCTTGTCGACCTCTGTGTCAAGGGAGAGGTTATCGGTGATGGTGGACCCAAGATATGTGAATTGATGGATGGCTTCAAGCTCGTAGTCATCAATGGTGATGGCTGTGGAGATGGCGTGTCTTGGCCCAGGACGTTTGTCTTCTTAAGACTGATGGTCAAACCAAAATCTTTGCAAGCCTGGGAGAAGCGGTCCATTAGTGACTGCAAGTCCCGCAGAGTATGGGTCACAACTGCGGCATCGTCGGCAAATAGCATGTCTCTGATGAGGGCTTCACGGACCTTTGTCCTTGCTCTGAGGCGGGCGAGGTTGAAGAGCCTGCCATCTGATCTGGTCCGCAGGTGGATCCCTTCTTGGCTGTGCTGAACGCATGCCTCAGGAGGAGAGCGAAGAAGATTCCAAAGAGGGTTGGGGCCAGGACGCAGCCTTGTTTCACACCGCTGCTTACGTCGAAGGGCTTGGAGAGGTTTCCGTTGAACTGCACCATCCCTTTCATGTTTGAGTGGAAGGACTCAATTAAGCTGTGCAGTTTGGGGGGGCAGCCGATTTTTCGGAGAGCCCTGAAAAGGCCATCTCTGCTGACTAGGTCAAAGGCCTTGGTGAGGTCAATGAATGCCACATACAGGGGCATCCGCTGCTCTCTGCACTTCTCCTGGATTTGGCGAAGGGAGAAGACCATGTCTACCGTGGATCTCTCTGCTCGAAAACCACACTGTGATTCCGGGTAGACGCGTTCAACCAGTTTCTGCAGGCGGATTAGGAGGACCCGAGCATAGACTTTGCCAACAATGCTGAGGAGCGAGATACCTCTGTATTTGTTGCAGTCGCTCCTTTCGCCCTTGTTTTTGTACAGGGTGACGATCTTGACGTCCCTCATGTCCTGTGGTACAGCTCCCTCATTCCAACACTGACAGAGAACTGCGTGCAAAGGGTGCAGAAGAGAAGTCTTGCAGTGCTTGATGAGGTCTGGGGGAATTCCGTCGTTGCCAGGTGCCTTCCCTGATGCCAGGCTATCAATGGCCTTGCTGAGTTCGTCCGCAGTTGGCTCTGCGTCAAGTTCTTCCATTACCGGCATGCACTTGATGGCATCGAGGGCTGAGGGGGACACCATGTTCTGTGTGGAGTAGAGGTCGGAGTAGTGTTCCGCCCATCTTTCCATCTGTTGGCTAGGATTGCTGATTACTTCCCCAGTGGAGGATTTGAGGGGGGGCGATCTTGCTCTGTGTTGGTCCCAGTGCCTTCTTGATGCCATCATACATTCCTCGGATGTTGCCTCTTTCAGCAGCACTCTGTATCTCTTCGCTGAGCTCTGTCCAGTACTCGTTTGCGCAGCGCCTGGCGTTAAGCTGAACCTTACTTCTGGCAGCCCTGAGGATTTGCAGGTTCTTCTCACTGGGTGACCGCTTATACTTGGTGAGTGGGCACGCTTGGCCTCAACAGTGGGAGTCATCTCTGATGATTTGGCCTCAAACCAGTCGTGGGACTTCACAGTTTTCTTCCCAAAGGTGGCCATAGCAATGCGGTGCATAGTGTCTCGTAGCGTTTCCCATCTCTCAGTGGCAGAGTCTCTGGGCTGCAATGCATCGTATTCTCTCTGAAAGGCCTCTGCGAACTGTTCTACAAGATCTGGCTGAGACATCTTGCTGACGTCAACGCGGGTTCCCTTGTTGCTTTGAGCAGTGGAACTTCTTTGGTTGTAGCCTGATCTTGCAACATACCAGAGAGTGGTCTGTGTCGCAGTCTGCGCTGTGATAAGAGCGAGTGTGGAGAACGTTTTTGATAGCGGCACGTCTTACTAGGATCAAATCCAGTTGGTGCCAATGTTTTGAGCGGGGATGCCTCCAGGAGACTTTGTGCTGAGGCTTCGTCTTGAAGAAGGAGTTGGCGATGCACAGTTCATGGCAGGCGCAAAACTCAAGCAGTCGCTGTCCATTCTCATTCATTTTCCCCACTCCAAAGGAACCGAGGCAGAAGGGCCATGAGTCATTGTCTGCACCCACTCTGGCGTTGAAGTCGCCCAGGAGAACAAGTTGTTCTGTCCTGGGGATGTTCCTTATGGTTGATGCAAGATTTTCGTAGAACTCATCCTTGGTGTCTGGAGAGGCGGACAGAGTTGGGGCATAAACGCTGATGAGAGTGACATAGCCTTTGGTGGTGTTGAGGCGGAGAGTCAAGAGTCGTTCTGAACCGCCGCTGCCTGATTC
The DNA here is from genome assembly GCA_030674185.1 of Monoplex corrugatus. Classification (NCBI taxonomy): domain Eukaryota; kingdom Metazoa; phylum Mollusca; class Gastropoda; order Littorinimorpha; family Ranellidae; genus Monoplex; species Monoplex corrugatus. The sequence goes on from CM060305.1 coordinate 156,944,678, forward strand.
AATCATGTTCAGCAGGCTGTTCCTTACTGCAAAGCCTACTCCGTGCTCTCTTGGGGCATCAGAACTCTTTCCTTGCCAGAAGAAGGTGTAGTCCCTTTCCTTTAGTGTTCCTGAGTCAGCCAGCCGTGTTTCCTGCAGAGTGGCAATGTCCACATTGAGCCTCTTTAATTCGCTGTTTATGACGGCGGTTTTTCTGGCGTCGCTGATGTCTTGCATATCTTGAGAGAGCCCAGGCATCATTGTTCGGACATTCCAATAGCCCAGTTTCGCTGCTGATCCTTTTCCTGATCCGTTTCTTGAATTTGAATTTTTCTTTTTGTTTGGTGCGGTAATTAACGACATGCTTGTCAGATTTTCTCCTAATCTTCATGCACCCAATGAAGAAGGCAGGTCGTGGCGGGACAGCACCTAACTGGCTGGGGGCTGCCCAGCTTAGGTGGGCGGTAGCTGTCCAGTAAGACACGAAGGTCTCTCCCACCGTCAAAAGCAACCCCTGGCGTCAGCTCTACGCCAGTTGAGCAATGACTTATCACCGGTATCTGTTGCTTCCCGTTTGTGCCGACACTAGTGTTAGTAGCGAGGCTGGAGTGTCCTCTCCAGGTCGTAGGTGCAGAGTGTTTGTGGTTGAATGGACGGATGTACAGGACCAGATCATGCTAAACCAAGTCCCTCTAGAAAATGTCAAGGACTTTAGATATTTAGGTTCAGTCAAGACACACGATGGAACATGCTCAAAAGACATAAAGATGAGAATTGGAATGGCCAAGAACAGTATGGTTCAATTGAACAATATTTGGAAAGACCACAGCATAACAGCAGACCTTAAGATAAAACTCTTAAAATGTCTTGTCTGGCCAGTGATGTTATACGGCTGCGAGGCATGGACAATGAAGAAAGAGGATGAAAGACGAGTGGAAGCAGCAGAGCTGTGGTTTTACCGAAGACTGCTGAGGGTCAAATGGACGGATAGGCGCTCAAATGAAAGCATACTGAATGAGTTGGGTACTACACGCAAGCTTCTAGTACTCATACAACGGAGGAAACTGAAATATGTTGGACACGCAATCCGTAATGAGAGAACAGACTTGATGTCCACTGTCCTCCAAGGTAAAGTGGAAGGAAAGAGAAACAGAGGACGGCCACCTGCATCACTTGCTAGAAACATCACAAACATCAGTGGCAAGAAACTCCAGGAGGTGGTCAGACTTAGCCAAGATCGAGAGTGCTGGAGGCAACTTGTGAGGACATCATGTGCAGCGGCCAACACTGTTCCCGGTGACGCCGACAGGTGAGACAGGTGGACGGATGTAAGCCTGGGCAGTGTAATATGGAAGACAGGCTGTTGCCCATGCAACTTGTCCCCCCTCTCCACCTCGCTGACAGATCCAAAGGAACAGCAGGGCTGTTACGTTTTGGTGCCAACGCGGCCGCAGGTGCTGCCGGAAAGTGACAGTTTGCAATCCAACCGCCTTAGGGGCCCCACACCGGATTTACTGTCAGGGTTTACTCCCTTAGCTAGAGGGCCGCAGGAAGCTCTCCCGAGCTGGCGCCCTTTGATGGATCTAATTTATTTCCACCAGGGTTTCTAGCCACCCTCCTCACCATCCTCCTGAGAGGACTGGTGGGGTTGCTGGTTTAGTCGCCAACAATTCGACCCTGTGACAGGTAGTACTGGGTTCCAGGTTACCAGTAGCGGATACATCCATCCGACCTGACCTGTATGTGTACTTAATATATATATATATATATATATATATATATATATATATATATATATATATATATATATATATATATATATATATGCATGTATCTTTTTGTCCTGTTGAAGTTTTGTGTATGTTTTAAAAGGGTTATAGCCCTGATATGGCTCTACACAGTCGGAAGGACTTTAAACAAAATAACGATAACAATGATTGAATAGAGGGCATAAACTGTACAACGTATTTTGGAGACTGTGTTCCTGTCAGGCATGGACACCCATCCATGTGGTATACTCCCAATCGGTACATAAGCCGGTGTTAAGGCATCAGTACCCAGTCCTGAGATGGGAATATTGTGGTTTGTTATCACCGCTCAAGGTATTGCATGGGATCTTGTATGTTCAGGATGGAGTTTTCTTTTAAATGATTATCTTCGCCTCTCTGTAGATGGGGTGACGCTGCTGTTTATTGTCTGCTTCCTGCTTTCACGGGACAGGCCAGATTCACACAAAAGTGAATCCATGCATTGGGACTGAAAGGCATGAAGTTTTCCCTCTATACTACGCCAGTTGCTCTTTCCAAGCCTACCACTACCAATATTACTGACGTTACATATAGCCAAAATCCATATAAACGCCTGATCCTTTTTCTTTCAATAGAGCCGTGTCCTTAAAACCTGATATCTCGAGTTCCATTCCAGCCAGGAAGACAAAAACTGGTCTGTTCCTTGCCCATATTGTTGCTTTAGTTGTTCTGATGGTGCCAGATTTATGTTCCATAGCTCAATGATGGTGATGATGATGTCCATTTCTTCCCTCCCCTTCTCCCCCTCCCCCTCCCCCATCCCCATTCCAAGCCCTTGACAGTGCATAGGGTCTTGCAAAGGCTGAAGAAGTCTGTGAAATAAGTGCTGGCAGATTTAGGCAGATTCGGGTATATGGAATTGTCCTTGAACAAACTCCCAAGTCTGAATAACAAAAATACTCTATTCACACTCAGCTGCCTCCTCTTTCTCTCCCATTATGTAACACATCAGTCCCAATTTCTGATTCAGCTAAAAACCTTGGTGTCTGCATTGACTCTACCCTCTCCATGAACAACTTTGTTTCTCAAACTGCCAGATCTTGCTACTATCACCTCCATCGTATAAGCCTGATCAGGAAGTATCTCTCTGTCGAAACAACTACAAAACTCGTTCTCTCCTTCATAATGTCTCGCATTGACTATTGCAATTCACTCCTGTCTGGTCTTCCTGCCTCCACCATTCACATCCTGCAGCGCATTCAAAACAATGCTGCACGCCTTGTACTAAAAAAGAAAAAAGCTGATCACATATCTCCTCTCCTGGCACAACTTCACTGGCTCCCTGCATCAAAGCGCATACAGTACAAACTAGACACCATGTGCTACAAAAGCCTCAATAACGCAGCCTCCGATTACCTGTCAAGCCTACTTGAGATCTATGTTCCCTCACGTACCCTCCGCTCTGCCTCCGATCCTCTGACTTTTCGCTTTCCACGCACTAAGCTCAATACCTATGATCCACGAGGTCAACGAGGTCCACGAGGTCCACGAGCCTTCTCTGTTTCTGGTCCACTTTCCTGGAACAAACTTCCTCTCTCTGTCCGTCAGCAACCTACTTTTGTCTCCTTCAAGTCTGCTCTCAAAACTCACCTTTTCTCCTCTACATAAAATCCTGACCTCACTCAATCCCCTCTGCAGCCTGTCTCTACTTGGAGGGGAATCACATTGTAATATATAATTGTATATAATATGCTCTCTATAATTTTCCATTGCTTTTATTCTTTCTCCCCATTTTAGCCGTGTGCGTGTGCGTGTGCGTGTGCGTGTGCGTGTGCGTGTGCGTGTGCGTGTGCGTGTGCGTGTGCGTGTGTGTGTGTGTGTGTGTCGTGTGCGTACGCGTGTGTCTGTTTTAGCGCTTAGATTTGATTTTATCAAGATTTTGCGCTTTACAAAATAAAGTATTGTTGTTGTTGTTGTTGTTTCGGTCCGTTGTTGGACATAAGCCTTCATCATCGCACGCCACTGTTGCCAGTTAACTGCTGTTCTGGTCCATTGTTTGTCGAACATTTCTAGATCGTCTTGCCATCTTTCAGAAGCTGGCTTGTTCTGTTGGCTGATTCTCCCCGAGTGTGTTCGTCATCCTGTTTGTAATAACCTTCGTAAACAGTTTGTAGATGTTGTTTTGTTTATATAGAAGTATAATGATCAATTCATTCCAGTCGTCTGGCACTCTGCTTTGCTCAAGATATTCATTTAATTTCGTGGACTATCTCACCTGCAGCTTCGAGGAGATCTATTGTGATGTTATCTAGACTTGGTGATTTACCTTTCCTTGATTGCTAGATGGTGAGATTCACTTCCCACATAAACATAAACTTGCACATAAACTTGCACATAAACATATATACACGCACGCACACACAGACACACACACATACCCCCCCCCCCCCACACACACATAACTCCATCCACACACACACACACACACACACACACACACCCTCCCCCGTCTAATATCACTTATAGTGAAAAGACGTTAAATCAAAGAACGAACGAACACACACACACACACACACACACACACACACACACACACACACACACACACACACACACACACACACACACACACACACACACAACACACACACACACACACACACACACACACAAACACACACACACACACACACACACACACACACACACACACACACACACACACACACACACACAACACACCACACACACACACACACACACACACACGTAACTGTTTTACTAACCTTGCTAGACTGATGCCAGAAGAAACCGTTTTTGATTCCAAGCCTGTACAGGACTGTGAAAGACACGTATGCACAGGGCACACACTTAGCACCCGCACAGTCCAAACAGCTGACAACGAATGTGACAACAGCTGCTGGTCAACACTTCTAAACGAGTAGATCTTGGTGAACTGTTGTCAGTCTTAACACAAGAGATGTGTGTGTGTGTGTGTGTGTGTGTGTGTGTGTGTGTGTGTGTGTGTGTGTGTGAGTGTGTGTGTATGTGTGTGTTTGTGTGTGTGTGTGTGCGTGTGCATGTGTCTGTGTGTGTCTGTGTGCACGCGCGCACACACACGTGATCAAGGGATCCAGTAAGCGAGAGAGAGAGAGAGAGAAACAGAGAGACAGAGAGACTAAGATAGAGGGAGAGACAGAGACAGAGAGAGAGGGAGAGACAGAGAGAGACACAGAAAGAGAGGTACACAGAGACAGAAAGAGAGAAGTGAACATATACATGCCTGTGTGTGTATTTCTGTGTATGTGCGTGCCAGAGAGTGCGAGCATCAGTGTCTGTGTGTCTCTGTGTATAATTATCTACTCTTGCACCTTTCTGTAGAGAAATTAACAGGAATGTCTTGTGAATTTATGGTGTGCTTATCTATTTGGTTTGGTTGTGAATATGAATATGGATCGAGGGAAAGATGTGCACCACACTCATAATGCTGACCCTGAGAAACGTTGAGGTCTCTACCACCTTACTCTCCTTTGACTTCAGCGTTATGAGACTGTCTGTCTGTCTGTCTGTCTGTCTGTCTGTCTGTCTGTCTATCTATCTATCTATCTATCTATCTATCTATCTATCTGTCTATCTATCTCTCTATCTTTATGTCTATCTATCTATTTATCTAATATGTCTCTCACTTTCTATTTATCTATATCTATCTATCTATCAATCAATCTATCTATCTATTTATTTATCTATCTATATATATATATATCTATCTAACAATCTGTCTGTCTGTCGGTCTGTCTGTCTACTTATGTATCTATTTATCTACAATATGAAAGACACTGTGCGGTTTGATCATTGTAAACGTTATGCAAATGTCCTCAGTTTTGCATAATCGACTGTTTTGATTTGAAGAGGACATATCATTGTAAATATGCTATTTGAAACATATTTCTGGTTTAATGTCAATTTGAACTGTCACTGTATGAAAGACATAGGGTTATTAAATACAGAAAAACATACATCTCAAAATCACCCTGACTGACCCTCAACATTTATTCTGTGATTTTGTACGACTTGACACCAGAGACCATCCCCACCCCACCTCTTTTGTAAAAACAGGTCACATATGCCTGAGCACGTGCGTGTGTTCATGCTTGTATATACGAGGTTGTTTCATCCAAAAACGAACACACTTTAACATGTAACAATTTCCATCTCAGATCGTACACATTTTATTCATAAATGTACATGAAGTAAGTCATGTTGAAAAAAAACCCCAGCAAACTATCACAAAAAAAAAGAAAGAGTGCTTGAATGAATGAATGAAAGAAAGAAAAAAGGAGAAAGAAAAAAAAAACAAGAAACGAAAAAAGGAAAAAACAAAAAACGGAGAGAATAAACACTTTTCTAAGGCATGTGATCCAGCAGTATTCGTTTCTGTAGTTTGCTATTAGAGAACATGTCCTCACACAATTCTAGATGTGTCCAACCTCGTTACAATACCTAGCATCCTACAACTGTGCGGACCACAAGTAAGCGCAATCTTACATTAATTTTTATTCCTGTTAGATGTAGTATCATACTAACAAATGCGACGGCATTTTAATCAGTGTTATCATGAAAAAGATACACGGAACATGCGTGCACATTTCATTCTAACTTATGACATGGAAAAGCTGAAAACTACTCTGAAAGTGGGCACAGAAAAATACACTGAAAAAGTGACTGCCAGAACAAGCACTTCTCCCTGTTTCTTAAGTTTCAACCGTTCGATACATTTTAATGAGAAACTCATCATAAAGTTTAAACCCTGGAAACGAAACCATCAATAAAATCCAAGGCATCGTCATGATAATTGCAAACAAATCTTTCAAACCCACATTTTCTTGAAAAGATGTAAGCTACTTGTCTATGTTTATACATGCTTACTATTTTGTTTACTGGAGTGATTGAAGATGTAATAATCTGTCATACCAGTCTAATTTCTGAAATAAATTTGGATTTTGTCCTGGACGTTTCCCTTGGAGGTATTTTCATACAGTCTGTTGTTTGAGTTTTATAATAAGATACTATCGCGGTGTATACAAACTGTATAGGTAACTGTTTAGTCATGTTTTTTTACATATTTAAATTTATAAGTCATATGATACAGTGAAACAATAATATACTATCAAGTAGCTTTGTTAGCACTCAGCTGGTCATAGAAGCCGATGATTCCTTACTCAATTCCTGCAATGATGGCATATTCTTGATCAGAACATCATACAGCTCACTATATGAGTTTCTAAAAGTGACCAGAAGTCGTTCAATATCAGTTCGGAGCTTCTCGTCACACTGATTCACAGCGATTCGGTAATCTTCCACTGTAGGGTATTTGACTGTCTTGGACACTAGTTCTGCCCGGAGCCTGTGAAATTGGTAGATGCGCACGAGCCCGGCTTCGGACAATTCCTTCAGAGTTTTTATTCCGGTCAGGATTTTGGTATAAATTTCCTGAAGGAGGCTGTTTTGTTCAGCACACGCAGGAAGTAAGCAGGTGATCATGGTCCTTAAATCGGTGGAATAAATGAACGCTTGAGAGAGGTGGCCTTTTATGGCGTCCATCATTGTAGTGAGTGCTGGGTCACACGTCAGGATATCCGTCTTCGCCTTTGTGTTTTGCTGCTGGACACTTCCAACGGTATCTCCACATATCTCGTCCATTCCCGTGTTATGCTTCTTAATCTCAGGTTCAACCTCCATATCCTGCATCTTCCGCTTGGTCCCACGGCTTTCCTCTCTATATGAGTCGGAAGTTTCTGGTGCGTCTTTTGCCTCGGTTTCCATATCCGTATTATCTGACGTCTTTGGCGATTCATCCTGCGATCTCTCTGCTATATGATGGACTTCGAACATACCTTGGTTACTGAACGACTCCCACAGGTCGTTCAGTTGCTTAATTCGTCGAATAATCAGAGTCTTGTACAACTGTTCGGTTTCCTGATGCTGGGTGTCTATTTCTCTTTTCATTTCTTCTTCAGCTTGCTTGTTCTCCATTGTCTATCAAGAATGTCGTTTGTTGTTGACCAGGCAGCACCTGAAATCAAATAACACAGGTTTGGTTTTTATCATGTCTGCTATCTCCACTATTTGTGTTCACTTTGTCTCCCCAAGTTTTCATGAAGCCTGGAATAGAAGCCAAGGGTTTAGAATGTCCACCTTGCAAACCAGATGCCAAGAGTGAGATGTCTGTGCTCACCAGAGATTTTTAATACACTGCCCCCCCCCCCCTTATCTAGACATTAACATTCTCTAAATGTTTGATACATTTCGTGACGTGTTAAAAAATCAAAGTTTCATGCACTTCATACGTTTAGCTCATGTGAAAGAACCCCTTGTGTGGAAGGAATTGTATATGGCTATAGTTAACAGAACAGAATATCGTGTAAGTTGTTAACACAAAATGGAACACATCAAAACGCACCACAATGCCTCCCAACATAACACAGTACAACACATCAACACAACAAAACACCTCCCACCATAGCATAATACAACACATCCACATATCACAATACCTCACAACATAACAGTGCAACACATCAACGCAACAAAACACCTCCCACCGTAGCATAATACAACACATCCACACATCACAACACCTCCCAGCATAGCACAGTACAACACATTAACACATCACAACACCTCCCAGCATAGCATAATACAACACATCCACACATCACAACACCTCCCAGCATAGCACAGTACAACACATTAACACATCACAACACCTCCCAGTACAGCTCCGTATAATACACCAACACTTCCCAGCATAGCACAGTACATCACATATGACATTCAAAACGGAGAAGCATAATGCAAAAATAGACTGTCGCTTGTCCATTTTTGATGTTCAGTGGAATAACTGATTAACAAGAAACACCCAAGGATGGTGGATAGGACCCAGAGCACCAACGCCTTATTGCTCTCTGGACAATCACCTCCCAAGCTCCCAATGCCACTCGATAGCCATTTCATCAGGCAAAGGGAGGCTGCCCATGTGTTGCATGACCCATTCGGACCCATTCAACAGTTACCTTGTTTACAGACCGAATGGCAAGGTGGGGAGATGAAAATACTGGGATATAGCCACACAACGTGCACCATCCAGGTCCATCCCAGCCATTGGACTAAGAGAGAATGGAAGATCCCTCTTTTGCCCCATTATGGACATCCATCTTTCTTTGGGGAAGCCCACCCGGCCACCAGCTTTGCATAGCTGCCATAAACTTTCTCCTTAATATAATCTCGATAGTTAGCAGTCGGAAGCTCCAAACTCTGCTTTACCACAACCACAGGCACGGCTGCATTTTCCCAGCCATTCTGACACCCTTTAGTTGGTACCTTTCTGTCAGCCAGCATCGCTTGGAAGTGGTATTTTTAGCCTGGCAGGTTTGACCAAAATCCATCTCTGAAGCGCGTCTTGTGCTACATAATAATAATAATTACAATATTTATATAGCGCAAAATCTTGATAAAAAATCAAATCTAAGCGCTGAAGCAGACACACACGCAAGCACGCACGCACGCACGCACGCACGCACACGCACGCACACACACACACACACACACACACACACACACACACACACACACACACACACACACACACACACACACACACACACACACGCATGGCTATAAATGGGGAGAAAGAATAAAAGCAATAAAAGCAAGAATAAAAGCAATGGAAAATTATAGAGAGCATAGCATATACAATTATATATTATAACCATGTGATTCCCTCCGAGCGGAGACAGGCTGCAGAGGGGGGGGGGGGGGGGTTGAGTGAGGTTAGGATTTTATGCGGAGGAGAAAAGGTGAGTTTTGAGAGCGGACTTGAAGGAGACAAAAGTAGGTTGCTGACGGACTGAGAGAGGAAGTTTGTTCCAGGAGAGTGGACCAGAAACAGAGAAGGCTCGTGGACCATAGGTATTGAGCTTAGTGCGTGGAAAGCGAAAAGTCAGAGGATCGGAGGCAGAGCGAGGGTACGTGAGGGAAGATAGATCTCAAGTAGGCATGACAGGTAATCGGGGGCTGCGTTATTGAGGCTTTTGTAGCACATGGTGTCTAGTTTGTACTGTATGCGCTTTGATACAGGGAGCCAGTGAAGTTGTGCCAGGAGAGGAGATATGTGGTCAGCTTTTTTCTTTTTGAGTACAAGGCGTGCAGCATTGTTTTGAATGCGCTGTAGGATGTGAATGGTGGAGGCAGGAAGACCAGACAGGAGTGAATTGCAATAGTCAAT